>UNPR01000385.1:0-19486 GCA_900536425.1 Hymenoscyphus linearis
ACTATAAATTTAGGTGTAGCTCTCGACAGCTTACTATCCTAAAACCGATGGCTAGACTAAAATTATAAATAAGTTAGTAGCGAAATATCTTCGACTCTATTTAGACTTCGCTTAAAAGAAGTAGGTACAATATCTTCCTTTAGTAGAATTCGCTATAAGGAATGTTATTAATAGCTCTACTAGGATGTCCCCCTTCTTTACGAACCACGGTTACCATCCTAGGCTAAGCTTTTTACTACTAAGAGACCTAGATTCTTTGTTACTAAAAGAACTAGCTGGCACGTAGTTCGTACAAAAAATGTAAGAAATCCTCGAATTGCTTTAAACTAACCTACTAGCTGCTCGGGACTTTATAGAGTCCTTAGCTAATAATTCGAGAACTCCTGCTCCCGACTATCGAGTGGGCGATTTAGTGCTATTAAGTACTAAGAACATCCTATCTACGCGTCCTATTCCGAAGTTTGATGCTAAGTTTATTAGCCTATTCCGCGTTTTATAAAAGGTCAACTCGTACGCTTATAAGCTAGACTTACTAGTCGAACTTAAAGCTATCTACCTAGTCTTTTATACTAATTTACTACGTCCCTCGGCGGGCACTCCGCTCCCTGGCTAGTCTAATCCGCCAGCGATGCTAGTGGCACTTAATAACAGTAGTTAAGAGCTCTAGGCAATTGATAAAATCGTCGACTCTAGGCGTTAGGACGGCCAATTTTAGTATCTTGTTTAGTGGCGAGGTTACGACGAGAGTACCTAGGAACCTCTTAAAAACGTCTTTTTAGGGTCTATATCTCGCGCTTTATTCTATCGTTCTTTTCCTAATAAGTTACAACCTACTTCTAAGGAACTAAACGCTGCTCGAACTGCTTCGAAGTAGTAGAGTTTTAGTATAAGGGGGGGCCTTATGTGAAGGTTCGATTTCGAGTTTTATGGTGAATAGATTTATACGTGTTAGTCGCTTAGGTGAATAGGGGTGTTCTAAGTGCGGGGTATAAGCGAAAGTGAATAGGGGTATTGCTTGTAAGTGCGGGGTAAGCGAAAGTGAATAGTGCTATTGCAAGTGCGGGGTATTCTAGGTTCCGTAGCTATTTAGTTAGTTCCACCGCGAGGAGTTCTGTCCTTCTCTCCTTGCGGACAATCTACTCAATTACCCACCCTGACAATAAGGAACTACTTACGTGCCTACTATACAGAAGTCAACTAGGAGTTAAATATAGTTAGAATATAGTTTAATCTATATCTAACTATAGTCTAACTATAGTTCAACTCGCTTTAGAGGATTTAAATATAATTTAACTATAACTTGACTATATAGTAGAATAGAGTTCGATTTAAGTCGAATTAGAATCGAATCTAGGTTAGAGATTAAACTATATTTTAACTATATTTTAACTATAATCTAATTACAATTTAATTAAGAGTCTAAAGGTAGTCCGAAAGTAGTCTAAAAGAAGCTCGAAAGTAGTTCGAAAGGTAGTCTAAAAGTAGTCTAATAGTAGTTCGAGAGACGTTCGAAAGTGGTTCGAAAGTGATCTAAAAGTGGTCCGAAGGTAGTTAGAAAGTAGTTCGATAGTAATCCGAAAGTAGTTCGAAAGTAGGTAGGTAGTAATAGAGCCTAAAAAGTACTTAGAGAGAGAAAATAAGGTAGCTAGCGAGAGTGATTTGTTTTTCTTTTCTTATTTTCTCGAGTTTTTATATAGTAATTAGGGCTAATTGTAAGTACTATATAGGATTTAGATATAGGGCTACAAGTGTACAATTTTTGAGAGTCACGTGATATATTAGTACAGCTATGTAGTAGGGCATTCGATTCGCACCTTCCTTACTATACTAATAGTGGCTATTCTACGTACTACTACCAATTTTGCTACCTACTTTTACCACCTACTTTTACTACCCACTTTTACTAACCGATTATTCTACCTTTACAAAGATAAGATAAAATCGTTCTATCTATCGAATTAAGTGCGCATTCCTCCTAGCTATTCTACGTAAGCTGACGCTTGAGTCCTAGCTTGTCCTGGCTATTCCTAGCTGTGGCATCGAGTCCTGGCTGTTCCTGGCTATTCCTGGCTCTGGCATCGAGTACTAGCTTTGCCTGGCTGTTCCTAGCTATTCCTAGGTTTGCCTAGCTGTCGTACGTACCTCTCTGTCCTTAGGTGTCTAATACTAATAGCTATATACGACAGATAATACGCGGACAAACGACGAATAACGAGGAACGACGACCGATAGTAAGAAAGGATATTAGGAAGTGAGATATATAATGAAGTGAGATATAAGGAAGTGTAATATAAGGAAGTGTGATATAAGGAAGTGTGATATAAGGAAGTGTGATATAAGGAAGTCGGATATAAGGAAGTAAGGTTACAAGGAATAAGGGCTAGCTATAGTAGGGTAGATATAATTGCTATAGTATTTGTTCTAATACGACGTGTTCTATAATAGTAGCATAGCTACGAAAATAACACAAATAAATTAGTACCTATTTAGACCTAATTCAGAATAGCTTTAGACTGTCGTTATAGTAACCGAGTGAATATACTCGGTGGCACGGACCACCTGATTAAGCCGGTCCTGCCTATACTATCCTGGCACCACTTCCACCACTTTGACACGGTGTGCACATTACAATAGATAGTCTAATACTAAGGTTTCAGCCTCTACTGTATTGCACCCCATATTTGACGAATAAGGTTCAAACCAACACTGATCAGTGTTGCGCGCGCACAGATCAGAGATTTTTCGACAAGCTTTTCGAGACTTTATTTACGAAGCTATTCACGTAAACAAACCAAAAAGACATCAACTCAACCACCCCACCAGAATACGCTACGAGCACACGCAACGGTAGAAATACTTATACTATCTCTTTAAGCAATAGCAGATACTACTACTGACGATCCAGATGGCCCTCCACCCCTAATAGGGAAAGCGGACTATCTAACAACAAATCTATTTGATGCCGGAGAGTTATACGACGAAGAGACAGAAAGACAACACTATAGAATTAGTAGTTAGGACGATCGTACAAATAATGCTTTCCTAAATCCAGGACAGAAGCTCAGATATCGGATCAACAATAGAGAGCAACAGAAGTAGGCACAACGTAATCAACAAGATCAACGTTAAGATCAACGTTAAGACTAACGTTAAGATCAACATTAAGATCTACGTCAACCTCTGACCGAATTGTGTCAACTAGACAAGGCACCTTCTAAATCTCTGACTTCGGAGTACAGTTTCGACAGATTAATTAACGCTCTCGACCAACTTGGCAATAAACTTAGTGACGATATTAAATACCTATATACGGCAGATGGTGAAGCTCTATATGATCGGAAAGCTGGTAAAGGACCTACATCTAATCAGATGGTTAAGGTCGCGATAACTCGATATTAGAATAGAAAGTTATAGGACAAGAAACTCGCTAGATTGTTCTCTGACGAGTTCCGCTAATACGATGTTAAGTTCTTCGAGATTAACTGTTATTAAACTACCGTGAGATCGTTTCGCTTAGTACTTCGTCGACGTGGCGTATAGGTTAAGGATGACGACGAAGCTATTACACTAGGTCAAGCACTCTACAATACGGCACAACGATAACAATAGTATATATAGACTGACCTTAAAGTTAAAGAGATAAAGTACGAGGACCTAAGATTACGCATACTCTAGGTTAGACTTTAAGAACTTTAAGGTACTAGAAATATAACTGTTGAACCACTAAAGTAAAAGTACACTGTTCTATAAAAGCGTATAAATTAAAACACTAAGCCTATAGTACAACAATCTACAAAGCCACGTACGCCAATTGTAAAGCCGCGTGTACCATCTAGGGCTACAAAACCCACTATACTCGATCCTAGTCAATTTCAACCACCAACTCCTAGTAATATAAGACCTAATATTCAAAGCAGAACAAGCCACGTATTCTACAGTAACACTACTACTGCTGCTAGAGTACTAGTTTTAAGTCTACGAGTACCAGCTTTAAGTCCACGAGTACCAGTTTTAAATCTACGCCAAAAGGCAATACCACATCAGGACCCGCACTCGGATTATCAAAAACAGGCTACAGCTATACTAGATCTAAATGTATAAGGAACTTTCTAAAGTGTATTACAGCCACAAGCACCGGGATATCCACCTAGATATACTAATAACAATCTAACTACTTAGAATCTACAAGTTCCGTAAGGACCGGTTCAAGGTTATATACAGCCCTAGTAATACGGACTACCACCGGGCGGTTATAACTAAAACTTTCTACAGACGAACCCTATTAACCCCTAGAAGTTTAGTCATAACCTAGTTAGAACACTACCGCCCTTGGGAGCTGATCTAGACTCGCGAGCAATTTAGAGTCTTGTAAAGTTATACCGCGATAGTATAAAATACGGTAGACTTAACGATGTTTTTGACATAAAACTTAAGATCTTTTATACGACTTGTGATCAATGCGGAGTAACCTAGGACCGCCTTGTAAAGGCATTCCTAATCATGTTAAAAGGAGCCGCTGCGGATTGTTATTACCGTATAATCCTTAGACGAGATTTAGACTTCCTAACTGTCGTATAAGCGGTATAGGATAACTTTAAGAACCTCGGACATAAAAGACATCTTTAAGACAAATAGGATAAACATACACTTAAATACGTTAAGGGAGAGAATCCTAATAAGACTACTTTGTAATGTTTCGACATTATAATAAGTAAGCTAAGAGAGATCCGACTAGGACTGAGTCTATCACTTTAATAAGACGACAACTTTTATTAAAGTATTATTCGGAATACTCGCGGAAGTGTCGAATGCGAAATAGTTGTTATAAACCCTCCGAATATAATCTTAGACCTCGAATCTAACCTTAAGAATGTAATATCGAGCTACAAGTTCTATACGGGAACAACCTCTAAGAAGGGCTATATTGAAGGAACTTATATAACAGACTCTACTAAATCGTCTACGAAATACCCTACATCTTCGGCAGAAGTATATTATACGGACAGAACATATTATAAGTATAGTTGTAATCGGTATAGAAACAATAGAAACAACGATTCGGCTGGTAGAAACGATTCCGCTTCCGCTGGCAGATGTTGGATATGTAAGAAGCTAGGTTGTAGATCGTTTAAGCATCTACAGGAGGAACAAGATTCTTATAGAGAGAAGTTTCGAACTAGGTTCTATAGTAAGTTTAAGGGAGATTATCACAAGAGAGACTTTAATAAACAATATAGCACTTTTATCGCCTAGTTCGAGTCCTTAGATATAAAGAACTTGACTGCTACTATACATATAATAAGTATAGAGGATTCGGATAGCGATCTAACGTCGAGCTCGAGCTTAAGTGACGATTCGATTAAGTATAAGGGTGTATATATTATGGAGTGTTTTATAATTGATACGCTTAGTAACGTAAATGCGAAGTAGCTTGTTTACCAGCTCAACCACGTATCTACTATGCACTAAATCGGGTGCAGTGCTACGCACCTAGGAATTGTAGGAAGCTAGGATTCTAGAATAACTGTAGTACTTACAGCAGACAAGGTACTTGTTGTTCTACCTATAACACTATCTCGCTAGGGACCTAAGAACTTTTAGGTATTATGATCGATACTAGTGCGTCTACCTTTAATTTGGTAGGATACGATCAATACTATACGTACTATTCGATCATAAATTCTCTATTAAAACCTAGTAACGTTGCGGTAAAATTTATTGTAGGAAACTCTATAGCTATTAGATCTATAGTAGTCGAAACACTAATTAGGCGAGTAAAATTCTACGTGTTTTTAATTAAATTACCGTTTATCCTTTGTCTTTAACAACTAGATAAGATGCGAGTAAAGTACGATAATATCAAGGATATGGTTGTTATAGTAGAAGGTGCTAAGGTTAAGGTTATACGTTGATTTAGCTACCTATTTATAGTATAGGACTAGGCGTACTATAATTTTATATACGAATTCCTAAGTTCGCTATTAGAGACCGAACTACGACGTCTTTACAAGCGATTTAGCCACCCATCTGTCCTAAAGTTGTAGAAGGTTCTAGAACGAGCCGGGCACGATGTCGACTAAACCACCCTCGAAAGATTGACTAAATACTACGATTATTATACGAAGCATAGTCGTTTACTACATTGCTTTCGCTTTACGCTAAAGGAGGACAAGGACTTTAATTATACAGTCTATATAGATATCTGTTTTATTTATAGTAAGCCAGTTCTTTATATAGTCGACGAGGCTATAGGATAGAACGCTATATGTTAGCTATAGGATATATTAGTAAAACACGTCAGGTAAATACTGGCTCTACATGTTCCTAGGACTAATAGATTTACTTATAACAGATACAGGAAAGAATTTTACTTTAAAAGAGTTTCAATCATATACGAGTACTTTAGGTATTACGATCAAAGCTGTTCCTATTAAGGTATATTGATCTATCGGACTTGTTAAACGCTACTACGGCCTACTTCGCCGCGCCTACAACATTATAGTACAGGAGATTCCGGACTTGCTAAAGGATGTTACACTTTAAATAGTAGTAAAGGCTGTTAACGATACCGTAAGACCTAATAGACTTGTACTAACACTGCTAGTCTTCGGGGTATATCTAAAGATACGAGACTCCGAATTACTATCAACTACAATTGCGAAACGCTCCGAAACACTATAAAAAGCAATGGCGGAAGTACGTAAGATTAAGGCGGAGCGACAAGTTAATAAAGCCCTTAACACTCGCAACGGTCTATCTAATCGAATTAAGGACCTACTAAGTACCTATTAGATCTAAGGTTTAGGTATAGCGTGAACACAAGAAATGGCAAGGACTATATATTCTACGAGGATACGAGGGAGAAGACGTGATTGTTAAGATCAAGGGTAAACTAGTTCGATTCCGATCTACGGTCGTTAAACCACAATATACGAATAAGGATATACCTAATATTTAAGACTAAGATATACTATACGAAGGAAGATATTATAGAATATCCTGACGAACACTCCGAGGAGGATCAACTAAAGCGAGGACGACCTCGAAAGTCTAGACAAATTAAATTAGAATCTAATAAAGACGAATAGAACAAAGTAGACCCTACACTACTAAAACGTGGCCGTGGACGACCACAAAAGAGCCGTTTATTGTTACGAGGCACTTCTAGTCTTTAAAGACGATATTACACTAAAGTACTAGGTATAATTTATGGATGATGGCGTAGTATATCTAGTATTCGACGATTCTAGACAAATTAAGATAAGCGGATTGACTAATAAGGGAGTCTTTAAGGTTGTTACCGTCGATTAACTACTACTAGACGCTTGTGTATTTGGTTCTCGATTCGTTGATACAATTAAAAACAAGGGCACTTCCGAAGTATTCGAGAAATGTAGACTTGTAGTTAAAGTATTCGATATCGACGGAAAGTCTTTAGTTTTAACCTAATTACCTATAATCTAAAAGGTTAGTATACGAATTATTGTTGTACTTACAGCGATTAAGTTCCGCTAGGATCTATCGATTAAACTCTAGTTACGAGATGTTGTTTAAGTATATACGCAATAAAAAATAACACTTAATCGACCTATATTTGTACGAGGACTAAAAGGCAACCTATAATAGGAGAAATTATATTTTAAGATTATTAAGCCCCTATACGGCATCCCCGAATCAGGTAACCACTAGTACAATACGTACATTAAACACTATATAGAGAAGCTAGATATATAGCAGTCGACCTACGATTCCTACTTACTCTCTACAAATAAGGTAGGATTTTAGGGTACAATTAATTAGACTTTAGACTAATGATACTCTGATCCTTGGTAATACCGCCTTCACAGATAAGGAACAGTTAGAATCAACCATATTTAAATCGAAGCCTACCGAGGAGTTAACGCTAAACAAACCTTTGAAATTTAACGGCGGTAGGATCGCTTGAGTAAACAATAGTACTATCACACTTACCCACTGTACTGTACTGCCAGACTATAGAAGGGTCAACTACTATTCCCACACTGGTTCAACCTATATTCAATACAAGTTAGATTTTTTTACCGATCACATTCCAACTACTTTCCAACTACTTTCCAACTACTTTCCAACCACCTTCGGATCACCTTCGGATCACCTTCGGATCACTTTCGGATCACTTTCGAACTACTTTCTAACTATAGTTCACCCTATAGCTGAACTTATATCCGAACACCTTCGGGCCGGGGATAACTCCTTGATCTGATCGGACACTAATCCGCTAAATAATCGGAAGCTATTCTAAAAGTAGTCTACCACTATTCCGAATTAGGTCTAAAGCTATTTTAAATTAAGTCTAGATAGGTTCTAATTTATCTATGTTATTTTCGTAGGTACGCTACTATTATAAAACACGTCGTATTACAGCAAATACTAGAATAATCCTATCTACCCTACTATAGCTAGCCCTTATTCCTTGTAACCTCGCTTCCTTATATCCTAGTTTCTTATATCCCGCTTCCTTATATCCTACTTCCTTATATCCTACTTCCTTACTATCGTTCGTTGTTCGTCGTTCGTCTATATATTATCTGTCGTATATAGCTATTAGTATTAGACACCTAAGGACAGACAAGTACGTACGACAGCTAGACAAACCTAGCACTCGATGCTAGAGCTAGGAATACCAGGAACAGCCAGGCAAACTAAGGAATCGATGCTAGAGCTAGGAGCGAGGAACAGCCAGGCAAACCAAGGACTCGATGCTAGAGCTAGGTAAAGCTAGGAAAGGCTAGGACTCGATGCCAGAGCTAGGAACAGCTAGGACTTGATGCTAGAGCCAGGAATAGCCAGGAATAGCGAGGACTCGAGCGACAGCTAGGAATAGCTAAGAGAAGCTAGGACTCGAGCGTTAGCTAGTATAGCATAGCTAGGAGGAATACGCACTTATTTTAATAGATAGAACGATTTTATCTTATCTTTGTAAAGGTAGAACAATCGGTAGGTAAAAGTAGGTAGTAAAAGTAGTAGTAATATAGTAAGGAATGTGCGAATCGAACGTACTACTATATAGCTATACTAAAGTTATATGATATTTAAAATTTATATACTTGTAGCCCTATATCTAAAGCCTAGATATTACTTAGAATTAGCTCTAATTACTATATAAAAACTCGAGAAAATTAGAAAATAAAAAGAAATCACTCTCTCTGTGATGGTTCTGACCATCACGTGCCGCTTAGATCACGTGGCGCCGCTTAGCGGCCTTGGCAGCCCACACCATGTACTTAAACTCGAGCTCTCTCGAGCTCTTTCTTCTCTTCTCTTCAGCTTAGAATCCTCGAATAGACAGTTCTACAACGTCAGGCTTATACTAGACGTAGTCGTGCCTTCGTACGCGGTCCATCAGTTGTACGTGTCGCTACATTATTCTAAGCTCTCTTACACTGCCTAGGAAGGCTTTACTAAATATCCCTTCCTGTCTATGCGTCGCGGTAGAAGGACCCTACGATCCTTATTTGCCTAGCCGTAGAGCTTTTTGAAGGGACTTAAGAAGATCTAGCGAGCGCAGCGCCCTAGATATACGCCCGTTTCGAAGACAGACCTTCCTTACTACGATAGCACTAAAAGCGCGTCCCGCGGGAGCGTACTAAAAGAAGTCCTTAAGATTAGGACAAGGCTCTACCGATAAAGCTAACGCCGACACTTAGGATAATACGATCTACGTCGAAGATAGCCAGACCTAGTAGCTAGACTCTGACTACGACGATGCCGAAGAGGTTAACGTAGCTTAGCTTTAAGAACAGATTCGTGTCCTCTCTAAGAACTAGTAAAATACCGACAATATACTAAGCTAAATCCTCGATCGACTTACTACTTTAGGCAGTACCAACAACCCCTTAGCAGGCCCGCCACCTTCACCTTAGTATGTTACGTAATCTATCGAACGTAATACCCCTGATTCTACGACACTAAGCTCGAGTGCTAGCCACAAATACTTAAAGAAACAGCCAGATCCTTAACTCTTATCTAACGGACAAGACCCTACTTTTCCTAGCTAGAAGATCTAAATTTAGGGCAAATTCCGAAGTAACGTAGACCACTTCTAGGATAAAGAAGACAAGATGCTATACCTGTTTAACCGTACTACCGGAGACGCTTAGCGACACCTTTAGCTACGTTATAACAAAGACTCTTAGACCCGTTTTACCTCTTCTAGAGAAATAATTAAGTACCTTACTACTATCTATATAAACCCGAACTAAGTATAAGACGCCAGATACGAGTATAACTATTATTATACTATAAAGACAACTTAGACGTTCGCCGAGTTCTAGACCTAATTCCTACACCTAGTAGGAGAAGTACAAATCCCTTAAGCCAGTCTCCGCTTAGACTTATACAATAGACTTACGACGCCTCTTTAGAGAGGAATAGCCCTAATTCTACGTACTGTTAGTATATACTAGGAGTTGTTAGTAAGCTGTTTGTCGTTAGATACTAAGTTAAAGCGTATTACTATAAGAGAGGAGCGCTAGAAGCGATATAAAGGAAAGCTAACTACACTAGCTCTATAAGCTTTAGACTTAATACCGACATCTTTCCCTACTCTACGCTCTACGTCTAGCCTCACTCCTAAGCGCGCTACTAGCGAAAAGCCCCGCCTTATCGAAGTAAAGCGCTCAACACCCGCCGACGAAAACACTACCTGTTATAACTATTATAAGAAGGGACACTTTACCGCCGCCTACCTAGAGCTAAAGAGGGTAGACGTTA
Organism: Hymenoscyphus linearis; assembly: GCA_900536425.1. Lineage (NCBI taxonomy): Eukaryota > Fungi > Ascomycota > Leotiomycetes > Helotiales > Helotiaceae > Hymenoscyphus > Hymenoscyphus linearis. The sequence goes on from UNPR01000385.1 coordinate 10,753, forward strand.
AAGAGATTAGAAAGGAAGGAGAAGCGACAGACGAGGAGCTCTTATACGATTTAGGAAAAGAGGAACCCTAGGTTAAGACTCCTGCCTAGGGTATACTCTTAGTCTAAAAAAGATTGACTTAAGCCGATTAATAGGTAGAAAACACTTTACGGTTCCCTATACACTACTGTACTGCCATACTATAGAAGGGTCAACTACTAGTTGAACTATATTCCAACACCAGTTCAACCTATATCTAACACAAGTTAGATTTTTTTACAGATCACATTCCAACTACTTTCCAACCACCTTCGGATCACGTTCCAACCACTTTCCAACTATAGTTCACCCTATAGCTGAACTTATATCCGAACACCTTCCGAACACCTTCCGAACACCTTTCGGCCGGGGATAACTCCTTGATCTGATCGGACCCTAATCCGCTAAATAATCGGAAGCTGTTCCGAAGCTAGTTGAAAGCTGTTCCGAAGCTAGTCGAAAGCTGTTCCGAAGCTAGTCGAAAGCTGTTCCGAAGCTAGTCGAAAGCTGTTCCGAAGCTAGTCGAAAGCTGTTCCGAAGCTAGTCGAAAGCTGTTCCGAAGCTAGTCGAAAGCTATTCCGAATCAGGTCTAGATAGGTTCTAATTTATTTGTGTTATTTTTGTGGCTACGCTACTATTAGAGAACACGTCGTATTATAACAAATGCTACAATAATCCTATCTACCCTAATATAGCCAGCCCTCATTCCTTATATCCCACTTCCTTATATCCCACTTCCTTATATCCTACTTCCTTATATCCCACTTCCTTATATCCCACTTCCTTATGTCCCACTTCCTTATGTCCCACTTCCTTATATCCCACTTCCTTATATCTCCCTTCCTTATATCTCCCTTCCTTATATCCTTACTATCGTTCGTCGTTCGTCGTCGTTCGTCGTTCGTCCGCGTATCATCTGTCGTATATAGCTATTAGTATCAGACACCTAAGGATAGACAAGTACGTACGACAGCCAGGCAAAGCCAGTACTCGATACCAGAGCCAGGAATAGCCAGGAACAGCCAGGAACAGCCAGGAACAGGCAGGAACAGCCAGGAACAGGCAGGCAAACTAAGGACTTGATGCCAGAGCCAGGAATAGCCAGGCAAACCAAGGACTTGATGCCACAGTCAGGAGTAGCCAGGAACAGCCAGGACTCGAGCGACAGCCAGGAGTAGCCAGGAACAGCCAGGACTCGAGCGACAGCCAGGAATAGCCAGGAACAGCGAGGACTTGATGCCACAGCCAGGAGTAGCCAGGAACAGCCAGGACTCGAGCGACAGCCAGGCAAACCAAGGATTCGATACCAGAGCCAGGAGCAGCCAGGCAAACCAAGGACTCGATGCCAGAACCAGGAACAGCCAGGCAAAGCCAGGACTCGAGGGACAGCTAGGCAAATCAAGGACTTGATGCCAGAACCAGGAATAGCCAGGAGAAGCTAGGACTCGAGTGTTAGCTGGTGTAGAATAGCCAGGAGGAATGCGTACTTGATTTAGTAGATAGAACGATTTTGTCTTGTCTTTATAAAGGTAGAACAGGTAGGTAAAAGTGGGTGGTAAAAGTAGGTGGTAAAAGTGGTAGTAGTATAGCAAGGAAGGTGCGAATCGAACGCCCAACTACCTAGCTATACTGATATATCACGTGATCCTAAAAATTTGTACACTTGTAGCCCTATATCTAAATCCTATATATCAGTTAAAATTAGCCCTAATTACTATATAAAAACTCGAGAAAATTAGAAAAGAAAAAAAATCACTCTCTCTAGCTACCTTCTTTTCTCTCTAAGTACTTTTTTAGCTATATTACTACCTACCTACCTTCGAACTACTGTCGGATTACCTTCGAACTACTGTCGGATTACCTTCGAACTACTGTCGGATTACCTTCGAACTACTGTCGGATCACCTTCGAACTACTGTCGGATCACTTTCGAACTACTTTCGAACTACATTTAGACTCTTAATCAACCTAGAGTTCGATTATAGTTGAATTATAGTTGAATCTCTAACCTAGGTTCGACCCTAATCGAACTCTATTCTACTATATAGTTGAATTATAGTTGAATTATAGTTGAATTATAGTTGAATTATAGTTGAAATATAGTTAAATCTCTAACCTAGGTTCGGCCCTAATCGAACTCTATTCGACTATATAGTTGAATTATAGTTGAAATATAGTTGAATTATATTTGAATTATATTTGAATCCTCTAAAGCGAGTCGGACTATAGTTAGACTATAGTTAGATATAGATTGAACTATATTTAAACTATGTTTCGATACTAGTCAACCTTTATATAGTAGGCATGTAAGAAGAAAACAATAGAATTATAATTAAAACCCACGCTTTAATTAACACCGGAGCAAATAGCTTTACTTTTATTAACACCGCTTATACTATTAATATAGCTAAGTTCTTTAACCTGACACCTTAAAAATTAAAACAACCTATTATAACTAAAGGATTTGATAGTAAGTCTAACAAGTCTATTACTTATATCCTTACTCTTTAACTCTCTATAGACAGACACCGACAAAGAGACATCCCCATCTATATCCTAGACCTTAGGAACTATAATATAGTAATCCTTAGACTTAAGTAGATAGCTTACTTTAAAGTCTAGCTAAACCCGAGACAAGGAAGACTAATATAGCCTGACGACGACGAGTATTCCGCCCTGCCTACTTTTTAGAAAGAGATTCTTATACCTAGAAGCCATATCGCCCCTCGTCGTACTCAGCCGGATCATCAGCGAGATGTACTAGCCAGGGAACGTGCTATAGAGAGGGAAGATATACAACGTTAGGATAGAAGATAAGACAAGCCCTCTCGTATCCTCGCCCGCCCCGCCAGTCTACTCCCGCCGAGCGTTCTTTTAGAAGAAATAGGCTTAGGAGATAAGGGCTAAGACATAAGCGAAATTAAGACTAATAGTACCCTAAAGTATAAATGGGATATACGAGACAAGTCCTTAGCTTAGCTATCCCGGCCTTTAATGGACATCGCTTATATTAGCGCTAACGGATTCTACCTCTACCTACGACGGAAAGAGAACGAATTCTTTACTACTAGCCTATATAAGTTAGACCGAAGGATCTAGGAGAAAGAGACTCTCGAGGCTAACGACTAAGCAATAGTATAGGAGATTAAGGACAAGCTACCTATATAGTATAACTCGTACGAGGATATGTTCTTAAAGGTAGCATTAGACAAACTCCTACTCCACCGACCGTACGATCACCGTATACAGCTAGAAACCCCGAGCACTCTTAGTTATAGTCCGCTATACTATTAGTTAGTAGATAAGCTTAAGGCTATTAAGTAGTATCTAGTTAAGAACCTAGACAAGGGATTTATCGAGTTAAGTTTGCCTCGCCTACTCTCTTCGTACGGAAGCTAAATAGTAGCCTACGCTTCTGTATCGACTTTCGTAAGCTAAACGCTCTTACTCGTAAGGACCGCTACCCCTTACCGCTTATAGACGAGACCCTTGCTCGCCTTACTAGTATAAAGATCTTTATAAAGCTCGATATCCGCTAGGCTTTTTATTATATTCGGATGTACCTAGACGCGGAAGACCTTACGACTTTCTGTACTAGGTATAGTTCGTATAAGTATAAAGTACTTCCTTTTAGTCTTACGAATAGTCCTACTACGTACTAGCGCTATATAAACGACGTGCTTTTCGACTACCTAGACAACTTCTATACTACCTACTTAGACGACATCCTTATTTACTCCGACAACCCTCTCGAGTATGACGAACACGTATAAAAGGTCCTCTAGAGACTTCGAGATACTAGGCTATAAGCGGACATCAAGAAGTACGAATTTAGTGTCACTCGTACGAAGTACCTTAGCTTTATAGTTAGTATAGACGGTATTAAAGTAGACCTAGATAAGGTGTCTGTAATCTACGAGTAGAAAGAGCCGAGTACAGTTAAAGGAGTCTAGTCTTTCTTTAGTTTTTATAACTTCTATAGACGTTTTATCTATAACTATAGAATAATCGCTAAGCCACTTATACACCTAACTAAAGCCTCGACGCGCTTTATGTTTAACGACTCCTATATACAAGCCTTCTAGGAACTTAAGCGACGTCTCGTCTTGTCTCCTCTCTTACGCCACTATAATCCTACGCTAGAATACAAGCTAGAAACAGATGCTTCTAATAGAGTAGTAGCTAGTATCCTCTCTCAATTACACCCTAACGGCGAATGGCATCCTATAGGCTACTTTTTAAAGACTATAGCACCCGCCGAATATAATTACGAGATCTACGACAAGGAAATGCTAGCTATTATACGCCCCCTAGGCCACTGGCGTCCCGAACTATAAGGCACGCCTTCTCGGTTTAAGGTGTATATAGATTATAAAGCACTTAAGTATTTTATGACGACTAAACAGCTTACGAGTTGCTAGGCTCGTTAGGCTAAACTGCTCTCTTAATATTCCTTTATAATTATATACTAGACCGGCAAGAATAATACTTAACCTAATGCTCTTACGCGAAGAGAGTAAGACGTTAGTCCTTAGGACGAGCTTAAAGCCTTTATCTATACTAAGTCCTTACTACAGCTAGAACAACTTGACCTAGCGATCCTAGAAAATAATAGCCTAGAGCTCGCTCCCTTAGACGAAGCGATACGGGAGCCGAGCTAATTAGTAGAGTAGATATTAACAGCTAATCGTACGACAGAATCACTCGTCGCTCTACGAAAGTAAGTAGAGAACAAACTAGGTGACTTCTAGCTAGATAACGGACTACTCCTTTTCTAAGGACGATTAGTAGTTCCTATATAAGACACGCTAGTAGCTGATCTAATCTGAGAAGCTTATAACTAGATCTCCTTAGTACACCCGGGTAAAATAAAGACAACTTACTACTAGAAAGGGCTTTCTAAGGACGTAGTATAATATATCTGTAACTGTCACCCTTATAGGCGAGCCCACGTTCCTCGAGACCGTACGCCAGGACTCCTACACCTACTTCTAGTCCTCGACAGGCCTAGGTAGTATGTTAGTATAGATTTTAAATCAATACTAAAAGATAAACACGAATACGACGCCGTATTCGTAGTAGTTGATCGTCTAAGCAAGTAAAGTACATCTATTCCTTATTATAAGACTACAACTGCTAAAGACATAGCCTAGCTGTATATATCGTACGTCTATCGACATCGCGGGGCGCCATAGACAATTATATCTGATCGAGGACCTTAGTTTGTCTCTAATTTCTAGAATAAGTTCTGCCGGATACTAGGTATCTAAATTAAACTGTCTATAGCCTTCTACCCTTAGACAGATAGACAAATAGAAATTATAAACTAGTACCTTAATTAGCGCCTACGCCCGTTTATTAACTACTATTAGGATAACTAGTCGGAACTCCTACCTATTATAGACTACGCCCAGCTGACCCTACCTTACAAGAGTATTAGGATGTCGCTATTTAAGCTTCTAAATGTCTATCCCCCGCGTACCTCTTTTGACTAGGACACGCTAGACGCGGCTATAGTAAAGGAGAAGCTGAACTAAGAAGAAGTATAGCGGGTAGTCTAGAGGTTATAAGAAGTATAGGAAGTAGCGCGTACAATCATAAGAGAAGCGTAAGACAAGAAGCGAAGGGATATTAATTAATCTACACAGACGAGAAGTAGACTTCGACGTAGGGGATAAGGTCTAGGTATCTATAAAGAACTAGAAGACAGACCGCCCTAGTTACAAATTAGACCACTAAATAGTAGGTCTATATAAAGTAATTTAAAAAGTAGGACACTCCTATAAGGTCAAGCTACTAGCATCTATAAAAATACACCCTATATTCTCGACAGACCGCCTACGAAAAGCCTTAGACGACCCCCTACTAGGACAAGCAAATAAGCTACCACTACTAATATAGATTACAGACGACGAAGAGTAGGAAGTAGAAGAGCTAATTACAGTAAAAAAGACAAGAAAAACACTATATTATAGAGCTAAATAGGTAGGACATGACGAGGATCTAGAATGGTACCCGGCATCAGACTTTAAGTACTCGCCACACAAACTTAGAAGCTTCCACTTATAGCATCCTATAGAGCCAGGACCCCCGCGTCGACTATAGGATTAGATTAAGGCTTAGGAGAAAGGATTAGATTCGTATAAGGAATTTGCCTACAAGCTTGAGGGCAAGCTTTTTTCAAAGGGGGGGGTAATGTGATGGTTCTAACCATCACGTGCCGCTTAGATCACGTAGCGCCGCTTAGCGGCCTTGGCAACCTACACCATGTACTTAAACTCGAGCTCTCTCGAGCTCTTCTCTTCTCTTTAGCTTAGAATCCTCGAATAGACAGTTCTACAACGTCAGGCTTGTACCAGACGTAGTCGTGCCTTCGTGCGCGGTCCATCAGTTGTACGTGTCGCCACACTCTCTAGCTACCTTCTTTTCTCTCCAAGTACCTTTTAGGCTCTATTACTACCAACCTTAGGACTACTTTCGGATTACTTTTAAACTACCTTTAGACTACTTTTTAAACTACCTTCGGACTACTTTTAGACTACTTTCGGACTCTTAATTAACTTAGAGTTCGATTATAGTTAGAATATAGTTAAAATATAGTTTAATCTCTCGCCAACTTTCTGTCCCTCTATACAGTAGCACATTCTCGAAGCTTACACCCTACTATAGAGTGCCTTAGATTCGAGAGTTGCTGATCGCGTTTTATAGAACCCCCTCTACAACGACAGACTCTCTCTTACGAGTTTAGCTACCCTTATACGAGATGCCGACTATGTCTGCCGCCGCGTTTTTAGCGAGAATTTTCTTAACAAGAAGCCTGCTAGTAGTATATAATCTATTCTCCTGCCTACTCCTGTCTCTGTGGTAGAACCTAGTAGTGACTCTATAGATTTAGATGCTCTAAGACTTAGTAGTAAGGTGATTTAGACAAAGAAGGATATCGAGGACAAGAAGCGCGCGACTACGCTAGAGGAGAAGAAGGCTCGGAAGGAATACTAGACTAAGTATAACTTATACTTCTACTACGACTCTTCTAACTATAATCTAAAGACTCCCTGTCCTAAATTAGAGAAAGCGAAAGAGGTAAAAGCGAAGAAGGATGAGGCGGGAAAAGTATAGTCTCTAGCGATAGTCGCCGTCGGAGACGTAAAAGGAATAAGACATTAAGGCTCTCTATATTAGAGGAAAGGTAGAAGAACGTTATAGAAGTCCCTTGTAAGGTGGTTTATAAAGATTCTATAAATACTAACAATCTATATATTACTTCTACTACTTATTATATACTTAACTCTAGTGCCTTAGCTTAACACTTTATTAATTCTACCTACGCGTAACGAAATAGATTTGCTTTTAAACTACTCGCTCGGCTATAAAGTCTTTATATTATAGACAGACGACCTTCTATTATAGGTGCTATTATATATACTGTTACTTTAGATTTAATTATTAGTAAGTATATCGAACGTTAGTAGCGGTTTTACGTTACTACGCTAGTATCTTATGATATTATTCTAAGGCAACCTTAGCTAGCTCTTCACAATCCGAACGTAGACTAGGTAGGACGAGTTATCGACTTTTACTCGAGGTTTTATAAAGCTTACTATATTCTAAAAAGATTAGATACTATACGAGTTACTTACGTAAGGGAAGAGAATCGAGCACTACTGCCGCGGAAAGTAGGCGCTACCGCTTTTTATACGCTTACAAAGACTTATAGAGTTAAGGTATTCTCTCTATCTCTCTTTAAAATTGATCAGCATTTATAGAGGTCTAGGGTAGTTTTAGACGACTCTTTAGTTAAGGAATCTCGTTAGATTCGTCTATATAACAATCTTAATAGCCCTTAGCGGATAGAGCGTATTTTATAGGAGGGATCCTTCTTATCCTTGCCTAATTTAAATATCCCTAGAACTCGACAACAGAGAGCCTCGGAGCTCTATTTACGTAGTATGTTAATAGAGGACGTAGAAATCGCTTTACGACTAAAATCAATAGTCGATCCTACTTCTCTATTACTATAACACTACTATTGTCACTTACCACTTTTTAACAGGGACGTAGCTAATATCCTACCACCACACCGGGATTGCGATCTCTATATTAAACTTAAGCCTAATAAGACTCTACCTTATAGTAAGCTGTATAATATATCTAAACTAGAGCTTCTAGTTTTACGAAAGTACCTTAAGGAATAGTTAGATAAAGGCTTTATCTGCGCGAGTACTTTACCTACTATATCGCTAGTTTTATTTACAAAGAAGCCTAGCGGTGGCCTTCGCTTTTATATAGACTATCGACTTCTAAACGACGTTACTATTAAGAACCGGTATCCTATTCTACTGATTTAAGAGACTCTTCAACGCTTAAGTAAGGCTCGATACTTTATAAAGCTCGACGTGATCACTATATTTAATCGTATTAGGATAAATGAAGGAGACAAATAGCTTACTGCTTTTAACACTAGATATGGCTTATTCGAGTCCCTTGTCGTGCCTTTCGGCCTTACTAATACGCCCGCTACCTTCCGAATTAACGAGGTTCTTCGTCTATTCCTAGACATCTTTTATACTACTTTTATAGACGACGTACTAGTCTATTCCGATAACCTTTAATCCTATCGCGAGCACGTCTACTAGGTGCTTAATACTCTTTAAGCCGCGGGACTAAATTTAGATATAAAGAAGTGTGATTTTAACGTATAGGAAGTTAAATACCT
>UNPR01000076.1:0-190806 GCA_900536425.1 Hymenoscyphus linearis
ATGGAAATCCTTGGATCGCTTAGCTATCCTAAGCGATCCCTATTTGCTATAAGAGACCTGGATGTGCCTGTCGAGGGTTGCGCCTCTTATTATGACAAGTATCACGTGAACACGTGATTCGTGACAGGTAGGTAGGGTGGCGGACGAGTAGATAGAAGAAGACGTAAAAGAAGTAGTATCGAGGTCGCTACCAGAAGTCGAGAATTATATATAACGCTTTCCGCTGTTGAAAACTGCTTACGCGCGAGTGCGGTCACTCGCGATAGACTCAATCTTAGCTCTCTAGACTAGGGCAAGCCCTAGCTAAAGGTTCGTAGGATACACCGTATACAGGTGTTAAGTCGTCGCATCCCGGAAAAGTAGGGGTAATAACCCTAAAAGCATATTACTATATAACGTAAAAAAAGTATATTATTACGTTATATAATAATATAATTTTAATAACCCAAATACTACTACCACCCTTATATCCTATACTTTTTACATAGTAACATCAACTAAAATTGTCTATTCTATTCCTCTATAATGCCTTAAGCCCTTAACGTTCGTATATTATCAATTAATAAATAAATATATATATAAAAGTAGTGGTGTTGCCGATTTTTAGTGGGGTGCGGCACGGAATAAATTGAGTCGATATATTAGGATACGTAGAGACAGGGGCTGGACGGGATCAGGAGAGACGGTTTTCTGTCGAATCAGAGGAAAGGGGAGTTACACCATCGCGCTCTTGGCCTTGGAATGGTTGCTTGATGTCAGGAGCTTGTACTACTGTTTGGGGTATCGACGTTTAGAATTGTGGTAATATTTATTTTTGTTGAGGTTGTACGCGGGGACTTGGTTAGGTCATCAGCCCATTTTCTCGGGATTTTTGTTTTACTACGGATGCAGATGTGAGATTCGACGGGATTTTTTTTTGGTTTTAGGGATTGTTTTACGATCTAGGATTCAAGTCTTAGGTTTGGGAATCGCAGATGTTTGCAGTGTTGGTTAGATTCTAACTACCCAGGGATGGCGATTCTCCGATCGATAAAGGGGCAGCAGAACGGTAGCAGATCACAGCAAAGAGTCGCACCCAAAAAGCTTTCTTCTGGAAGAAATTGGAATCGAGCTTCAAGTCAACAAAGGTAGACAGACCATTTTGTTTGAAATATCTCGCAAAACTTGGTGTACTTAGGGCTAGGTGTACTGTGTACAGTAGCAAAAGCCACACCACCATGCCAGCCACAGCCCAAAGGAAGATTACGAATCCCGTTTTCAGAACCTGAAAACCCTTCCACTCGTTTATCGAATTGAAGCCACCATCCGAGAATCACTTTAAGCATCATAATAAGGGTCAGTTATAATCATTCTTCACAAATTAAAATTTAAAAATTGAATATCTAATAAAAGATACCCGTTCACAAGAAAAACCACCGTCATCTCCCCATGCCAAAAGATCCCTCCCCCAGAAGTTGTTTAACCAGAAAAGGCAACAGCCTCACTAGTCTTTCCCTTGTTCTTAACATCCAGGTCGACGTTAGTGGCCAACTTCTTCTTCTGTTGAGCGATCTGAGCATCCAATCCGGTCTTTCCCTGAGCAGCTTGGATTTCCAAGCGCAAAACATCAGTTTGCAACTTCAAGACCTTGTTCTTGGTCTTTCCGACGGCGATGGCCTTGTTTTTGGGATCGGCCTTGATGGCATCGTTGAAACCACCCTTTCCAACTTCGGCTTGCTCACTGACTTGGGCAGCTTCGGAGATGATCTTGAGATCTTCCTTTGAGACGGCCTTCAAGTCGTTGCCGATCTGATTGAGGTGTTAGTTATGATTTATGAAAATAGAAGTGAGGGATGGTTTGGATACGTACTGGGAATGCTGCGTTCACTTCCGCGAGCGCATCGCCACCAACACCACCGGAAACTTGGAAATCGTTGTATGCTTTTGTGGTCAAGGCACGTCTGTCGACTGGTGCGGCGACAGCGGTAGAGCTGAGGGCAAGAACAATTGCCAAAATGGAGCTGGAGAAACGCATGATGAAGGTTGGATTGGTTGTTTTATTGGGGTTGGTTGGGTTCGATCAACGGACGGATTTTCTTAATGATAGAATGTTAAAGATTGGCAACAGCACAGCTGTGAGACGCAAAAGAATGACTAGGTCTGAAAAAGGGATTGAAGAAACAAAAGATGCGATAGATGTGAATGGAACCCAAAATATCGAGCGGGAGCATCACGACTTTATATCCGTCTCTTGGCCATCTGCCCTTTTGTCCCCTCCCCGGAAACGACCCTTGAGGACGATCGGAAATTTCTCGTTTTGGACTTTTGATGGCCGCTCGTCTCCAGAGTTGACCGTTTTTCATACGAAATTTCCGCCCCTCATTACGGGCATGGACTCGAATGAGAGCGGTTAGGCTTGTCGTTCGCTAGCGCTCGGTAGAGGAATCATGGGTTTCTTCGTCCGGAGATGGGCTCGTTTAGTGGGGTTGGAGACGGGTGATGTGAGGAGTTGGCGATCACGCGTTTTATCTGTATGGACAAGGTTGCGCCCAAACAGGGGGGCTCATCCGAAGTCCTTTCCTCCACGTGGGAATATTTAGATGACCGGGACCATCAAAATGTCTCGTGATTTAGGACTGTCAATCTTTTGACAAACTTATGAAGGTTTGGGGGTTCATAGATATGCTTCTATCAATAATGTATCAGAATATTGTATATTTTGTTCACTTGCGAATGAGATGATTGATCACATGATAAACCATCAAATATCCGATTGATTAATTATCCTCTCTTTCTTTGTGGCGTGAAAATACCTAGGTGGTTTGCGCGCTTCTAGCTTTCCCACGACGGTTTCAAACTCTCCCTCCTGGGAAGATGCGAATATCTGCCATACCCATATGTTCTGGCTACCTCCGTACGGAGTACTTGAATTAATATATATATAACCGGTGAAATATCGCAATATGCAACCTCTTTTTTTTTCTTCTTTTTTTTTCTTCGGCTTTCCAAACAGAAAGCTTTCCCACTTGTTCAGGATGGCTACAACCGCTACGTACCTTTAGAATCGTTCCACGACCTCCCTCAAATCCATTCAACTACGTCACAAAGTTAAATACAACAACTCTCAACTATCGACTCCCTCCCTTCTCGGCTGGCCACGAGTCCCCGGATTATCTCTTCCTCAAATCCTCGTTCAGCTGCGTCGCAAAGTTGAATCGAGCCTCGCATGCACAAACGAAAATTCTCGACCTCTTTATTGAGCCTTTACGAGAACTCTCAACTCACGACTCTCTTATTCCAGGCTGGCCACGAGTCCCCGGAAAATATATCTCTCTCTTTTTCTCTCTCTCTCTCATCACTCGTTCAACTTACGTTATAAAGTTGAATACAAACGCGGAGCCTCGCTTGCTCGGACAACAACGACAACTCTCAACTCAGAGCCTCGCTTGCTCGAACAACAACAAATCTTGGCCTCCAATAACCCTTACAATGTCCGTCACTCCCTCCTCCTTAGACAAAACCTCGATGCCTACAGCCAAGGAACGTACTCAGTATATGACGGACTAGGTAGCGTTGTACAAGTACGTCATCGGCGGAGGAAGGGTACTTTGGCTTACCAAGGGCACCTCGAGGACTAGACTACGTAGGAATGGTTTAGACAGATTGCGAGGGTGTCTGGTTGTCGGAATATACGATTGGTCCTACAGAGTAAGGGGGTCAAAATTGCTATGGTTTCCTCAGCGGCTCACGCCCTCGCTGACCTTGTACACGCGGAACTCGACGCTTCGAATTCCTTGGAGTCAGAATCAGCCTACGGCAGTGCTACAGGACACTCAAGCATTTCAGCCCCAGCCTGCTTTTCATCAAAATATGGTCGTACTACTGTAGACCTGAATTCCTTGTCCCTGCCGTCTACGGTAATTTTCACCATTGGGTACGGCCCCGTCTACACTCCGCTCTTTGCCCTCTCTCGCCATACTTTTACCATATGGCCGATGGGTAGTTGTCCTAAGTGTGAAAAGGATCCATTTCTCACGCCAAGTGCGTCTTGAACAGACCTGCGAGCTCAATGCTTGCGAAGCTCATCTGTCGCCTTAACTAAAGCGGTGGCGCGCTGGGCTATACCTAAAGTAGGCGGATCTTCCTTAGTCATTCTCGGATAGGCGCCAAATACCAGTAAAGTTGGAATCAGGCCGATTCTGTTGGAAAGGTCGAGAGATATCACGGTCCGCTACGTCGAGTCTACGATATCCTGAAGGAAGAATTACCATCCCTCGGAGCTGATCCAAGGCTTCAAATGGCGGTGAAAGCCATCAACGATTCAGCAGGTTTAGACGGCCTGATTCCAACTTTACTAGTATTTGGCGACTATCCTAGAATGACTAAGGAAGATATGCCTGCTTTAGATATAGCCTGGCGCGTCACCGCTTTAGTTAAGGCGATAGATAAGCTTCGTAAGCATCAAGCGTAGGTCTGTTTAAGACGCACTTAGTATGAGAAATGGACCCTTTTCACACTTAGGACAACTACCCATCGACCATATGGTAAAAATTGATATGGTTTCCTCAGCGGCTCACGCTCTCGCTCACCTTGTACACGCGGATCCCGACGTTTCGAATTCCTTTGAGTCAGAATCAGCCTACGGCAGTGCTACAGGATACTAAAGCATTTTAGCCCCAACCTGCTTTTCAACAACCTATCTGCCAACCTGTCTACGAGCCTCAACCTGTCTATCAACAAGCTGTCTATCAAAAACCTGTCTATCGGCCTCAGCCCCGGCCCCAGCCTGCCCGTCCATCGGGTAGCTGGTGGTAGCCGAAATCAGATAGCCCAGTGGTTAGGTCGAACGTACTAGAAATTGGGTATAAACGGCCAAGGTTTAGGGGGCATGGGTTCACGGTTTACTTTCTGCGTGTTTTGCAATTGTTTTGTTTTTACCTATTTAGGTATACTGTTTCCGATTCTTTTTCGCTTCTTTCGCAATCGCAAGTACTTAGCTACTTTTAAAAGAGCATTCCTTGCTTCGTGACATTCCTTGCTTCGTAGCAGGAGCTGTACTGCAAGGGGGAAAACCACGTGACGTAGTCTACGGGTATATTAAGGAACCTGTAGCCAGAATCACTTAGAACTACACACGAATATAATACCAGATTATTGTACCTTGTGTCCTGACTTTGATAGTCAACCAACATTCTAAATAATCATCTGGACAACAATCTAAAATCTCTCTACCTTGAGTGCCTCTAAAATTAAATCTAAATCCTAAAGAAAGGAATGCTCAAGCTTTACAGCTATCTGGAGAAATCCTCAGAAAGCAAGAAAGGGGGTTATCTGTGGATACTAGGGTCTACTAGTCTATGCTAAAAATTCAAGGGCTTCTGCCTGTGTTGTAGTTTTGTAGCTCAACGAGCTTTTCAAGGACGTCTTTGTGTCGCTTTCTGGTCTTATCTTTTAGCTGTGATATTTATACCAAATTGAAGTTTCTTAGTTTGGCAAGTAATTTTGAAAGTTTTCGAAACCCCACGGCTTTGGCCTAGTGTTCATATTCTAAGTTCGTTAGATTATTCTCCAATCGTAGATCAATATAAACCCTTTTTACAAGCTCTAGGTTTAAGAAGAGAATTATCTCTGTCGGTTTCCTTATATTGTACCACTTCAAAAACAACAGAGATATCTCTATCTTATAGCAAGTACCCCGTGGATTATGAATTTGCATGGCCAATGCACCTAACTAACCCAACACAGAAACCCCCACAATAATAATACCAGAAAACCATGGGTAATTGTTGAAAAGTAGTCCTTATGACATATCTACCATCAGAGAGATAAACCACCTTCATAGCTCTTCCACAGTAAGAACCTTCTAATATAACCATGCAGGCAGTGGAACCTTCTTTTCCCAGTGAATTTTGATACTACTAGGAGTGTTCTTTGGACTAGGAGACACTTTGGTCCTCCCGCTCTTTCTAGAGACGAATATCCTTGACGTCGCTAATTTGAGGAGGGAACTCCCAAGCGACGTCGGAAGTATGTGTTTTATGGCGACCCTTAGAAGTAAAACCTCACTGCCATTCCATTGGTCATTTCGCCAAACTTCGTATAGGACGACGAAATCATTCACGTCTCGCAAAAAAGAACGAAATGTCAATCATTTAACTCTGCTGTCGATTTTCAATTTACCTTCGAATTCACATGACACCTCTGAAATGGAAATCTAAATCCCAAATCACCTATACGTTAAAGTTATCTTGATGTAGAAGCTAAGACAATGGCAAGGGTTGTAGTTTCGTTCCCTGTTCTTGAAATCGTCTTATATCAAGCACCTGACGTTGATTCAGGGGGAATTTCTGATATGATATGTCTGTACTATGGAGTCCTGGTATGGAGTAACAGTTTTTATTTAGTCTTCGCCAGAAAAATGGGTTGGAAGTCTCTGAAGGTTCTATGAGTTTAGTGGACATTTGTGGTAGTACAATAGTAGAACCCTTTTTATATATACTAGCCTTAATAGTTAGTAAGTGTTGCGACGTGGGATAAGTGAATAGCAAAGGATATAGTGAATAGGTTCTGGATGTGGCGTAGTTTGGGAGGCATCACGTGATCAGCCCTGACGAGCTGACGAAGCCCTAGCGACGCCACCAAATAACCTACTATATAATCAAGTAGCTAGACCTTCTGAATCCTACAACTAAGAATTATAAAACCAACAACCTAGGACCTAACAGTCTTTTGTACCAACAGTAAGTGATAATTAAGAACACTTCAAGATATTCGAATACTTTACTACCTAACCTTTTCTTACCACTTTGTGAGGCTCGCAGAGCCTCATATGGATTACATGTAGATTACGTCAGCAGGCTGACGTAGCAGCCGCACCAGTACTGTACATATGTGGCCATTCTGGCCACCTTCACTCGTTACACTTATTATTATACACATATTCACATTTACTGTTCCTACGCGTAACACACTTTCTCTCCCTTCTCTACTTTCTTTCTATGACAATAGTATCCCAATCTCACGGACCTCCCAAACTACTAAACCTCTTATAAAAAGGAGGAAGAAAAATTAATTGACACTAGAAATGGGCGAATACAGAAATGTGTAGATATAATAAGAGGTTCGAGACCCTTGTGGTGAACAATTCAAGTTTAGATCTAGGGGACTTCTAACCGAGATACATACCTCTATTTCATATAAATCTTACAAGCTCTATTATCCCACCCTCCTAAAACGCTCTCTAAAAAGTAGAAGAATTAAGGAGTCACCGTCGACAAATAGTCCACTGTCGATTTTATCGCTACAGTTAGCGATCGAACCAGGAATTAGTATAGAAACTATTATTATTAGAGGGTTTTCTCTACAACCATATTAAGTCGAACAGTTTTAATATCAAGGACTGTACAGTATAGTTGTCCCTACCACAAAACGACCCAATTGTCGTGTTTCTCCAAAGTAAAAAATAGGAGATATAGGTAGAAATCTAGATACTAGATTATAAAGAGAAGACAATATATATTATAAAAGGTTGTAAGTTAGAAAGTTAAAATTCTAGTAAACCTACCTGTCTACCTATATTGCTATACCCCCCCCCTCCCCCGTCTCCCCTTCCCATGGTTCGGCACTTGGAATTCCATTCTATTCCAAGACCCCCCCTAGAATATTCGATTCCAATTTAAAGAGGTCTTAAATATTCCAAGACCCCCCCTAGAATATTCCATTCCAATTTAAAGGGGGTCTACATACAAAATTCCAAAATTCCAGCTTAGAATTAAGAATTCCATTTAGAATTTATCACATAACCTATAAAACACTTATTCCGATCCGCTCAACTAATAGGAAGCCTAGGTACGTTTAACCCCAGCACTATATCGATATCGAAGAATTCAATCTACAACCTATAACAATAATATAACTACCCCCTATTAGTTAACAATCAAAGTCAAGATTCAAGATACAAGGTATAATAATCTAGTATTATATTCGTATTCTATATATAGAACTAAGTAGAGTGTGTGGGCTACGAGTTCTATATATACCCGACCCGTAGGTTACATAATAGACCACCTGATTCCCCCTACTAACAAGTACAGTATAGTAGAAACGAGTGAATATAGCTATATCGTAGTACCCCTCCCCCCCTATACAACTCTAGCGATTAGTATATTGTTTCTAAGGATATTAAGTGAATTAACTAAGGCTTTAGAGTTATTTATAAGAGATGACGATAATTAATCAGATATAGGATGCAATCAATCCACTTCACTTGTCACTTTGATATAAATAGAGCCCTGTTATTAGTCGATCTATATATATATATATATTCTAACTAGAACTCTAAATTCTAAAGCCTCACACCTTAGAATACTCCATTCTAAATCAAAGAGCCTTTGAAATATTCCACCTTGGATTAGAATCTTAGAATCCTTGGAATCGTATTCCAAGTGGCGAACCATGGCTACCTACTACTGTACCTAGAACGGAACCCGCTTAGTAACGTAACGATCCCGTTAGGCTCCTAAAACCCCTGGGCTCTCCTTTAAGGTATTCTCAGCATCTATCTATACTGATCCCATCTAGTACAGTATAGGTAGTTCGTGTAAGAATATATTACTTATCTTTTAGATCTAGATTTAGATTTAGAGCTTCCCTGTCGCTAGATCTAGATCTGGATCTGGATATGATGTGGGGTAGTTTATCACAGGATCGGAGATTTCGGACTTATAAATACTTCAGGTTTCCGACTGATAACCTTGATACTCCATACTTGACAATAATTTCATATCACAACGAATACCAAAGCCTCGAATCTAACCACGTAATACGTCTATACACCCCCCCCTTCCCCCCTAAATATCCTATATCTCATATATATCCACGCCCTACTGATCATTAAGCCCTCAAAAGAAGTTGTTTCCGCAGTCCAAGGTACTAGTTTAGCGATGGGAAGATTCATACGGCATACTCGAGTACTAGGGGTCCATCTTGTCCTGCAGGTGGAGGTGGGACTGGGGTCGAATCCGACCCCAGTCTAGTTGTAAACCAAACCAAGCCACCAACCAAGCCTGATCGTCAGTCCGTGCGTGCACAATGACACCTCCACCAATTCAACGTCAGTCAACCGCTGAAGACGCGACGACTTTCCCTTCCTCCTGCGTTATTTTGTAAGATACTCGGGATAAAATTGGTGGAAGTCACTTCATGTCGCTCTCTTTTTGTTTTCATATTTGAGAGTGCGAGGTATTGGAGAAGGTGGAAATGTGTAAAGCCCAGTCCGAGAATTGGTTGGTACAGCCTCCGTACAACTTGTTGGTATCTTTACTTGGGAGGAAGGGAGGTAGTTAAGGTCAGTTTTGTAGTTTTATTTTTGTCGTTTCAGCTATTCCATACCATTCTGGTGGTAGATATCTGATGGGCGTTATTACAATGGTGTTCTAGATGCTAGTTTTGGTGAGCACCTGAAAATACTGGCGGAATCAACGTCTTTTAATGAAAATGGGTGTGTCAATCTATTACTGAGAGGCTTCGTCCTAGATATCCAACTGGTCGTGGGAAGGACCAATCTAACAGTATGGAGGCGCCACGGTCGAAGAGATTAAAAATGGACTCGAAACTCGAAGTTCAAAACTCATGGTATCCCATCCATATATTTCCTTACCATGAAAAAGAGCGTACTCGTATCATAACAGACTAAACGGTATTTGTGGAACACCGGGGAAAGAAAAACCCCAAGGAGAATTATAATGAAGTCCATCGTACAACGACGTCGGGACATCGGACTTTAGACGAGCAAAAGAGGCATAATCCATGTAGGGAGTTCATCCGTTCTTTCCCAAATATCTATTTAACTTCCATCTCCTAATTCGTTCTCCAATCACAGCCTTATTATTTTGAGCAGGTGCCATCAATTAATTACCAGAGTTAACCTTGGAATTAAGCACTGACAGCATGATGCCGTTACTGCGAGCTGTGTAAGCAACAGATGCATCATGCTGCATCTCGCCATCCACAAAGAAATACGAGAGAGAGCCTCCCCATCTCTTAGCTTGCAAATCTCTCAACTCGAGGCAATTAAATGCTTGATAGGTACCTAGGTACTTTACCAAACTAGGGAATACCACCCCGCATATGCAAGATATACCCCTTCCCCTTCATGTCACACGAGCGAAACTGGTTGGTACAAATTACCACAGCCAGTCAATGCCATCTAGTGCCCCTCAACCACTCGCTTGCGAGATTTCCGTCTATCGTATATTGGAATTGCAGGTGGCTTCTCCCAGCTAGCAAGCATATCCTGGATGTCGTCTGTCAAACCAGCAGCCGTCTGCCGTTTTTCACTGTGGGTGGGTGCTGTCGCTGTCCTTTTGTGTAGCATGAGGGTCTAAATTGAGGGCTTGGCATTTTGGGGAATTTTATCTAGGGAAGTGTTGATAGATATTGATGGGAGATTGGTGATTATGAGTTTGAAGGTTTTCTCACCCTTTTCTTGTCTTCTTTTTACTTCTCTCCTCTAATCTCCTGCGCGAACCTCTCTTTCGTCAACTTTCTAGCTCTTCTAGCCTCTATCCCCAGAATGGATTAATGTGTGTGCCATTGGGATCTCGTCTCTGCCATCGGTATTGGTATAGTCTAACCGACTTATTCTAATCGAGCTATTCTAACCGAAGTCTTAATACTCGGAATTTGCTATAGTGTAGGAGGACCCTCAGAGAAAGAAAGAAGATACCAACTGCCTAGATATATTCTATTTCTCTCTTCTCTTGAGCCTCGTTCGTTCCCTGCAGTAATTTATAAGGACAGCATTTCTTGTACTGTCTCCTGCAGGTCTCGAAAGGAACAGTAGAGGCAGGGGGGGTTACGGTTACACGGGCATGCAAGTGTCCATACAGATCGACCTCACCTTCGCAATTGTTGGCCCACGAAGAGGAACTTTGACCACCTGCAACTTTGGTGCCTGTACCAGGGGAAAAACAGTGGCGGGCTCAGGTTCCAATTGACATTTTTTCTTTTACAAAATCTTTTAAAGATTGATTGAATTACTGTTTCTGTTCCTGCCGCAGAATTGCATGATCAATTCTGTGCGGAATTGGTGGTTGTTGCATCGCGTACAACTGCCTTTGTAGTCGTTGCCTTTGTAGTCGTTGCCTTTGTAGTCGTTGCCTTTGTAGTCGTTGTCTTTGTAGTCGTTGTGAAACTTTATTTTCATTGGTTGGTTGAGTCACTTGAGTAGATATTCAACCTCGTCGACTTCATAATTCACCTTCACCTACTGGCGTCGTCGCTTCGCGTAGGTTGTCGGTTCTCGTCACCCACCAAAAAAGATTACTTGGTCGGGTCGCCAAAAATTCCACGCGTCGCCTTCTTCCTCCTCCTCTTCTTCCCCTCCCTTCAACTCCCGATCTCCCTCACTCTTACTACACCAACATCCAAAAATCACAAAGCGACCAACCTCCTTCTCGTAGGATCAGAATACCTTTGGGCATGCGCACACCAGTCATAATCTATTCTTGATCCTTCAACAATACTTCCTTCAAGCCTCAACTACCTTTTTTTCTCGTCTCCTACTCGATCTGACTCAGGAGAGGACAGTGGATATCACAAGACGTGCGACTGGTCTAACCCGACTTCACTTTTAGACAGTCCGATCATCTTCTCATCTCCTGCATAGATCGTCGGTATTGAGCCGACTCTACCTAGATATCAGGTTCACTCTGATCTCCACCGACCTCATCGCCATCCATTGGTACGTATACTCCAACCGATCTGACCATCCGCCCACAACCTCAGGGAAAGTAACCTATCTAATAGATCTCAGAACCAACAACGTCAATTGCACTGTTCAGAGTTGACGACAGCAACCACGCTCCTATATTTCGCGATACAACTCACGATGTCGACCCAAACCTCTAACCTCTCCCCAGAGGTCTTGGAAAACTTTGCCGTAATCTCTCGCGTTTCCTCTGTCATTTCTCTAGTGGCAGTTTTATTCGTCCTCTTTTCATATGCTGCCTCCACTTCCTTCCATAAGCCCATCAACAGATTGGTTATCTACGCCTCTATAGGAAATATCCTGACCAATGTGGCAACCATCATGTCCAGAAGCCACATTGACAACCCCCATGATCCCCTCTGTAAGATGCAGGCATTTTTTATACAAATGTATGCCCTTACATATTCACCCTATTGGGAACAATCCACTAAAGTCTTCTTAGGTTCATGCCAGCAGACGCGTATTGGACATTGGCAATGGCGCTGAACGTATATCTGACCTTTTACCACAAGTATGATAAGTACCAGCTTAGACGACTTGAGTACTACTACTTGGGGATTTGCTACGGGCTTCCAATTGCTCCTGCCGTAACATTTCTGTTTATTCATTCGGAACAAAAAGGTCGTATGTATGGCAATGCCACTTTGTGGTGTTGGATATCGAACTCTTGGGACGTACTTAGAATTGCAACGTTCTACGGTCCGGTTTGGTATGTATTGAAACTACGATCTATGGTCTGATTACTAACTCTGGCTAGGACTATCATCATAATAACAATGCTAATCTACGCTCGAGCCGGCAAGGACATTTGGAACAAGCGACAAGACCTCAAAAAGTTAATCACTCCTATTTCACAGCCAACAGGCTCAGACGACCCATTTGTGTCCGTGTCCGTTGATAGAGGCATCCAACGAAGAATCGATGTCTATATAAATCGAGAGAATGCACCAATGCCCACCTACAGTCCGACGGGATCTGCTCGCTCAAGAGATCCTCGCGTAATTGAGTACCCACTTTCTGAGGAGCAAAAGGCCAATACTCCTATCTTTACGACCATGATCAGTAGTGGTCTTTCATCTCCAGGAAACTTCGAAGACTTCATCTCCCCCACTAAGACTGGCATGCGTCACAATGTTAAGAATTTCGTAACCACGGTCACGTGCCGTGGTCCGCCTGCGCAACTAAGTTCACCACCACGGCCAGTTACCAACGGTAGCCAGGCCCATATCAGCACCCCTGGAAGAAAGGAACAAGCTTTTAATCACAATTTTGCAATTTGGCATTATACTAAAGTGTCACTACTGTTCTTCTGCGCAATGATGATTACGTGGATTCCTTCATCGGCCAACAGAGTTTATTCAGTAATTCACGGGCCAAATCATATCTCTGTCGGCCTATCTTACGCATCTGCTCTTGTACTTCCCCTGCAAGGTCTCTGGAACGCTGTCATCTACATCAAGACTAGTTTTGCCGCATGTCGCGAGCTTTGGCAGAATACCAAGGCTGGACGACCATTTGTCAAGTCGGAGTTACATTTATATCTGCACTGGCGATTCTGGGAGAAGAAGAAGCGGAGTATGTATTCAATGCAAGACGATCGCGAACATCATGGCAGTAGCGGTATTATAATGCGCACTGCGAACAACCCCAACCCCCAAGCCAGAGATGACTATGGTGCAGATGAGGGACCGAGTTCGCCGGAATTGAAGACGCCTAGTCGACCGGGTAGTAGTAAGGAATCTGGTGGCGCGAGCTTGACATCTTCTTGAATTCTCTCTTGGATGATGGGATTATAAGTTACAGTTACACTTACTGACTTATTTCCTATTTCCACCAACGACGTCACGACTTACGCTCGACCTTTCCCAGCATCTTGCGGATCATCTCCCTGGCAGTTTTCTCTTCATTCTCTTTTCGAAATTGTCGTTTCTAATACTGTACCAATCTGGCGGTTTTCAAATCTTCTCTTTCTTCTTCCTTTCTTTGTCTGTCTGTCAAACCTTCGTTTCTTGAGACATAATTTGAGAGAGAGAGGCTGCTGTAACATAGTCTTTTCGCCCCTTTAACCCCCCCACATACCTACCTGAGTTTGGAATGATGGATATGATTGATGAATAGCGATAGTTGACGACTTGGTTTTCTGTTCATCTCTTCGTCGTTTCGACTTTTGATTTCCTCTTGGTTTTTGGGCGGATGTTTTTCTCACCTGATCCTTGAATCTTTTGTCTCTTGGGTTCGACTTTTTTACCTTGAGGCGGCGGAACTTTTGTTCTTTGGGAGAGATGGGGGTGGGTTTGTCTTTTCTGGCGTTTTCCTTTGACGTTTGTGGTTTGCGAGGTCTGTTTTCGTTTTCGTTTTCGGGGGGAGTGGAAGTGGGAGGCTGATTTGATTGATAATGATACCAAACAAAGTTTCTTCACCTTTTCTTTTCTTTGCGACGCGTGGGAGGGTGGAATTGCGGGCGTTTTTCCTTTTTCCTTTTTCTTTTTTCATTTGTTTTCATTTGGTGTTCTTCAAGCTTTTCCTGCATGTTGAGATCTTCGTTTACACAGGGGATCAGATCACATCACATCACATGCGGCTTGGGGATATGGGAATGAAATGTACGATAATGGATGGATGGACGATGGATGATTGGGATGCTTAATGATCGTGGATGATGGATGATGGATGAGTCTTTGGCTCTGATACGTTACGCTATGATACGCTATGATACGCTATGATACGTTGTAATGGAGCTTTGTAATGGAATGGAATGGAAGTTGAAGTTGAAGGAGGGGTGGTGTGTAGATAATTCAATTTTATACGGAAAATACAAAATGAAAATAACAAAAAAACACGGAAAAATAGTGGTGCGGTTAATCAGATCAGATCACGATTACTGAAGTTACAGTCGTAGCTTAGGTAGATACTTTTCTTTCAAATGAAATTCAGTTTTCTATTGATATTTATTGCTTCTCTTTGGTTCTTTGGTCGTGATGTTTTGTGAATCATGGTACTATCACTCACTCATGGTTCGACACATATAGTTCGACACTTAAGATACGATTCTAAGATTCTATTCCCAGGTAGAATATTGCAAAGACTCATTAATTTAGAATGGAATATTCCAAGGTGTGAGTGAGGCTTTAGAATTCAGGATTCTACGGTAATCGGAATATATATAGATTAAGTACTGATTGATTGATTGATTGATTAATTGTATTTTTACGCCGGATAGATTCCCAGCCGAAGCCAGGTCTCCTGTGACCTTCCGAGGGGTATAGGGGCGTACTAAGCTAGGGAATTATATAAAAAGTACAAGCCTAGTTGTGAAACCTTAGAAGGTATTTCGAGCGTACGCGTGACTATTTAGGCCGTGTGACTATAGACCTTCCCCTCTAGTTAGGATAGATAGAGGTTAACAATAGAATAGTCCAGGTAGGTGGATAGGATGGCATTAAAAGGCTCTTTAAGGAGCAGCTCGTGGAAGAATAGATGGGATTAGGGTTAATATTAATATTAGGGTTATAATCATAAAAGCAAGATCTGGCGTAGACATACACGGGGCAAAACAGGAGGAAAGAGAGGGAATGCAGAGGTTGTTTTAGATGGTTAGTAGGTGTAAGGTGTAAGGTGTAAAGTGTAGGTGATAAGGTTTTGAGTTTTATGCTGGGGTAGGGGGGGAGGTACGTTGTTTTCCTGTAGGTGTAGGAAGTTTAGGTTTAGGGTTATAGGGGGAGGGGAAGTAGGTAGAGAGAGAGACTACCGGTAGAGCTAGAGGGGACCGAAGTGATAGAAGGTAGGGTTGGGGTTATAATAGTATAGTATGTAGAAGCGACGCTAAAGTAAAGAGGTACTAAATAGTAAGTTAATCTTCGAAGTACTATATGATGAAGCAACGAAACAAAAATAAAATTCAACTCTACACACACACTCTCCACACACACAAACCATCAAACCCTCTCCTTCGATCCAATTGCAGATAACCCTTTTCCCGTAACCAAGCAAGCAAGTACTTTTAATACTCCCAAAAAAATGCCCTGTAATCTTAATATTTATAGTAAATACTTACTGTAACAAAACAAAGAAAAGCCACCTACTAACCCCCAACCCTGGTACCCTCCCCCGTGCTTCTTCCTTTTTACCCTCCACCCTCCACCCTCATACACCACAAAACGGACAAAGGAAAATAAACAAAAGAACTAAGAGAGAGTTCAACTACCCCTTAACAGCATCAACAACACTCCACTCCCAACAAGTCCTCAACCTCCCACACTCCTCCAGAATCCCCTCATCCTCCCACCACCACCCCCTCGCTTCAACAAAGGAACCCCACATCTCCTTCCAGAGCATTCTTCCCACGACGGATTTAAGTTCTTGTTTGATGATGTCGTTTTTATTGATTTTGACCCGGTTTTGATGATTGGTGTTGAAGTTGGTGTTGTCAATTCCATTACCGGATTCGGGAGGGGGAGTAGAAGGATTGTGATGATAGTTCGGATGGTTATGATAATTATGATAATTATCCGAGGAGGAAAGTAAAAGGGATTCTGCTTCCGCACCATCGACGACGGCGAGGAACGGAACCGTGAGGATACAACTCCCTTCTGCTCTCAAACCAGCATCACGTAACCATTCGGGAAAAAGACGAGAGGGGTTGATACATCGGAATTGTTTCTCCAGGTTTGTGAGGAGATGGTTATCTAACCACGTTCTTAATAACGGACCAAGAGTTGAAGGAAGGGGACAAGGATCAATAATCGTTAGATGAAGGATTCCCTCTGGTCGTGTTGGGAAGCTGAGCGAGGTTGGTGATACAGAGTCGGAGTCCGGTGATGAGGATGAGTCTGTCGTAGGTGATAGAGGAGAAGGGGAAAGGAGTCGATGACATTCTTTCAGGAGTCCTGGGATTGAAGAAGCGGGGAATTGAGCGGGGAGGGAGAAGGCGTGGATGGATGTGAATGTGTTGTTTGTGTATGGGAGTTGGGTGTTTAGATCTGGGATGGCGAAGGGGTGGATATTGGGGTATGCTTTTGGGGAGAGGGGGGATTTGCAGAGGTGGTGGACTTCGGTGCTGGGACTTGATAGGGCAGAGAGGAAAGATGCGGATGCTTCATGATATTAGTATGAACTCTAGAATACAGTATGGGAACTTACCATGATTTTCGTACAGAGATAAAACCTTCGTGGCTCCAGTTGTGGTAAGCTGGATCGTCGAAGTCTCATTCTGGGGACCTAGTCGTGTTGTTTTCAAATCTCGGAGTGCAAAAAGCATCCATCTCTGCTTCTCCAATTCTAGTTCTCGGTAGACAGAGGCATCTGCGACCTCTACCCATTCTTCTTTTAGACGTTCGAGGATGATTTTAGAGCTTGCTGCTTCCATCCTTCGTATGCCCTTCTGAAGATGTGAGTGGACCAGGCGAACTGGTCTTTGTCTTTTGACATTGGTCAATTTGATTGGAGGCTGAAGTAGTTTTGGAACAGGAATATCCTCAGGTCTTCTCGGTTCCGCCCAGCGCACGGGTGGCTTGTGTGAGTCCGACCTGATGGGGAGCGGATGTGGAGGGGGAATTGAAAATGTTTGTGGAGGGGTGGGAGGTGGATTATTGATATCTATGATTTTCTTCGTTGTTGGAGTTGATTGATCCTCCGGTAGAAAGAAGTGAGGTACCGGGAAATCAAATGTGGCCGAATTACGTGCTCTGAGCGAGTTAGTATCATTCAACAAATCTGGTGAGACTCAACATACGGATCTATGGGGGAATCCCCGCCCTGAACCGGAATCGTTCTTCTGGAAGGTATGGTGATAACAGTCGCCACCTGTCCTGCTAAACTTCCGTTCTCTCTTGGCAGATTCAAGACATCAGGACCTCTAGTTATGATTGAAGTTGAACTTAGAGGTGGAATGAGATGGGATTTTGTCGTCGGCGAGCTGACAACAGACCCCCAAGTTGAGTTTGTATTTGACGATCTTCCAGTCCATCCTGAAAATACTGATTCTGCCGCTGTTGAACATCAGTATACGTTATAATCAAAATGTAATCAGAGACCTCACGTTCGGAAGCACAAGACAGGTCAGTGTCCTGATCAAAGGTAAATGCGCTTTTTGAAGATACTTGGTTGACTGAAGGCTCAGTAGAACCGCGAACAGATGGTTCTGAGGCCACTGTGTAGGTTGATATCCTCCTTGAGGCTTTACTTGCGTCCCCATTCTTCGGTGCTGAATGCTTTGACTGTGATCCGGTCCTTGTGAGTCCAGCTCTCTTATTACTTCCTCCTCCGAATAGTGATAGTAGGGCTGGACGAGTATGGCTCTGAGAGGATTCGGAGGAGTTGGAACTTCTTATTGATGATCCTCGTGTTATTTCACTAGGCTTGCTATCCTTTCGGATCTTACGCTGGCCCACGGTCTCCCTCGAAGGGTCGGTATAGTGAACGTTGAACATGATGATGCTGATTCAAGAGAGATCTGCAAGATGTCTAGGCATATTCATAGGAGGGGAAGCGGAGAGGAGCGAGACGATGTCTTATTCATGCATGTAATACCACGAGGACTCGCTCCATAGAGATATCAAATGTCAAAAATCGAAGTTGTGATATATATTGGATTGTCAAAGATGAAACTGAAGCAGAAAAGAAAGAAAATGTGACAGATGTGACGTGAGACCTACATAAGTTTTTTCTCCCACGAGTTTGGGAGCTCGTGGGTTGATGTTGATTATTCAGATTCTGTCGTCTCCCACATGGCATCAAGACACATTGATGCAATCAAAACCATAAGCAAGACAGTAGAAGCGGATCGACATACAGACCATGGTTCAAGTTCATCTCGTTTCCCGAGGGAACACCCGTATAGCATAGCATCATCATTTTAGGGAATTAGTGAGTCCAATGGTGGCTCCCGAGTCTCTTTATTATGCCTGCAAGCAGCCGTCGATACTGAATATCAAGACAGGGAACAATGGACAGATGCTGGAGTTCGGACGAAAAAAGTGGCGTTCAATAGAAGAGCTGGAACACAAGGCTATTGAGGGTAGATGTGACAAAACAGCAAAAGAGTATGGAGACGAGGCAGACAGAGGTGATACGAGAAAAGGGGTGTGGAGTAGGATGGTGGTTTCACGATTGACGTGGTGGCCATGGGAAGAGAAAAGAAATACTAAGCGACGTTGCTTTGGGGGGGGTGGGAGAAATGGGGGGGAGGGGGAGGGCTGTTGATGTTGTGGGGGAGTGAGAGGATTTGAGGTGGACGGAGGTGGGAGGTGGGAGGTGGTGGGGTTGCAGCAAAGAAGAGCAATTGGAACCTCAAGGAGCGGGAGAGACGGGAGAGACGGTAAAGAAGCCGAGAGGCCAGCGATTGGTCAGTCCCAACGCTGCAGTGCAGTGCAGGTCAGTGGTGTCCAGTGGTGATCAGAAAACACAACACCCACCCACCAGGCCAGATGCCAGATGGTGCCAGCCAAACTTCTACCAAACTTCCATCAAACATCGCCAGAACTTCCTTTTTACGCCTCTTCTGGGCCATTTGAGCCCATTTCGTGCCTCTTGCTATCCCACGAGGGTGTGCCGCGCGCCACGATCCCAAATACCAGCCTCTACCGTCTGTTCGTTGGCTACCGTCTGTTCGTTGGGGCTTCGTTGGGGCTGCCGGTAAATCTACAATGGGCACACCACAGTACGATATCCCAAGCACAACACAGTACGGCACAGCTCGCTGCTCGAAAAGCAAAGGGAAAGTGCCCGGCGCAAGGCAACGTATACACGACCCGTCGATTGAACTCAACGCAATTCCAAAACCAGCCATCCTGCATTGAAACTCCAAGAAGGGACTCGAGACTCGAATACTGCAGGAATCTGCAGAGAGACGATGATGGGAGACCCGCAATGAGCACCGCCTCCACGGCCGGTGCTCTTGATCTGCTGTATCTCACATTTGGAGATCAGCCGGTAATGGACACAATCGGGGGTGAGATCAGGGAACTGTACGTGGGACTGCATGATGTTATGGCAACACGGCTTGACAATCGTTCGGCGAGAGCAAATACACAGCAGATGCCGCGACGGGGACCTGCTTTCGAGCTCATATGGGAGCCAATAATCTCCTTGTTGACTGGTGTTCAATGTCGTGCCCGGCGCACAGCTCCAAACCCCAGGCGAGAGACGAGCGTGGCACAAAATAAAATCGACTGCGTTATCGAGTAAGACAAAATACACTTCTCCCAGCTCTCAGGGTAGGCCGAGGAATAAAAAAAGGAGAGGAAAAAAGAGCATATTAATGGCATGATCTCGCGAGGGCCCGACCGGCCTGTTGATATATCACATTGTGAAATCGTCCTGTGGTTGATCTTAGTGGCTGCTTTTTTTCAAGTGAATCAAGCCTCAAATCGCCTATTCTAAAGGTAAAAAAGTAAATATCAAAACCTCATAACCGACACCTCGAGTCAAACCAAGTTACGGATGCATATTCGGTATCTTCGGCTGACTTGATGGAAGAAGTTCTCGCTTCCACATGCAAAAAATCAACTTAAAAGTTTCTCCTGTCAATTTCCGTATGTTGTCAACCTCCTTGCATATGGCTGTGTACCCTACCATATTGATAGCTCCAACACAATTTGCCTACTTGGTCGAGCAGTTCCCGTCTCACTCGGACTTTCGCGCCTCTCCTCTCCGTTTCAGCTTTTGCCTGTGGCGAGCGTATTACCTGCAGTGCCACTTTTTTCCTTGACGTTTTCCTGAAAAGTAATTGTCAAGTTGACATCCGTAGTGACAGACGCATAGACAGTTGGGTGGCTTACTGTGGCTAGTCTGATCGGTTCCGATTGTATCTGTGGAATATCCGTCTTGCAATCGCTTTGATTCCTCTACCACACAAGCTCTTTTGACAGCCGCTGTCAAATTTGTTTCCACCGTTTCCTAGCCAATTTGCCGTATATCTTTCCGCTTCTGCCCACGTTTCTTACATGTGCAATTAAACTTCAAGTCATCTACTCTCATAATGTTTGGACTGAGAGACTCTATCGGAGACCTTGACAGGAAAATATCTGCCTCGACCTTTGGTAGAGTATTTCGTCTCGATGGATCCGGTCATGTAAGTTTTGTCAACCGTTTGGGGAGGTTGTTGATTCTGATAATCCACAGCACAAAGTTCGCCCTGGGTCTAGCTTCTTCACGGAAGTGCATGCTGGACTGACCACTTTCTTTACGATGGCATATATTATAGCTGTGAATGTAAGTAATGTATATTGTTGCCGAATCTGGTTGCTAATTTTGAAAGTCGTCAATCTTGAGTCAGAGTGGTGGGACTTGTGTATGCAGAGACACTGTAGATCCTCTTTGCTTCAAAGATGCAGAGTATAATGCTTGCCTTATTGGTAAGTAACATTGTATCATACCCCTATGATTTCACTAACAAGGCAAAGATATCAAAAGAGACTTGGTCACTGCTACTGCAGCAATCGCCGGTATTGGATCCATTGCATTTGGATTCCTGACGAACCTTCCCGTCGCTTTAGCGTAGGTCTTTTGCATCCTTCTCAGTGCTCATTTATCTAATGATACAGACCCGGGATGGGACTTAATGCCTATTTCACGTTCCAGGTGGTTGGAGTCCGAGGCGGAGGATCTGTATCATATCGTCTCGCCTTGACCGCTGTATTTATCGAAGGTTTCGTATTCGTCTTTCTATCTCTGATAGGGATACGACAATGGCTTGTTCGGCTTATTCCGGGTTCTATCAAGGTCGCGAGTGGTGTTGGTATTGGTCTATTCCTGACAGAGATTGGATTATCATCATCTGGAATTGGTATGATATCTGGTTCAAGGAATTCACCCACAGATCTGGCAGGTTGTCCAGCACAGTACATTGACGCGGCCACCGGAGCATGCACAAGTCATAAGATGACAAGCCCCAAGGTTCGTGTACCCGTCCTTTTAAGGTATATATACTGACCATTGACCTAGATGTGGATTGGTATTATGTGTGGTGGAGTGTTGACTGCATGGCTCATGTCATATCGTGTCAAGTCTGCCATCATTATCGGTATATCTGTGGTTTCTATCATGTCTTGGCCGTATGTCGCTGAACTCTCATATATGATATTCGACTAACAAATTGCAGTCGCAATACTCCTTTTACCTACTTTCCACATACAGAAGAGGGTGACCAAATGCACGAATTCTTCAAGAGAGTCGTCTCATTCCACCCAATTCAGAATACTCTCGCGGCCCAAGATTGGGACATTACGGCTGCAGGTGGCCACTTCGCTCTCGCCTTATTCACATTCCTCTATGTCGACATCATCGACTCCACTGCAACTCTCTTCTCCATGGCTCGATTCGCCGGAGCAACTGATCCAAAAACTGGAGATTTTCCTCGCTCAACACTAGCGTACTGCTGCGACGCAATGGTGATCTCTATCGGTTCACTTTTCGGCTGCTCACCTGCAACGGCATTCATTGAATCCGGAGCGGGAATCACCGACGGTGGTCGTACAGGTCTTACAGCCATGACAACTGGCGTTTGTTTCTTAATCTCTATCTTCTTTGCGCCTATCTTTGCTTCTATACCTCCTTGGGCGACGGGATGTACACTTATGCTTGTGGGCTGTATGATGATGCGTCAAGTGACAGCCGTGAACTGGGGGTTCATTGGTGATGCCCTACCAGCTTTCATCACGATTGCTTGTATGCCACTTACCTATTCCGTGGCATACGGCCTCATCGCTGGTATTTTTTCGTATGCTACTCTTAATGGGTTGATTTACATCATGAAGAAACTCTCTGGTGGTAGGATTCAACCTCCTGATGCCGATGCGGCGGAGTACTGGACGTATAAACCTTCTGATAGTCATCCGCCGTGGTTTATCCGTTTGGCGAAGGGACAACTGTGGAGAGGGGGATTGCGGCCTGGTGATGATATTGATTGTAAAAGCGTGGGGAGTGTAGCCGTTAGTGAGAAGGAGTTGGTTAATGGTGTTAATGGGGGAGTTAGTAGGGGGGTTTCTGGTGTTAGTGGGATTTCTACGGGGGAGGGAATCGATGTTGGAGAGGGGCTGTCTAAGTTTGAGAGTCGGGGGAGGGTGGGGGAGGTGTGATGGAAGTCCTTCTTTTTTATGCGTGAGGGGAGTGAGTGGCATGAATGGTATGATGAATGCATACGATGAATGACCATGAGGTTATGTCTGGGAAATGGTTTCATTTGTTGTTGCTCTACCTACCTCTTCAGGCTCTTCTTTTTGTTACCATGTGTGGATCACTCTATACTTGTTGCTGCTACCATAAAAGCATCTTTGTACTATTGGTATATTACGGATCGATGATGGGATTGTAGTATATTTCTTGTTAGCATCTCAGCATTAATTCTCTCCCGATCACTGGGATTTACTCGACATATATACGTCGAAATAGTTATATGAAAGAAGTGTATAACTACTACTCTACCCCTCAGAAACTAATTACCACTACCCACCCACCACAAGACCATACATAAGAAAGGTAACTAGAAGAAATAAAAAACAAAAGAAAAAAACACTCCTCTCTCCTATCCTCTCTCCCACCTCTCTCCAATAGAAACCCCCCTTCCCAATCTATAAATCAACTCTCAACAAAAGAGAAAAGAAAGTTAATAATACCCGCCCTTTGAACCACTACCTCCATATTGACCTTTATCCCCATCACCGAAGAAGTTCCCCGGGTTAAAGTCCCCATTTGGACCAACTGCGTTTGCAATTCCAGCGGCGACACCGGCTGCTATACCTGCTTCTTTAAGTATGTTAGTACACGGATGTTTTGAGGAAGTAGGGTATTGGAAGATGATTGGGTGTGAGTTGAATTTTGGGGAAGGTTGGAGATATGTATAGTAGAAGATACTTACGAAGATCCCCTCCAATGGACGCACCAGTTGCAGGTGGTGGGGGATTAGATGGTGGTTTGGGGACGTATCCTGGGTTACTTGGTGGTGGTGGTGGGACGGGAATCGTAGGTGGTTTTGGGGGTCCAACTGGTGGGGGTGCACCTGGTAGAGATGAACCACTGCTTCCACTGGTGCTTCCACCTCCACTTCCATACTGTGGGTTACTTGGTGGTGGATGGGGAATCGTTGGTGGTGGAGGGGGAATCGTTGGTGGTGGAAGGGGAATCGTTGGTGGTTTTGGAGGTGCAATTGGGGGTCCTGGTAAAGATGAACCACTGCTTCCACTAGTGCTTCCACCTCCATTACCATATTGTGGGTTACTTGGTGGTGGGGGAAGGCTAGTGCCAGAAGAGCCTCCGGCGCCGAATTGGTATTTTTGTCTCTTTGCGAATCCGTGGCTTTTGAGGACTGACTCGATGATTTGTTTTAGCTCATCTAGAGAGAAGCTTCCGCCATTCGCGGGGACAGACCCGAAGGGAATGAATGAGATGATCTCTTTACAGATCCCGGTTGCGTCAAGAGAAGGGGTGCCGGCGGGGACTTGCGTGAAGGCTTTCTCACATGCTGCTAAGATAGCTCCATGGTCTGGGACTGCTGGTACGTCCCCCCTTTTCTTGAGATTGAGTCCGATCTTTTTGATAGCAGCGGCGATTATGGATTCGATTTGTGAGGGGGACAATGCTCCTCCCCCGACTGGGAGAGAAGAAAGAGGGACTTCATTGACAACATCCTCACATAGTCCTTCCACGAATACAAGCACGCTGGCTTTACATGCGTTCAGGATCTGACCAAGTTGATTTGGGACGCCAGATACCCCTCCGACCCCTGGGAGCCCTCCAACCACTGGCAGCCCTCCAACACCGGGCAGCCCTCCAACGCCTGGCAGTCCTCCAACCCCCGGGAGTCCTCCAACCCCTGGAAGTCCTCCTAGCCCTGGGAGTCCTGAGAGTCCTGGGAGCGCTCTCGACTCTAAACCCCTCTTTGGTGGAGGGATTTTGGGGTTCAAAGCTGAAAGTGCCGAGGCAAGGATAGCTTGCATTTGTGCGTCGCTTATTGGTCCACTTTTTGGGAGTTGTGAGGTAGGAACTGATTTAGCTAGGTTGGGGCAGAAGAGCGGACCAAATCCTATAGTTTCTAAGGCAGGAGTACCAGCAGGGATGGCCGAGAAGGATTTGTCACAAGCATCGACTATGGATTGATATTGCTTGTCAACACAAGAGTCTGTTCCCCGTTTCTCCTTAGCGATGGGATTTGATGGTTTTTGAGCAGCTGTTTCGAGGACTTTGCACATTTGGACGAGATTTGAAGGGGGGTTTTCAGACGATCTGAGTTTGTTGCATGCGTCTAAGAATGCATTGACGACTTCTGGTGTCACGATTTGGGCGGAATTTATGGCTCGCTTATAATGCGGGTTATATCCTGGTGGTGAAGTTGGAGGGGAAGGAGGAGCTACTACTGGAGGGGGAGGGCTGCTAGTTCCACTTGAACCACTTGTCGTAGATCCAGAATTGGAGCAGAATTTCGAAAGAATTGCAGAAGCTCCAGAGAAGAAGGGGTCATCGCAGAAACCCGAGAATGGATCACCTCCTGGGTTTCCTCCTCCTGATCCATGACCTCCGTACGCTCCACCGTATGGTGGACTTGGGGGATTTGGAGTACCGATGAAACCACCTGTATTGTCTGGAATCGTACCGGGTGGAGTGATATGACCGCCATCCCCTCCTTTTCCGAACAATCCACCGGGTCCAAAGATACCGTCTCCGCCTGCTACATTTGGAGGTAGTTGAGGCAATGATGGAGGGGCTGGTGGTGGATATCCATAAGAAGGTGGTGGAGGTGGTGGAGGTGGGTTTGCAATAGGAAGAGTGATTTGTGGTTTGGGAATAGTAACTCCAGCGGCTCCTCCAACCGAAATTGATGGGCTCGGTACAGTGACAGTCACACGAGAAGTGATTGTCGTGATAGGAGTAGCAATTGCCGGGATGGCAGGTGAAGGGTAGACTGTGACGATGATTGTTGTCGTTGATGTGGAACTGAAAATTGGTCCAATGACAGGAAGGGAAGTAAGGGAACCATCGGAGCCTCCAACACTTATGCCTGGAACTGCTGGAAGTCCACCGTATGATGGCAAGCCAACTGGAGGAGCAGCTGGAAGACCTGGTTGTGGCAAGCCAACTGGAGGAGCAGCTGGAAGACCTGGTTGAGGCAAGCCAACTGGAGGAGCAGCTGGAAGACCTGGTTGAGGCAAGCCAACAGGAGGAGCAGCTGGAAGACCTGGTTGAGGCAAGCCAACTGGAGGAGCAGCTGGAAGACCTGGTTGAGGCAAGCCAGCAGGAGGAGCAGCTGGAGGACCTGGTGCTGGGACTGGAAGGGTAGGTAAAGATCCAGGGAGAGCGACGCCGTCTGCCCCACCTACTGTTTTAGGTAGCGCTGGAGGCGTAGCTGGAGCTGGGAGTCCAGGAAGACCACCGACATTTGGTAATGGCGTAGTGAATTGATAAGGTCCGTATGGTTTCTGTCGGAAATTAGTATCATCTTTGAAACTGTGTTAGTGGTTTCTTGCGAACTTACAGCAATGGGTGATGCTATTACCAATGGCAAAGCAGCCGTGAGCACGAAGCTCAGACCTTTAGGTGTCATAGCTCTCCTGTTTTTTCGATCTCGAAATCGTTCTTGACACTTAAAGAAACTCGTTCTTCGCCTTTAGCTTGCTGCTTTTCAAATGAAGGATTCGCGGGGGTTTGAATTATATATTCAAACCACGAGTGGCTATTGTACTATTTATCCGAGTATATCACCGTCGTGCTTCAGAATAATAGTACATGCTATATTATCATCGGCGACCACCGATCGGACTTGTACAAAGCTTGTTAAAGATGCACACTTGATTAGTGTTCTCATCGTCAGTATCGTGGCAAAATCACCATTTGGATGCCCTAGATATGTCGATCCTAATCCGACACTGTGGAAAAGGAATCACAAAGTGACTAAGTTGTATTCACTCAGCTAACCGAATACCAAAAGAAACCTTCTAGGTCTCAGATTTCTTGTCATTGTCGATGATCGTCCTACAAAAACCACGTTTTCAGTAGAGCTTGAAGTAGATGAAAACATTCGAATTCTGAGGCTGAGCATTGCAATACGGGTCTACTGACGGCTATTGAAACTTCCAGAATCTAGCTTAGTGTCTAGATTGGCCTTGATGTGATAATGACTTCCCAGAATCGATACGTTATATTTTGGTCATCGATATCCCATTTTCGTTTTCACTCGCTTAAATCCTTGTGAACTCATTTGCTCGGAATTTATCTTCCGAGGAATACGATGATAGTCCGAGAGACGTTGGGTATGAAGTTGGACTTGTACTAACTGGTACCGAGAGAGAGGGGTCTTGTGCTTCATTTGTGATACGGAAAGATCAATAAACGTGATATCTTTCTACTCCTGGGCTACCCAACGAGTCCCTACTGAGACAGATGTTGAGTTTCTCTATCATTTCGTTTGGGCAATATCGCAGCCCAGTTCATCTCCGGGATTTTACCAACAAATATATACTCTCAACTCGCAAATCTACGTCTTCATTTCAAAATACTCACGTTGTTGATAAAGGAACAAGCTTGGGTAAAGTTTTCTCACTTCATTCTCCCCCGCGCCTTCACTGTGCCCGTTTGTAGGGCTTTATCCACAATATCCTCAGAAATATGACCATAATATTGGGACTTAAACAATTTTGTGTTTGTGACATATCAAAGGGAGAGTTTCTTTTTTTTCTCACTGTCTAGAACCATCCTATTCTCGAGAAGATACATACTACGACGTAGAGATTGATCTGATGTTTTCGCGAGATGTCTCTGTGCTGGTCACTCAGCCCGGCAATCTGACTGCTTTTCCGAAAGATCATCTTTACATGCTGAAGGAGCTATGAAAGAAGAATTCATTCACTCGTTCTTCTGATTTATCTTTTCCCGGTACTTGCTCTTTACTAGGACCGCATTAAGTCTGGGTGTGTCCCTGGCTTCAATAGCATATCTGAAAACTGTTTTCTAGTTTGATCCAATCACATTCTAGACTGAAGCATCAGTGCGCAAATAGAAATAGAAAGCAACTCACATTTACCTTCCAGCCACTCACGCGCTCTCGAACAAGAAGATTTCTACCAATTTAGCCTTGTTCCCCGTCTCACCCATGGCATATGCTTTTCAATTTTGTACTTTTCGTACCTGCATAAGTGACGAGTGACAGAAGCCTGGAAATTGTGCGACCGATCTGCAGTATCAGTACGACAACGAGAAATTTGATGACAGCATTTACTCCCTTAATCCTATGGAATACACCGATGCGACATATATTGACAAGCAATTTCATAAGAGCTGGAGTACAAGGGGAGCTTCATTGGGTCGGGTTTGAAGGAAGCCGGAGACATTTTTGTAAAAGTTCTCGATGCTAACAGACCTTTATCACGTTGTTTATGCTTCAACGCGGTCTCGGTTTGTACTCGATTATTAGTTGAATGTTGTACAAATGTAATGGTTCACATTCACAAATTCTCCGATGAAGAGAATTGCGCTAGAAAGTTATTGCTTGGGTAGACTGAATGCTCATCTCTAAAGTATCATCAGATCACAGATATATTAACCGTCAGTGACTCATTCTCTATATATCAGTAAGCCCATATTAGTAAGTATGCCTAAGGTAAGAGATAGAAAAATGGAGAGCATATTTTGAACAAGGCATTAAAGCAGGCGAGAGTATATTTTAGCGAGGATACCCGGGGAACGAAACTTATCCGTTCAAGCGGAAGACTGCTCATCGGGTCGAGATAACCAGATATGATGAAATTCATGACTTCATCCTAGAATGAATCTACCTCCCAAAATTGCTGCGAGTACCTAGAAAGACATTCATAGTTTCTTGGTCACGTGACTATATTCGTACGAAGGAATGCAACCTTCGATATTAGCTTCTGGACATATGCGTCAAGCTTGGTTTTCCTAGAAATACGGGAATCTACGACCCTAGTCATATGATTCGTAGCGTGGGAGTAATGGTTGTCTGAATAGGATAATATCAACCTCCTTCTCGGACATACGTTTGGTGGTACCATCACGTGATTAGTTTAGTCCAGACAAATAAATATCTCAGCTCTTGAAATATGCTTTGTTAATCACTTATACGCGACCTTATCAATTCCCTAAGCTTGGACTATGAAGCTAAGTTTGTTTCTCCAAGCCCTGGTCCTCGTTGTATCTCAACAATCCTTTGATTGCCCACTTTGTATACTGGTTTTGGGAAAAGACGTCAGTTGTTTACAATTAAACTTTTGTGATTTTCATTATTTTTTTGTAGTTTTCTGTGTTTCCTAAGACTCAAAAACAGAAGAGAAGTGAGATTCATGTTCTTATCAATAACCACAACCCAAACCTCCCAAACCTCCCAAACCATCTCACAACATCGATTTTCCACCATAATCATAACCTGGTCGGTTTCTTTCTTTGGTGGTAATCTGTGTTATGAGGTTCTGTTCCGATACCCCTCTAGCTCTGGTCCATGTCAGATACGAAGAAGTATCATAGATATGAAATGACAGAGCAGGAAAGAACTGAGGGGAGAGAAACGAGAGTAAAGGAAAAGTAGAAAGCAAAAGAAAGAAACCTCGCGGAACATCGTCCGCGTTGTCCATACCTCATGTGGTATTCCCAATACCCCATCAGCCCGATCCAAGTCCTGAATTAGCTCCCCAATTCTCTGAGTCCACAACCCCCATTAGCCGCAAATTGATCCCCTCCCGTCACACCTATTTTGTGGATAGTCCAATCTCTTAGATATCCTCATCTTCAACAGGAATCATCTCCCAACCCTCGTCTTCGCTATCAATCTTGAGCGTCTCAGATGCAACATCCTTATTTTCCCCGTCTTCCTCATGACTGTCTTCCCCGTCTTCTTCATCTCCTGACAAAATCACCTCTCGGGAAATATTCTCAGTTGAAATGACTTTCTCAGCAACGGAAGTCTTCTCAGAATTGAGTGGCGGAAATCTCTCAGCCATATCTGGAGTGTAAGGAGATAGGGGGACTTTGGCAACTTCAGCACTCTTTTCAGGGGCACATGCCATCCGAACCACGATAGGAGAAGAATTGCCTTCATGTGAAGGTGTAGTGTGTGCATCGGATGGTACATTATGGTGGGGTGTTGGAGTGGTATCATTCGAAGGATGGTTGACTGCGATCTTGTGAACTGTTGACGTAGCAGGAGCATTGGAAACACTCGGTTCATTTGAAGTCTTTCTCCATGAACGAAATACCTTAGAATTCGAGGTATTTACATTTTTAATAGCAGCAGAGTTATGAAAGCCATTAGTATGACGCTCGTTTCTCTCATTGCGCAATCTTTCAGCAAACTTCTCTCGAGCTAGAGTTCTTTGATTTCGGCTGTTTTCCATTCTCGAGAGTTCTGCCTCCTTCACTGTTTGCTGTTGTCCTTGTTCGATTGACTCAACTTGAGGAGGGTCCGTAGATTGCTGGAATTCCTGTGCTTGAGAAAGCTTCTTTTCCTGTTCAGAGTGGCTGAATGCTGCCCCAATTCTTGATTCGCCCTGCTCCGACCATTGACGGGTATTATTGTTTGGCTTGAACATGTCCTCAGAAGCTCTCATTTCATTCACACGAATTGGAAGAGAAGATGTACGTGGTGGAAAAGATCTTTGGATCTTATCAGCTTGTGGCGAGTTCGGTGGTACCAACGGAACCTTATCATCATGTAGAAATGTAGAAGTTGTATGATTTTGTTTCTCACTATAGGTACCCGGCCATTGGTACCCAGCGTACTTCAAAGCGGAATCCAAGGGGCTGTCATGTTTCAAAAGAACCTCACTCTCGGGTAAAACGACACTGTCATAGAGATGTGCGAGACTTGTGGGAAGCTTGTGGTGCTTGAGGTAATCCTTGAGTTTGTCTTGACGGACATCGTGTGGTATAGCAACCCGGCTGGTTTCTAGGTATTCCGAGAAGGTTTCGAGTTCCTTGGACGTGGGCTCTATTGGCTTCGGCATCTCAAAACTGATTTCCTCCATTTTTCCGGTTAAAGGTTGTCCTCTTCTGCCAAACCATGCTTGTGGCGAAACGGTCGATTGCGGTGGAAGCTTCACTGTGATCTTCGGTCTCTCAGATTCAACCAAAGACCCAGATCTGGATGGTGCTGTGCGTTGGAAAGGGAAGCCTGCCTGCTGAGACGATGATGTAACAATGGAAGGTTCACCATTCGTAGGAGCAGGCATATGATATACATGGCCATACTGGTCAGGCGCAACCTGGAAAGGACGCGAATAGTTTGTGGTGCCTGCTTTATGATTACCTGGAAGAAGAGGAAATGAGCGAGGTATAGGGACTTGTTGGGGGTAAGAATGTTGGTAAACAAGTTGAGAAGAAGAAAGCCCAGAAGCGTGTAGAACTGAGGTGGGGGGTGTTATTCCGAACGGCGTGAAGTTATGAAAGGTCTGATCGATTCTCCCAAGATTTCTGTAACCAACATGCGAAGGCAATGAGTGATATTCGCTAGCTGCTGGGATCAAAATAGACGGTTGGTATTGAGAGCTTTCACTGCCATCACCATTTCTATTACTGGGAATACCAGCGTAATTGTATCGACCCGGAAATGTAGATGCATTATCTCCTTCAATGGCAGATTCTGTCGTTGGCTGTTGATTGTCGACTTCCAACTTATCACCTTGAGCAGAGTGTGCTTCCATGCCCAAGTCTTGTTGATGACCATTTACGGATGTAAATCCTGTAAATCCGCAACGGAAGCAGTGGGGACAGACGCTAGGCTTTTGCACGACGATCTTTCCTGATGAGTTCGTATTGCCACAAAACCACTCTCCTGTCGGAACTCCAGCACAATCAGAGGAGTGAGTGATGCCATCTGGGGATGCTTGCTTGTGGCCGCATTTGTACTCTTTGAAGAAATTAGTGGATAGTTCCAAGGACTTTTGTTGGGATATTTGGAAGAGAGATTGGAGATCTCTATTCCGCTTATTCAGATCAAAAGAATGTAGCAGCATCGCTTGGAGTACTAAGATTACAATATAGAGAGATCTCCTAAAGCTTTTGAAAGAAGGGTGAATTGAACATACCAAAAACAGTTCTTTGGCACAACGTTGTTGTCATTCCTGTGGTTTCGGACTTATGAGTCTTGTATTGATAGCGGGTAGTAGCCGTAGGTGTGGGAGGATGGTCCTGAGAGATGGTTGGACCTGCTCGTCCTTCAGCTGCCATCTTGCTGTGTCCTAGATCGTTTATTGACTACTTGCACACAGGATCAGTTCCTTGGATCTTGGGATTTGCAGATAGTTTGTTGAATAAAAGTTCCAATGGAAACATACCTTGATGCCAGATGAAAGTGATGTGGAGATGAAGTGGTAATATTGGATCCGCTAGGATGGTGGTTGTTTGAGACACAGGTCATGTAAGGCTCAAGACTGGACCCCTCATAGCTTTAAGTTGGCAAATGAAGCAAGTGCGCGCTGCCTGAGGCTATATTTCCTGGAGCTTCTTATTAATTCACTATTAAACGTCATATCTGGACATCTAGCCCATTCCAACCTTATGAACTTTCTGTGGTGAATCTTGAATGCTGAGAGGGAACCATCCCTTTTCAGCCAAAACCCCAATACAGCAGGTCAATTCACCATAATTATGATGGCCCCAGTTGCAACCGCATTGGTTCCATCATCTGAAAGAATATCAAAACTGTCTTGGCATGGGTGAATAAGCGAGGCCATCTCCATAATCCAAGGTTTGAAAACACAGAGACATGTCCATTGTTACAGACACCCAAGATACTAGCACGTGACTCCAGAAATATCGCTCAGCAGAATTAGCTATGCTAGTGATTTGGAACAATGGGTACCTTTCCCCTTTCGTCAATCACGTGTGTTGGCCACATCATGTATGCCTTCTGGCTCAAACAATCCTGGGAAATCCTGTACTGAATTACCTGTATCCATCCCAACTGGAGGGGAAGGTCCACAGTCACATGGCCAACTGGTCACGCATATGCTTGAAATGCTTTCTGGGGTTCTGCAACTGGGCTTGCACTATTTATACATATTCCTTAGCTTAGCACGCCCCTATACCCCTGGGGAGGTCCTAGGAAGCTTAAGCCTCGCTTAGCTCTCCGCCTGGCGTAAAAATACAATCAATCAATCAATCAATCAATCAATCACGTGTGCTGGGACAACTCAAGTCACTTATTACAACACACTTTTTGTATAATGAGTTTCAATAATGTGTGCATAGCAATCACCAGACTCTTACCAAAGTTTTCCATCCCAAGCTACCGTCATCTCTTTACTAAAAGCGTAAACACTCAGTAGATTTGGCAAAGCATTGATTCTCATTCCACTCTAATCCATTATATCTCAGCCGAGATCGCAATCCCAATGCCTATCAGGCATATTTCTATAGCCTAAAAGCATTCTCTAGACGTAGTCTCCACATGTTACAATTTGTAAATAACTCAGTTATCTTCCACGTTCTCCACAACATGAACCCAGTCCCCTTGGTCCTCCCATGGCACGTCCTGGTCTGAATCTTCCTCAGGTTCCTTCTTCTCTTGTTCTTCTGGCTTTGGCTTCTTTAGTACAAACTTTGGCTTTCGCTTCCCTGTCAAAGTATTATAGATTCTTTCAACAATTCCGGTCCCCTTGTCTGCAGAACCAGTGCCGTTTGTGTCCTCTGGAAGAGATAGCCACTCCACCCGATCTTTTCCTATCCTAAATTGTTCTTCGTCGTCATCATCAGAATCTCCATCGTCGAAATTGCTTTCAGGGTTTTGTGGCGAAGATATCGAATATATATTGGTAGTTTCAGGAGTACGACTAGGTTCAGCGTTGGAAGCAGTCTGGTTGTTTTCGTCCGTCCGTTGTTTTGGAGTACTTTTGGACTCTGGCTTTGGAGGGATAGGAGCTCCAAATAACCCCCAGTCTCTGATCATAGTCACTGCTTGTGATTTTGGTGCCAGTGGTGAGGAGGGCAATAGTGTACTAGCTGGTGTAGTAAGAGTTGTTGTAGCTGGAGGTATGCCATCAGAGACAACATTCTTCTTCTCCTCTATTTTCTCCTCTAGCTCAAGTTCAGAAATACGCTTCTTGACAGCTTCTGCCATACGTAATTTTGTATCAAGCTGAAGACCAGAAGGTGAATTAGAATTTGGCTCTGACAAGGGAACAAGAGACTGGCAGCTCTCACACATCTCATCCAACCAAACCTCATTGTTAGCCTTCGCCATGTTGCCACAGAGGTTCTTGTGTTGTTTGCATTTGCAAGGTTGGACGTGGGTTATCTTGGGATTCTCCAGCCAAGTGTGGTGTTTGCATTTGAAGTTATGCAGGGTGAAATGGCACTTTGTGGAAAAATCGGGTGGCGCTGCACCAGGTGTACCAACTGGATTTCTATGGGGTCTTGGCTTCTTGGGCTTCTTGTTCTGATGTTTATGGTGCTGGGACATATTTATACTAGTAGGGTTGGGCGCCAATAGGTGAATAAAGGTCTGTTGTATCGTCTGGCGATAAGGGTGAAGAGGCGAAGAAGATCGCTAGGTTCAGCCTGGAGGACTTTGTGGGTGTGAGCTACTGCTGTTTAAAGTGTAAACAGACGATAAGTATCAATTTGGAATATGTTTTTGAGAAGAAGGTTAACAATTTGGTTCAAGGTTTGAGGCTTCCACTTTATACAAAGTCCTATGGCTATTGCGTGATTAACTTCCTTCTGATTGCTTCAGGAGGTAGAGGGAGGACGTAGAAGATGTGAAATGCAATATTGTGAATGTAGAAGATGTGAAACACAACACAGCTCTTTTGGCTCTGATAAAGCATGGGTAAAAGTACTGTAGTTATAATCAAGAAAGAGTGTGAATCTTTGTCCCTTAGAATCTCATCATACAGCTGGACGACCTCTAAGACCTGATCAGTAATTTTGAATTGATACAATCTCTGCAAGAGTCCAGATAAACGCCTAGAATTTCTATATTTTAAAACCAAGCACATACTAGAACTACAAAAAATAGCTTTTGAACAGTATATGAGGCAAATGAGAGGAAGCGGTTGGAGATAGGTGCTTTATAGATAAGTTAACAAAAGTAATATTACTGCATATTGGCCTTATATCAAAGGTGTTTCAGAATATTATAGGTCAATCAGGCACACCTGGACATCTGAGACCTCTGGGGTAAATGACAGAGTCACATGTCTTATTGAGTTCTGAATCATCTAAACTAGAACAAACTTAGGGGCCACCATAAATGCTAAAACCTCTATATAAACGACTGAATCAAGTAGGTTCATCGGTATTTTCCACAAAGAATATTGTGAGTAAACCCAAAAATATGTAGTTGGTTGATGTCAAACTGAAACACTTGGTGTACGGTGGAAACGCATACAAATGATAAATTAGCAACACCAATTATCCTCTGTTCACTTTGTGGAAAGCTTGTTGAATTTCTGATATGCTCACTTCAGATGAATTCAT
The DNA here is from genome assembly GCA_900536425.1 of Hymenoscyphus linearis. Taxonomy (NCBI): domain Eukaryota; kingdom Fungi; phylum Ascomycota; class Leotiomycetes; order Helotiales; family Helotiaceae; genus Hymenoscyphus; species Hymenoscyphus linearis. The sequence goes on from UNPR01000076.1 coordinate 35,165, forward strand.
TTTAACTGGCAAACCACTTTTGCTCAAATCCTCTTTCGCGCCGCAGTGATGACTAACGAGGGAATTGTCCACACCTTTGACTCCTTCAATCTTTGGAATCACAAGAACTCTTTCTATATGATAAAAATATACGCAGTAGTGTAGTGAATGCAGTCAGCAATACTGGTACTTAGGAGTCACAGGAAAGTTTTCAATACACATCACCCTGCATGTCTTGACAGCAAAGTTGAGCTTGAGGTTATCTACTAGAGCGTTTTCATTGTCATATACTCATCTCTGAAGTGCCTAGGTTTTACTGGATAGACTTGATGATTGTCATTGATGGTGTCATTTGCAGCAGCATCTCAGGTCTGGATGTCTGATTGGACCACAAATTCAGATATCCTTCTGATATTGGGAACCATGTGGGACCCCAGTAATCATAGAGTGAATATATCTACTTCCACACTAGATTCATCTTTTGCTCTTAAGCGATATCTTCTCATTGGGCCACCTCAACGTCCACTGGGCACTGCGATGTGCAACAAAAGTTTTCTTTAGGCTTAGCGCAATATGGCAGCGACCACACATCTACTTGCATGACATCACCCTCATGATTCAATTTCAATACTGCTTGTTTAATACTCATCCAATGACATGGTTGGAGGTGTCACCCACCACAACCCAGTGGCATTGGGCGCGCTGGGAATCACGGGGTTTCTCATAATTGGCACTCTAGATGCATGCACTTGTTCGCAAGAATAACCTGAGTTATATACTTTCATAGTATCCAGGGATCTTTTTTCCTTTTTTCTCTTGTGGTGAATATGGACCTCCCTCACAAGAATTCGCCAAGCGAGAATTTACTTGTGGCTCCCTTCACCTAAAGACTGACCAAGCCATACTCACCAAACTGGACCTATCAGCCCAAATGTTCTTTATCATCAAATTGTGGGAATCCCGCATCCAGATGGAGTTCCTCAATATTCACGCTTGACAAATTGTGGGGCTCTGAGGAAAATTTGCCCTCGCTTGATGTGCCCGCTGGGCTTGGCAAAACAACATCCCCTCTGCACACGTGACACCTTGGTAGCGAACATCAGAAGGGCAAGGCCTCGTAAATATTGTAACAGAGGCTGAAGCTCACTAAAAGGCTCGGTCCCATTTTATGAGACTGGGGGTAATCGCCCCCCTTGATTTGAGCTTTTCATTCAGAGCTCCCATTTTTCATGCCATCTCCACTGGTCTACGATCTAAGTCAGCAGACAAGTCATAGACTCCCAGGAGAACACTAGATTTATCTTGAGAGTTGCGATGATAATTATCAGTAACGAAGCTGTTTTGCTTGAGTGGTATGCGCTCTGTCTCTTGAGTCCACCACTCAATCAAGACATATGAGCAACAGAAATGTAGTATGTGATCCGCGAGTGGGAGAGAATAGCAAGTATAATAGAGCATACGGAACTATCTAAGTGTAGGTGGGGACATATCGTAATCGAGGATCCAGAATCACGTGTAGGAGGTCTGGTATTCACTCCAACTTACCAAAATAGTTGAGGTCATATGCCGTACATTCTGACATCCTGTGGTTCTCGAAGTGCTAGTAATTAATCCACGGGAGTCCAGTTGGTAGGTCACATAGCACATGCTTGGCTAGACCATCATTATCGCTACATGTGTGGTTGGGTGAAGTGCATGAACGGCGGATTGAATTCGCTGCGGGCGTAAGATTCAAGTGTCACTTGGTCAATCAAAACCTAACTTGCGATTTCTGGGAGGACAAAAAGTATACTGCACTAATGCAGTCGCTATATGGTCCGACAACAGTATGAACACCGTCGCCAGCTACGAAAAGTTACATAAATATGGTGATAGATATATGTAATTTAGTCAATACCGGTAGGTAAAAAATATTGGCAAAATTACAGATACAATAAATGATAACATCGAGATGCAAGAAGATTTGGAGTTAACCGAGCGCCCTAAGTTTTTGTCACCGTTTCACGCCGGAAAATGACGGAAATCTTAGTTTTTAGGTTGCCGCCTAAGCCTTATCTGAGTTTTGAGGTAGTTCATGTTGACCAGTTCTCGCCCAAAAACGGGACTGGTATTGTACCGCCAAAACTTCATAGGACGGTTCAAAGTGGTCGGAGAAATGCCTTTGGAAATAAGAATTTATGCCGCAAGTACCATAAAGAGGCCCCAGCTTGGCGCCGAACCTCTTTGAAATTTACTTTTGCTCAGTCTTTTGACCGTACTTTACGTTCTAACGTACCCTAAAGGCGCTTGAAGGGGAATGGCATCCGCAGCTCAGCGGGGGGAATTGGTGTCGTCAAGTCAAATAGTCTTGATTTACAGTGCCACTTCGGACCTCCAAATCGACTTTTATCCAGCAAGTAAAAAGGGTGGTGGTCAAGTAATACTAAGCCCCATCACGAAAATACTATGAAAGTCTATAGTACATCTACGAAAGTTTAGCCTCTAATTCTCTGTTTTCACTAATATCAGCGAACAAAGCGAGAACATGGCCCGAGCTGTAATATAGATTAGCCAGGGGTCCCCCACTTGACAAATACAAAGTTCTTAAACTTCTCAGCCGCGAAGACTTAAAGTATACTAGTATGATCTTCCACTTTGATGCTGAAAGGTTATGCACCAGCTCAGCTCCTCGAACAGCAAATCGCAAATCGCAAATCTTCTTGGACATCGCCAGCCCTGGGAGTATATCCTAAACTACTACCATTTTATGTCGACTTGCATGTGGGTGGACATGCGGAGAAAGGCTTTGGTTTCCAGAAGAAACCAGCCCTCAACTCTTTTCTGTAACAGAATGCAAACCTGATGGGCTTGAAGGGAAGAAAGAAGTATAATTCAAGAAAATGGACGATGGCAGCAGTTTATTGCACGTATTGCTGTAGTCTTTCATTAAGTGTGTACTCTCTGGAAGGCATTTTCAATCATAAGCTCCCCTTTTCATTTTTTGGGATATTTCTGCTATTTGGACGACCTTCCATGGGTAAAAGACTTCCGGTTTTACGACGAAAGTTTGTAGATTACAACCTAGCATGAAGATCATCATGAGTCTTTAAAAGTTGTCAGTGGACTTATGAAACCACTATTGATGCCCCAGGGGGTTGTTTCAGACTGCAAGTTAACCTCGAACATGACGCTTGGCAGATAAGTAGACTGGTCATTGGCATTGGTGGCGCTGTTTCGCATGACATTGCGGAAAAACGTTGAGCCGTCACCGCTTAGTATGAAAGAACTGTGGAAGCCACTAGTACCATCCAGAGTGTACGACTTATTTATCGGTCACATAATTGTTTTACTGTCATGTCAATTACATCATAATGTAGCCGGATATCGGCACTGCTATAATCACTTCGTGCGGTAGGTACTAAAATGCAACTCGAATTCCCAATATCCCAATATCCCAACGCCCTTTCACATGGCATAGCTCGCGAATTTTTCCAAACAACGTTGAAAGCTTGCTTGCCATGATCAAACGAGGTATTCCAATGGTTGGTAAGTTTTTTGACGAACCTTTTGCACACGGTTCTCGGTCGCCGGGTGGTTGCCAAAAGCTTTGCGTCCCAAACCTGGCACAGACACGATTGAGCGAGACATCCGATGAATTTATCCATGCGCCCCCTCTACAATAAGTACTAGAATGCCCAATGTATCTCAACAGTCTCTTGGCAGCATATCTGATCTCTATTTCGTCTCCTGTTCCTGCCACAATAATTCCAGCCAACTTCGAGTTTTTGTTAGCGAGTTACAGTAAGCCATGTCTGCCAATGGAAATGGAGAAAGGTACGCCGAGCTCAATTTTGTGTCCATTATCCTGTTTTAATGTGTTCATAGAATCGTGCCCTCGCGAACCAATACCAATACGAGTGACAGGTCGAACAGTCTGAGGTCAACTTCATCCAAGTCAAGTTTCCAAGATGAGAAAGAAAAAGCGGGAAAACCAGTGCCAAAGTTGAAGCTATTCGAAAGTCCTCTGGCCCACGAGAGGAGAAAGCTTTCTGGAAATGAAGAATTCAACAAGCCTGCTTCCCCCGCCATTATTTCTGCGCCTCTCGCTTTCGCTTCTAGAAAGTCTTACATCAGTACAGACATCAACAATATCTACAATGACAGAGCCTATGATCGCAGCGAATACTTCCGAGATGATCCACAGGATCAAGATTCTCCCGAATTCAGGAGATATACGGAGTCAACTAATATTGAACTCTTCTACGATTTGTTCTTCATTGCTAATTTGACAACCTTCACCGACGTGCTTGAAATCAACAGTGCTGCCGCCCTCAAATCCTACGCAGGGTTCTTCAGTATTTTGTGGTTCTTGTGGCTTCAGGTCAGTCTCTTTGATGTTCGGTGGGTCACCGATAGTATCATCGAAAGACTTTTCAAGGCGGCACAATTCGGAGTTATGATTGGACTTGCCGCTATTGGACCACAATTCAATCCAGAAGATCAGGGAAAGTTAACCTTTCGCGCGGTGGCCATAATCTTGATGTTATCGAGACTCGTTCTTGTTTTCCAATATGGGAGTGTCTTGTATCATGTGTGGTACTACAAGAACAGCAAGGGACCTGTAGGGATGTTGATGGCGTCAAATTTCGTCGCAGCAATTATTTATCTTGGAACTTTCTTGTGGGTATTTTGTAGAGCCTTTTCCGCAAATAAAGCTGACAACGCATTATCAGTGGCTTCAGAGACGACAATCCAAAGAGCTTTATCTATATCGTGTGGTATATTACTGCTGGTCTCGAAACAGCCTTCAATATTGGAGTTTCGTCACAGTACAAAGTTCTGAGCTTCCGTGGATCCCACTTGGTACAACGAATGAGTTTACTTACCTTGATAATTCGTAAGCTATATCCACCTCTTCTGACACTATCTACTAACAAGTCCAATAGTCGGAGAAGGAGTAATCGGTATCTGTAAAAGCATTGCCACTGTAAGATCCCAAAAATCATTTCTTGATTGAAACTTCACATACTCACAAGCTCATAGATAGTCCAAATTGAATCACATTGGCCATTTCCTCTCATTGGAACCATCGTTGCAGCAGTTGCGATTTTGGTATACCACATCTACAATACCCCTTCTTCTATTTCTCTACTAACTGCCGGCTAGTATGTCATCTACATGATTTACTTCGATTGGATGATGCGAACACGACTCGACGTCTTCCGTCAAGAAGTCTGGGCATTGCTTCACTTCCCCTTTCATCTCGCTCTCGTCTTCCTAGTCGACGGAATCTCGCAATTCGTAATCTGGCGAAAAGTAGTAGAAGCCGTTCAGTAAGTCTTAACTTCCCTCCCGATACATCATCGTTCCCTATCATCTAATTAATTAAACAGAGGCATAAACGAAGACTACACCGAAGTATTGAAAGAATACAACCTAGCCACCAACCGCAGCAGCGCTGGCCTCTCATCCGTAATCTCAGCCGCCACTGTCAAGATCTACGAGCATTTTCCTCCCATTTATATTCAAACCATCACCGAAACCCAAGACGCCATTTACAAGATTGGGAATTCGACGTTGGGTTCTGCTGAACAGACCGATGGCTTGAAGACTCTCTATGCAACTGTTCAGGATAGTATCTTCAATAGTTTCAATATCGAGCCTCCGGAGGCTAGAAACAATGCGACTATGCAGATTGTTGATCCGAAGGAGGAGTGGAATAGACATTTGGAGGCTTTTATGTTTATTGTTCGTTCCATCTTTTTCCTTACTAGCAACCCCCCCTCTCCCACCTCAAAAATTACTCCCCTTCCCACTCTAAAGCTCACACCCTTCCATTCACATTCCTTTCCATCACGTTCTTTCTAACTTTCAAACAGTTCATGTACTTCTTCATCGCCGCAGGAATTTCTCTCATCCTCATGAATACTCTGAACGTCATCAGTCGCGCCAAGATGACGAAGGGCGATTACTTCCGTGTGTCAGTTTACTTCTCCATCGGTATTTTGCTCTCGGGATTGGCCTCGACAGTTACGAATACTGCAGGATTTGAGTTTGCGCAGAGTGCTTGGGTCTTACCTACTGTTGCTTTCTCTTTCATGTTCGGTGAGTTTCCTCAAAACAATAGAAGGCACATTAGACATAGTGCTAACTGGTTGGTAGTTATGGCATGTGGATATACGAAAGCTCTTTAAGTATCAGCTTATTGGTTGGGAGTTAAATGGGTTCATAGACCCAGATTTTTAATTTGAATTTAATTTGAGGTATTCTTTTTGTTTTGGGTAATGGCGTTTAGGGCTGGGAGAGGATACGGATATTGGCGTAAGGTTTGTGGGCACAATTACAAGATGAATGGCTTACAGAGCGGACTTGGGAGGATAAGGCAATCCCTTTTCAAGACTTAATGATTAATCCTTAGCTTATTTTTATATTGGCAAAGTCGAATTTTATATTAGTACTGTTTGCTATCGTACTCTTACTATTATATATCAAGTCTTAAGGATTAGGGACTCTATCCGCCGAAGTTTGTTAAGACCGTTCCTTCACCCTTACCTTACACTCCTCTAGAAATAGCAGCCTTTGTATCGAGAAGGGTTAGAATACAGTATCTCTAATTATTCAAAAACATATATTCTATTACGTAAGTGATTAGGTGTATGGAATGTGGTTGATCTATAAGTTGTTGGGGTTAATGAGATATAGTGTAGTAAGGTGAGGAAAAGATTGGGACAGTTCATTTTATCTCCAACATGAGGACAAGTCATTGAGTGGTTTATTAGAATGGTCCCTAATCCAGTCGTTCTTTAGATGCGTTACCAAAAGGGAACAGTACATTCCATTCACAAGCATATTTGAGTTAAAAGGGGTTTCAGTAGATGATCCACATTAAATTCAGTTCGTATTTTTGCAATACTATCCTCCCATAAAGCATGAAATTGAAAGAAGCTTATTCAGCAGCAAGCCAAGCACCCACAATCCACTTAAATTTTTCATTTCCACCCAAGTTGAACTCATCGTCAATCACTTCTTAGCATCAGCAGCCATACCAGATTGAACCCACTCCCTCGCCTTCTCAGCCGCGATCCTCGATGCCTCCTTATCCTTGATAAGCTCCTTGATTGTGTGACGACTAGGAACATGTCTTCCTTTCTCAACACCAGGACGAGCGAGCATGCGATCATCCCAAGCTTTCAAGTTGGGGAATTCGTCGATTTCGACGCCTGCCCAGCCAGCGGCTGTGACCCATCCCCACTGTTGGTTGTTAGATATGATATCATGAGATTGTGGGTGAGTTGAAAGCATATGATACGTACGTGTGCGATATCTGCGATGGTACATTTGTCACCTACGAGATAGCCGGAGGTGGATTTGGCGAGATGGGCATCGAGGACACCGTAGAGGCGACGGGTTTCGTTCGTGTAGCGCTTGACACCATATTCGACTGTTGTTGTTAGCAGTTGCTCCTGGTGATGAAAGTCATGTGTTAATATCCCAGAAAGCGATGATATCCAAATCTCATGGCTGTGGAAAACACAAGTTGCAATGAAATACCCAGTTCCGTTTGAGTAGCGAACTATAAAAAAGTCACCTACTGTGTTCGGGTGCATATCTCGAAAAGTGGTTTGCTTGTCCTTGCATTGGACCAACGCCAGCGTTGAGAAAGAAGAGCCTTGGTGATGGTTAGTCATGGTCCTGCGCCACTTGGAAAAATAGAAAGCTGGAAACGGGAATTCTACCAGCTATTTGTCTCGTAGTACTCTCGAGTTCCTTTTGGGTAAGAGATCTTGTGATCTTTGTCATATTGATCGACCAAATATTGTTGAATTGAACCAGACTCAAATATACGGATCGGTTTTCCATCCTCGAAAGTGTCCGTCAAAGCCGGGATTCGTCCTATTTCCCATTGCCCAGCGTCAGCTTGGGGTTTTCCTTTGTGTAAGATTTACAGGGTCTATGAAGCGTCTTTGAACAACAAAATGAAATTTGGCCCCCTGCAGTATACCCAAGATCCAGGAATGGCCTGAAAGATTCACCTACCATTTGGATTGATCTCCAAGAACCAAGCCTCCTTTTGAATGTTCTTGGAGATATCGATGTTGGTAACCTTGTAAGGTATGCCAAGTTCCTACATCATTGATCAGAATCAGACTATCTCTTCGGGTCAAATGGTGAGTGAGTTGTGTGATTTCGATATAATCATCTTACAGCAACGTGCTAATCATATCATTGAAAGATGAGGGGAAGTACCTCTAGGGTAATGGAGATCTTGATTCCATTAGGAGTCTGGGCTGTGTAAAGGTGGATATCTGGTCGGGATGCCATTTCAAGAGTTTTTGCAAGTTGTTGAAGTCGGGCTGTCATGAATTGAGTGGAGCTAAGTCGAGGTGGTGAGGGGTTGAGAGGGTTTTATGTGAATTCGATGAACTACCCCGCTGACAGTAGCATGATCGCATCACTCTTTCTATTGATTCGTAATCGAATATTATATCACGGCCGAAGCACGCATCGGACTTAGACTATTTAGGAAACAGAACAGTGATCATTGTGGTCATTGGTCAAATCTGTAAGTGAATCATCGTATGTAGTACAATATGATAATAATAATGAAGCCTCAAATGGAACTTTCCATCCGATCGATGCAAGGTAATAAATACGATGCAAGGTAATAAATAATATGTACCGGGATCTGCAGAGAGCTGATAAAGCCAATATGTTTCTAAGCACTTAACGCATTACTATGAGCCGCCGTGCTTCTCTCATCACGTAGGTAGACAAGTAGCCGAGGATTAATAGCGAAGTTATGATCTGTTGGGCATTACTCAAGTACAGATTAACGAATAAATAGGTTCAGGTACCACCTTGGTAGGTTCACCAGGTTGTGGGTGAAGCTTTGATGGAAGCGGAGCAATTCTTCTTGGAATCTTGGCAGACCTAAGGCTGAAGTCACGTGAACGAACTCGGGGAATTTTGAGCTACCTAGCCACGCTAAACCCAACGCGGACTAATTTCATTCTTATCAAGCCTTCCAGCACTGTGACACCTGCATGTGCTGAATTCAAACTTCCATCAACCATTCAACTAACCGAATCATTCGGAAACTCATCCAACATGGCGTGGAGACAACAAGGAAGCACTGGGTCTAACAATATCCCTTTGGGTAATCGACGCAGATTCGGCGGCGACAGCGCGTCCCCACCACCAGCGGCACCTCGCGACGATGGTGGTTACAATCCCTCGCGCCCTTCCAATGCCCATTCCGAAGCTCCCTCCTTCAAGCGCGGTCGCAGTCCAACCAGAGGTATGATATCTACTGCTTCCGTCAACTGCGAATTGAATACTAACATTCTCACAGCTAAGGAGGAACCCGCCGCTGATGGATCAAGACGTCGCAAGAAGAGAAATCGCTGGGGAGATGCCACTGAGAACAAGGCTGCAGGACTCATGGGACTTCCAACCGCTATCATGGCCAATATGACCAGTGAACAACTCGAGGCTTACACGCTCCATTTGCGTATCGAGGAGATCAGTCAGAAGCTCAGGATTGATGATGTGGTTCCGGCCGATGGCGACAGGTATGCACAAAACCCCTCCCCAGGTCCTTTCTGTGGAAGAATGCGATTCTAACTACGCTTAGGTCCCCATCGCCTCCACCTCAATACGACAACTTTGGTCGACGTGTCAACACTCGCGAGTACCGCTATCGCAAGCGTTTGGAAGATGAGCGTCACAAGCTCATTGAAAAGGCTATGAAGGTCATTCCTAACTACCATCCACCACAGGACTATCGCCGTCCCACTAAGACACAGGAGAAAGTTTATGTGCCAGTCAATGATTACCCAGAAATTAACTTCAGTATGATTGCTAACCCTCTAACCTTTCTAACCTCTTACTTCAAAACTCCCCTCCATTCCATTTCATTATTGTGTGACGCTGCGCGGCATTTGAGGATGCAGCTCAATGTCATCACTAACCTGTCAACTCACCATATACTTTGCTCTTAGCTTTTGATCATACACTAACACTCAGCTTGCGTTTTACTAAAGTTGGCTTACTTATCGGTCCCCGTGGTAACACCTTGAAGAAAATGGAAACAGAATCCCAGGCCAAAATCGCTATCCGTGGAAAAGGATCCGTCAAGGAAGGAAAGGGCCGCTCCGATGCAGCTCACACCAGTAACCAGGAAGAGGATCTTCATTGTTTGATCATGGCCGATACCGAGGAAAAAGTCAACAAGGCCAAGAAACTCATTCATAACATCATTGAGACTGTAAGTATTTTTGTCTCCTTCCCTCAAAAGCAGTTTTTAACATCTCTAGGCTGCCTCAATTCCCGAAGGCCAAAACGAACTCAAGAGAAATCAACTTCGTGAGCTTGCCGCTCTTAACGGTACCCTTCGTGACGATGAGAATCAAGCTTGTCAAAATTGTGGTCAAATCGGACACAGAAAATACGACTGTCCCGAGCAACGCAACTTCACAGCAAATATCATCTGTCGCGTTTGTGGCAATGCTGGACACATGGCTAGGGATTGTCCTGATAGGTACGAATTATTGCACATCTTTCTATGGATTATACTGACCAGAAACAGACAACGTGGTGCCAACTGGCGCAACGACGGTCCCGGTGGTCCTCCTGGTCCTGCAGCAGGTCGCATTGGTGCTGGAGATGCAGTTGACCGAGAATACGAGGTAAGCCATATCAATACTCGCAAATATTATTACATTACTGACACACTTCAGCAACTTATGCAAGAACTTTCCGGTGGTGCACCCAGTGCAGAAGCTCCTAGGCGCATTGAAGCTGGACCCGGTGGTAACTTCGATCAACCACCAGGACCCCCAGCAGATGCCGACGTCAAGCCATGGCAACGTGGACCTACTGGTGCTGCTGCTCCATGGCAAAAGCGTGGAGAGGATCGCGGTGGCTATGATAACCGTGATTCGGCTCCCTCGGGTGGTTCCGCGGCCCCTTGGGCTAGAGATCGTGGTCGAAACGACAGCCACGCTCAAGGAGACTATTACGGTGGTGGCCAGAACAATCAAGCTCCAGCTTCAAATGCTGCTCCGTGGCAACAACCTGCTCCAGCTTATCCTGCTGCCCAAGCAGCCTCTGGTTATGCTGGTTATGCTGCTCCTGGCTACGCTGCTGGATATCCTCCCCCGCCAACAATGGGTGCTCCTCCTGGATTGGCCGCTCCTCCTGGATTGAGCAGTGCCGGAATTGAGGCTTTGTTACAACAGTTTGCAGGTAGCCCGCCTCCACCACCTCCAACTTCTAGCATTCCTCCTCCCCCACCTCCATCTGGCGCTCCCCCACCACCTCCTCCAAGTGATCAACCACCGCCACCACCTCCTTCATAAAGGATTGACTACAGCATTAACGCAGATGATAGCCTCCCAGGATGATCTAACGCAATGCTGTTTTTTTCTCTCATGGTGATGCTAACATAGGATCTGTACTCTTTTTTTCATGATCATTACAGGTACTGACTGGCATAAGGACGGCTGCTAATGGGTGGCATTCTCACTTTTTTTGTTAGGTACTTCTGACTTAATGTAGTCATATAATTCAACTTGTTATTGTATATTGTTGATACACACGTGATGAAATTTGATTTAGCTCTTGTTCCCCCCCCCCCCCCACTTTCCCCTGAACTAGCGTGTAATGTGGCAACATCAACATTGCCTTCGTATGGCTTGTTGACGTTATCATCGTGCTGCGTTTTATTGTGGGGGAAGTGGTGGGGCTTTTATCAAAAGTGTTTAGCTGAAATTCTCTGTCTTTGTTATCCTAGAACTATTCAAATTGACTTTAGTGCATTCAGATACTGTATGTAGTTGATAAAGATTTGAGAGCCACATTGAGCATGATCTCACACGATGAAGAAATCATAAAATGGTACTAGGTTTTAGCAAAAAGGATTCAAGTGACGATAAATGTATACAGTATATTCTAAATCGAATCAAAATTCATATACACGCACAACTCTATTATACTACGTACCAGTCTAAAATAAACTTCAACTTTGCCCATTTTCTATCTTCGCCTGGATGCCGAGAAATCAGGGTCACACACTCCTCCTCTTCTTCTTGGGGGGAGATGGCCAAGGTGGGTTAGAATTCTGTGACGCTTTCCTCTTTGAAGTGGTTGCTTCCGAAATTCTTTTAGAGGAGCGGAGGCGTGGTTGTACTGTTTCTATCTCGTCTTCATCTTGGACTTCGAATCTCAGCAGTCTTGCTCTCTCTGGATGGATGTCAGAATATAATTCTTTGAGTGTTTGTGTGTGATGGCGTGGAGAAGATTTACCTTTCTCACTGGCCTCCAATTGCGCTCTGATATCCTCCTTCTCCTTTTGGTATTCCTGTTCTAACTCCTCTCGTTGTTCTGCGAGTGCGTCTAGCCACGCTTGATCCGACTCGTTCACTTGTCCACTCTCATTGCCAGTGTTGAGCTTGAGAACTCCTGCAGCGACAACTAGTCGATCAAACTCCACGCCTATTCGCCTAATTCTCGCTAAGGCATGATACAAGTCGGACCGCGTTTGGAAGTTTTCGTCTTCTTCATCAGGAATGTTATCAGGCTCCTCGGCATCAGCCAAAGCCTCCTCCTCCATCTCGTCGGCGTTTATGACAGCCGCATCCGCAACCTGCTCCAGAAGACCTCTCACTTCGTATCTCAAGCCGTTAGCAATCAAGTCTCGCAACGCCGCGCAATGCGCCTGCAGTGCCTCTAGCTCTGTCTGGAGTAATACCGCCCCTGCCGACCAGCCTTCTTGCAGCTTTTCGGTGACCTCATCAACCTCCGTTCTCAGCATATCGCGCTCGACTCTCACTTTTCGAAGAACTTGGGACTTGGAAGACTTCCCACGTCCCAATGTCTCATCGCGTTCTTTTCGCAGTCTGTCGCGCTCCTCTCTTAGTCTTTCAGTCCGGATCTTTTCATCATCATATTTCTTTTGCAAGTTCTGCACATCCTTTCGAGCTTCCGCCAGTTCTCGATTCGCGTCATCTACGGACTTTTTATTCGCTTCTTTTGCATTCCTTTCTGCCTCCTTTGCGAGGGCTTTCTGATTATCAAAATCTGCATCGGCTTGCAAAAGTACGGCCCCAACTCTCTCTGCGTCCTCTTCTGCCCTCTGCTGTCTTCTCTGCGCCCTTGTGACAGCTCGGGTGAGCTTTTGAACTCGCTCCTCACACTCCTCCAAGTCGGCCCCCGTCTTGTTATCCTTGTCCTTACTGTAATTGATCTCGGCCTGAGTTAGCTGATCCTTGACCTTTTCAAGTTCATCTGTGAGTCTCGTGATTTCTGCTTGCAGAGGAGCCCTATATCTTTCTGGGTTAGACTTGAAATTGGCGACATTTCTTTTGCCGACATCATCTCGTTCCATCTGGGCCATCTCTAAGCTTTCTTCAAGCTCTCTGATGTAGTCTAGCTCTTCCTGGTAAGGATTATCTTCCGAATGGGCTTTTTCGGCACCCTTCTTTCCAGTGCGCGGTTTGGGACTTCTGGCTTTCTCTCTGAGCTCTTTGGCTTGCTCTTTCAGGGTCTCGTTTCCGGACTTGACGGTTCGGAGCTCATCCCTAGCTTGCTCAAGGGCTGCCTCAAGCGCCTCGGTCCCATCTCCTGCAGATTTTGACTTTGAGCGGGTTTTGCGTTTTTCACGTTCTTCCAATGCCGCTTTCAAGTCGTTGATTTCTTCGGTGAGTACAGCGACTCTGCCTATGGACACACTGAGTTGTTCATCATTTATCCGTGTTAATTCTCTCAACTCCTCATATTTCCTTTCTAGAGTAGATGCCTTCTCATCAGCTCGATCAAGCGCAGTGGCTAGTTCCCGGATGATTTGATGGTTGGCACTGTCGTCTACTGTGTGCTTTGAGCCTTCTTTGCACTCTCTTAATCTATCTTGAAGATCCTCGATTTGATCCATGAGAGAGTAGTTTTCATCCACAGCGGCTGCTAGATCATTCTTGGCTTCGGCAAGTTCTGCGTTGACCGCTGCTAGGTCTGCTCCTGGGGGCGTCGATGATAGCGCGATTCCATTGTATGCTGGGAAGCTGTTATCCTTTCCACCCTCGCCTGCGCGTTTGTTGGCTTTATCCAAAGCTTTGCCTGTAGCTATAAGATCTTTCTGTGTATCCTTCAACTGTTTCCTAAGTCTAGCCAGGTCTGATCTGAACTTGGAAATTTGTGCATTCTGTGCGTTAATTATTCGGCTCGTATCCTCGTGTGGAGATTCCACGCTGTATGGGTCCTTGTCGATGCCTTCCCTGGCTTTGTCTCTTTTTTCCAAGCGTTCTTCTTCAAGTAGTTCCGTCAATCCTTGAATTTCGGTTATGGATTGGGAACGGGTTTTCTCGAGCTCCTTGCGGACTTTTAGAAGTTGTTTACGCTCCGTCTCCAACTCGACATTCTTATACTTTCGTCGCTTACTTTTAGTAACGGCTCGCTCCAACTCAATGGCTTGAGATTTGCAGTATTCGAGGAGCCATGCTGAATCTTCGGCGGTGGCTGGAGTATCATCGTCGGAAGACCTATTGACGAATGCGGCGATTCTCTTGCGATCGATTTCGCGTCTGAGATTCAAGGGGTTCTTCTTGAATCTGGCAAAATCATTCTTGACCCTCGCAAGCTCCTTTACCAGATTAGCGTTTGTCTTCTGCGCTTGTCTGATCCGCTTATCCTTCTCTAGGATCTCGTATTTTTGCAGTTCCAATGTATTAACGGATTCATCCAATTGATCGATAATTTCATTTAGTCCCCTATCCTCTCCATTCGTCAGCTGTCTACCTTGTGCATTGTCGGCTAGGACCTCATTGAGATCTTGATAATCGTCAATATCGTAGGCTTGCAACCCGACAGTGATGCGCTCGTAGAAAGCGGTCAATTGGCGTTTCACCGAGTCAATGATGTCCTGTGCCTGGGTATTCGAGTCGAACCAGTCGTTCTCGATGACTAACAACTCAAGTTCCGCTCTGTAAGTATCCCGCGCACGTCGTAGCTGGGCGGCGCGCGTTCGGTGGAGGGCTGCTCGCTTGCGTTCGTATTCCACCAGCTCACTTTGACGGTGGATTGCTGTGGTGAAGGTTTGGTGGAGGTCTTCACCGAATAGGGTAAGTGTTTCTGTATATTCTGAGGCAAAAGATGCCCGAAGTGCCTTGAGGAGGTCGCTGTGTTGTGATACTGCTTCTTCGAGACTTGCTTGGATTGAGTTCCTTAGCTTCTCGGGGGGGACATTTTCGAGGCGTAGATTGGTGGGATATTGTCTGACCTTGAGGGCAGCGTTTTCTTCCTCGAGCTGTTTGATTCTTGCCTGCAGCTGGTCTACGTCTGCCATTGGGATGGGAAGGTAGCCGAGAACGACTACTTGATCAAGTGGGTTGTTCTCCCTTCGTTAGAATTTTTGTGCGTAAATGGGGATTAACTCCCCGATATTGAAGCCTAGTCGAAAATCAAAAGATGGGATCGGGGTTTCCAGACAGGAAAGAGGGAGGGTGTTGCAGACACGTGTAAAGACTGGACTTTTTTTTGTTATTGTTGTATCTAAATCAATGGTCTTTGAATGCTCAATCGCAGATTCAGCCTTGTTTTCAATTGTTTGCAGCTTTTCTAAATAGCTTTTCTTTGTGTAATAATGCAGAAGTGGTGGTTGCTGGTAAATCCGGTTTGGGCGGGGGACAAAGAAATGTTGAAGAGAGATTCTTTCAGCAGCGCTGCTGATGGTGTTAGATAAAGACAACGCCAGACTTATCTTTTATAATGGAAATTTCATATACTTAGCACTCTAGGGGGTCTTTTTAGCCAAGTGCGTTTTTGGCCCTTAAGAGAAGGATACCTATTATATATAATTTCCCTAGCTTAGTACGCCCCTATACCCTTTGGGAGGTCAAAGGAGACAAGCTACTTAAATTAGTCCAGCTCAAAACACTACTACTACTACTACTACTACTACTACTACTACTACTACTACTACTACTACTACTACTACTACTACTACTACTGATCCTGCTTTTTGCGTGCAAATTGGGAAAGTCTAGTTCAAAAGAAAGAACACAAAGTAGTTTTGTTCTGGGGAGGGGCGAAGGCATGAACATTTCAAAGGGCAATTTTCTCACGAAGAGCCTCAATAAGGCCTCTCACTAGCAGTATACTCTGTACACTCGCTAAACCACCACTACCACCAAAACAGAATGAAAGAACAGCCGCAAAACGCTGAAGCTCCCCCGCCGCAACCCCTTCGCGTAACGTACCCAACCAATCAAATCGTATACAAGGCCCACGAATCCACAAAATCCCTTTATATCAGTAGATATTGGAAGTGGTAGAGGTTCGCTTAGCATAGTGCTTTAATGGAAAGTTCCAATAGAGGACCGAATCCCTTATCTATCTGCTTACTTTCCAAGTTACAGGGATACTCATGGCTGACTTTGAATCTCCTTTCAGCGAAATAGGGTATAGTGTCAAGGCAATTAAGATGGTTTGTACTCGTGTGCAGGTTATGTTTTCGTCACGTGATTATATGCAAGATGAGTAAGTAGGTGATCCGGGCGCTTTACGCCTTTTAAGCAATGTAATGCAACACATGGGTTACTTGGGCGGATTCAACTCTTACTCCTCTGTATAAGATGACTATTAGCAGAAATATAAGACGGCTGCGAAGTTCTTCTTGCACGTGCCTCGAGTATTGACCATTATTGCAGGTGCCTCGGTATCAATGTTTCAACCCCACTACTACTCGTAAACCAACACCAATTGAGGCACAGCTCCATCATTGTCATAAGGTGTCCATTTGAAGACCAAAGGTAAGATCTCATATGGTCATTACATATCTCACCTCCACAGCAGAAATCTTCTTCTCGAACCATCAAAGCAGAAGTTCTCCAACAAAGCTTATTAAATCAAAATGTCCCGCCCCACAGGACTCGACCACTTCACAAAACTCAACCCCGCCGTATATCTTCACCAGCCCTCAGACATACGTCCAACCCCCACCAGCCAAGACCCAGATCTAATCCTGCTACTAGGATGGATGGACGCACTACCAAGACATCTTTCCAAATACGCAGCAGCATACGAGAAACTCTACCCCTCATCTCGCATGCTGATTATTACGACGAGCTCCCTCGATACCACGATTCGTAGTCGAGCTGCGAACCTAAAACGGATCGCCCCAGCCCTCGAGGTGCTAGATTCCCTCGATGCGAATACAGATACGAAGACACTTCTCCATTTCTTCTCGAATGGCGGTGGGTTTACGGGTATGCTGTTGGCGAATGCGTATCGAGAAAAAACGGGAAAAGTGTTGCCTGTCAGTGGGATGATATTAGATAGCAGTCCCGGACGAGCGAGACATGAGGCTACTATCCGTGCTTTTTCTCTCGGCATGCCGAAGAATGTAATTCTGCGGACCATTGGGATATTCCTGTTTAGGATGTTCTTGGTTTTGTGGCGGGTTAATGATATCGTGAGAAGACGGCCTAATCTTGTTGATCAATTGAGGATAGAGTTGAATGATGTGGAGAAGTTTAAAAGGGATACCCCAAGGATGTATATTTACAGCAAGAATGATGATATGGTTGAGTGGAATGATGTCGAGGATCATATTAAAGAGGCTAGGGAGAAGGGTTACAAGGTAGAGGCGGAAAGGTTTGAACAGTCGGGGCATGCTGCCCATATGCTATATGATCCTAAGACGTATTGGGCTTCTGTCGAGAGGCTCTGGAATAGTACCTCGTAGTAGCTATCTTGCGAAGTGTAGCACAAAGATAGGGTGTATGTTCCCCAATATTTATCGGGGATATTCGAACTGCCTTCTTGTTTTCTTACTTCCCCCTTCTCCCATCATTTGATTCATTTCTGTTCTGTGTGTCTTCGCCCTAGGAAGCATACGAATTGTATAAGAAAAACTTACCATCGCTATAAGTACGAAATGTTCTACCGAAGAAAGAATAACCGTCCCAATTAAAGCCTTTGCTCGAAAAGTCTAGAGTAATCCCCTTTTTCCCTTCATTACTCAAGCGAAATGCTTTGGAAACATTGCCATAATTAAGTCATTCGTTCTTGGAGCTCTAGTAAGATTATAATATCTTTTTAAACGACACAGAATAATAAGTCAGTCTCTTACACTACCCACCTACTTACAGCATACGAAACCAGAGGTACCTCAAACTGAACATCATACATATTATAAAATGTCGGATTATGTGTCAAATTCGATAAGGCAGGTGTGACTTTCGTCATCACATACCAAGAAGTTGGAGCCAGTACTCAAGGTCCCTCCGTAGTTATTTTGAAAATCTCGGATGTAGAGGGTATCATGATTACTAGCAAAGAGTCATTCTTGCTAGGAGAAGAAGGAATACAGACTCAATTGAAAAATGGGAACAGCTTAGCGAAACATGATTTACAGTTCGTAGAGCTTAGATCTGTCAAACTTCCCACTTTCACATTTGCGCTTCCCATGCAATATAAGAAATACGCTCAAAAATTGTATACACTTTCACGATCATATATTCCAAAGTTATCCTCCTGAGTTTTCGTCCGCTCTGTTTTTCTCAAAAACCTTATCAAGTTTTGTTTTCTTCTGCCAAAGTATCTCTCCCCTTGCTGAACCCCTTTCTTTCGAATTAGCATCATATCGCTTAAAATACTCGATCCTGTGCTCGGGAATAAACTCTTCAGATGTAGTATCACGATCCCAATCTGCTGCCAGTCTCTCAAGAATCTTCGCTTGGATACGATCTAGGTATCCTATAACCCACTCGTCCAGGTTGTATCGTTGGTCAAATTTTAAGCGAGCGAGGACTTCTGTGGCGGGGCGGAAACGACCAGCTTTAATTTGGAAGGCCGTATTCCCTATGATTTCCTCAAAATTGTTGGCATCGTCAGCACCACCCCGATTCGGCTTTGTATTCGACTTTGGCTTTCTTCTTTTTCTAGTAGCCTCTTCGCTATCGTTGTCAGAATCGTTCACTCTCTCACCCACGAAGACTTGACGAGGCCACTTTTTGGTGCAAATTGTGAGGTCTGAGTGATTGTCGATGGTGACCCTCACGAAGCGGTCGCCCAGTACTTCACCAACATAGTACGAAGTAAACACAGCATGCAGATACGTTCGAATCCACTCAAGATCATGGTTTGTCAGCTTGGTGGATGGCTGGATTCCAAAGACAAAAATGCCTTCATAGACATCATCCGAGGGTGTGGCATCTTTGTGAACGAGTCTTTGAGGCCAAATTTTGACGCTGGCTTTGCAAGGAATATTCACTTGGAGTTCTGACTGATGTTAGCACTTTGAGCCTTGAGGCTGGAAAGTCAGCAGAGCCAACACATACTCTCTTTGAACGAAGTCAGGTCTTTCTCCACAGTGAGCAACAACTGAGCGCCTTTCATTTGCGATACCCCATTATAGGTCAGATGAATCTGCACAGTATGAGCAACATTCATTTTCTTGCTTAACGGCAATGAATTCAGCTCCAATAGCATGTTCTCCCACTCTTCTGCTCCCAACGACTCGTACTTCCCTGGATCCGCAGATGCCACCAGAGGATCAATCTTGTTTGCATTATGTTTGAAAAACTGGTAAATAAGCGCAGATGAACTTGGATCCCCCTTTTCGCCAGCAGCAATCAGCTTCGGATCTGTCCTCTGGTACTCTTGGAGAAGCTTGAAGATTTGCATATCTGGCAGGTCTTTAGCAAGTCCGCGAATAGCGGCCCATCGTTTGATGTATGAATATGCTGTCTGGATCGCTGGAAATTGATCCAGGTTCTTTCGGATTTCTACGCCTCGTTTCATCATTTTGACGACCTCTTGAACTGGTTCGGGAACCCAATTCTCGGGGTCTTCTAAGAAGTCGTCCGGGACCTCTGTGACTTTGGGATATCTAGATAGTTCAGCAAGGGAAATAATTGTTTCCACTGCAGTTCTTACTCTCGAACAAGTGTATCACAACCACCAATATACTTTATCTCAAACAGCTGGTTCCGAAAACAGACCAGGAAGTAAGGTACATCTGATCTTTCAGCTTCATAAACAACCAATGTCCCCCAGCTTGTTTTGTTCTCCTTCTCAACCATATCCCAGAAAATGTCGATAAAGTTCGCTGGCGAGATATTTCCAAACGCTACACATTTCAGAATCTCTTCTTCAGATGGTTCCAGCCCTAATGCGAGGGCGTGAACAGGTGAGAAGTAAAGACATGGAAGTGCAGCTTCTCGTGCTCTTTTAGCACTTATTGGTCCCGGCTCCTCATCATCTGGACCAACTTCTTGGGGTGATTCCAAGGGCCCTCTCAAAAATCTTTGAAAAATTGAGGTCAATTCCTCAAACTTTTGGTCTGGCGACAAAAGTTCCGTCTTTGTGCGACGGGATAGTGGGAGCAAATCTTGAGCGGTCGCAGATGTCGAGTAGGACCATGAGCCATGATGTAGGTCCGCCATTTTCTTGGGGTGTTAAAGGACGTTATAGGTACTATTGAGGATGATGAGAAACTTGTTGCAATGAGTTGAGATTATGAATGGCTATCTCGTGATTCGAAACTTAACAAATATTGTAAAGAAATCAATCCAGAATTCTGTGAGTCACTTTCCCGAGTCTTCACGATATTGCGCTCGAGATAGATACCTAAAGGGAATCAGTCGGTTGTACGTGATGACCGCGCCCACCAACTGTCATCTCAAATGAGTCGGAATGACTCAACCCACGCTCCGCCGACTTCAAGGTCTAATTCGCTTACAGATCATATTAAAGCGACCAAATATCTTTAAGTCGGCATCAATAGGCGGTACACGTGCAATTTTGATATAAAGACCAGACGGACCTCAACCCTAGGCAAACAACTAATCTTATCGTCTACACCAAAAAAATAGAAAAAAGAATTACCCAAAGATTAAAAATGCAAAAAAAAACAAGCACAGCTTATAGTATGCTCGGACGAACTCTGCTTCCGTAGAAGTTGGTTTATCTCGCATTACCAGATGACACATTCTCCATTGAGCCACTTGGCTGATGATTTACACGATCTGATTGCTGAGAGGGAACTGCTTATTTGTCATTCTATAGTGCAGAGATACCTAGTTGTGGTGTGGGTAATCTCCGCTGAAGTTCTAGGGGGAGGGTGAATGGGAGATAGATGTTGACACCACCTCACACCCTTGCACCCCCCTGTAGCAGATAATTTACGGACTCTACCTCCGTACGGAGCTCCTGGCGGCAGCTGAGGGGACTTTATTGGAGGGGTTCATTGGTCAATGCACCTGTGAATGGGATGGGATATGTGACAGTCGTCCTGTTGTGCACGTGCTGTCAGATGGTCTGACTCCTCCAGCTGGGTGGCTCCAGCTGTCAGGGTCATCCCGCCAGGTCCCACTGGTGGTCCAGGGTGGTCTGAGGTTCCTGGACCACAAATGGATCATTTCCAGCCTGGGCGCTTCAAATCATCTCCCGCCTGGGCGCCACTGGGCGCTTCCAACAACTCATTGAGCATATCCTCAATTATAAAGATTTCATATCGTATCGCATCGCATCGCCTTACAATACAATCATACTTGTTATCCTTTCCTCCCCGCGGAGTATTCCTCGTATCCTACATGTTTCCCTTACCAGAAATGCGCGAAAAACTCGAAGAGATAGAATGGAAGAAGTACAAATCCTATCCGAAGAACAGAACATCCAACATCTTCCCCTCTCCCATGGAACGAGCCATCAAGCATCGCAACCGACGCTTCGAACAGGGCCTAGCTAGCCTGCGTGCTGAAGTGGTCATAAGCTATGGTCGTCCAATATCGCCATATTCCGTAGACATTGACCAACCTTACGGCGGTCCTTACGGCGGCCCTGATGGCGACATGATCGCGGCAGCTATCAACCGCCTCAAAACACGTATGAGTTTTCGAGAAGGATTCTTGGGTGAAGAGGCGCATGAGAGCCGGCTAGGACACACGCCAGAAGGCGTCCGCCCGCGTGCACATGAAAGATGGGCGTTGAAAATCAAAAGGAGAGATGAGTTGGATGCGATGGATTTGGAGACCGAACATGGCGATAGTATTATATCTGTAGAGAAAACTACGAATCTTTTAAGTAGGAATTCTTTGCAAGACCTGTCGTCCTTGGGTGATACATGTCCTGCGAACACACAGGAGAACGAGTTAGGCGCAAGGTTGATTCTCCATATTTAATACGAAATTAACTTTTCTTAGCTATACATGGATGTCGATGTTATGGGCGAAATAACGAACCCTCGCAACTTTCTTAACATCGACACCGAAATACCTGCACACCATAACATGTCTCGGCAGCCTTTACCAATAATCAAAAATGCGCGTGGAGGGCGCTCCATATTCCCAGGGCGACAATCCGGTGTGAGAAAAGCGATGGGACGGGGAGATAAATCTCAAGTTAGGAATAATAAGTCCGCGTCCAAGACGACGAAGGATTTACAGCCGAAGAACTCTTTGAAATCCACGCCGAGACCAACTAATGGGAGAACTTTGGGCCCTTCAGCACGCACCCATTCACACGTTACTCTTGGATCATTTTGGACTAGTGTGCGGCTCAAAGATGCACGGTACGCAAATGTCCGCAGAAGCTGCCGACGTGCTATCACAAATGACTGAATTGATCTTGAGATTCTCTCCCTCGGCCCAGGAATCTCCTGGTGGTTTAACAATACGCAGCAATCTTTGAAGACATAGGCAACCTTGGTGTTTTGATAGATTCGAATACGGCGTATTAGCAATGATATCATGTCTTTTGGTGCCTGTTTCCAATGGCATGGGTAAATGGTTGATAGGAAATTGTCTTGAGATCTGGATAGAGAACAGAACCTTCGACGTCTAAGGTATTAACGTGGATTCATTGGTCCATGAAGCCGGTGCGTCGATCACGGATGTAATATTCGCCCATGCTATCAGCCTTCCGAGATTCTTTCTGCATTGTGGTCTCCCTCTGAATACAGACGGCATGTGCTTGCATGCGCGATGGATGAGACACACATCTGGTATCTCGGAGAATTCACAGCTTGGGCTCATCACACCTTCGAGCGTATCATTTGCCTATTCCTTGGTTACCCATGGAGGCTTACCACTATCGATCAGGAAAGTTGTATATAAAAAGGATGATCCTTAGATGGCGTGCGGGGGTTCATTTTCGCGACAGGTGATCAGAAGGAAGTTGCCTTTCAACCTCTCTTATACGTAGTATAGAATGTGGAAATTCTCATGAAAAAATGGAGAAAGTCTCTTATAAATCTACAGTACATAGATAAATTCCTTATTTCGTTTGATACTAATTATATAAGTGTAGTCTTCTCTTAGCCAATTCGTCTCCTCTCATATCGAGCGATATAGACTCTTCTCTATCGCTGGGCCCAAGTACCTTTCCTCAGCAGCAAGACAGTCTCTTCTCGCTCGACTTGAGAGCCCTTTCTGGGGAATTACCATAGAGGAAAGTCTACATTTCTATAACTTTCATAATTTTACCACGGCTGTAGAACCGTCGGAGAACGCTTATAGGACTGTTGTAAAAGTTTCCAACGGTCGTACCACCGGTTTCAAGATAGGGGGGTTTCCTCTAAGGTATTTAGGTACCTATACCCCTAATAGAGACTAGATGTATCATGTAAGAAACGGTAGGTGGGTTCATCGGGCCTGCCAATCGTTCAGTCCGTCGGAAGATTGTTGATGGCTCTTTGATTTGAAAGCAGTGGCACCATGAAGTTAGTTGGTGGAAACGTGCAGGCTCGGCGCGCTGTTCTATAGGTAGAGGAACAGTGTTGTGACTGTTGTCAGTTTAGATGAAACCCCCCAATTTTCAAAATCCGTTGTACATACAACCATTCGATAGCCGTCGCGAAATCCAAATCACAACGGTTAATCATATAGAAATAGGGGCTTTCCTTTCCTTGATGGCAGGCAGCAGCTAAGTGATTTTCGGTGTTTTGGGTGTTTACTTTAGCGTGGCGTGGGTGGAGTAATAAATAGAATAGGGGTAAAAGTAGGTAGGTAGGTAGGTAATACTCGCTAGAGGGGGGTCAGGTCGGGGTTGCAGGTGAGGTTAACCTGAGATTCGTTGGGTCGAGATGGGATAGGTGAGGAAGGGTCTCTCCCGATCGTTCCAAAAAAAAAAAAAAAAAAAAAAAAAGGGCTCCTTCCTTTTGGACCTCGATTGGAGGGGAGTGGAGTGAGATAGATACCTACCTTCTAAGTTCCATTGAGACTCGACTCGGTCCTGCTCAACGCCCTTGACGTCGCGTTCTCGCTACCATCTACATGTTAGTCAGTCAGAACGGGAAGGCACGACCTGGGCTGGGTCACCTAAGTTTCGTTATAAGTAAGTATAAACCCCAAACCCCCCCTGCCCCCCCTCGTTTCCTCATCCCCTTAACGGGAATTATTTGTCTTTGAAAACCTTCATTGGTCGGGATCGGGGTGAGATTAAGACGTTAATGTTGCGATATGCCTTTTCTCCTTGCGCTGGCTATATGCCGGCACAGGCTGGCTACGCATAAGCCTCAAACACCAGCTGCATATGAGCTGACGTATCTGGGAATACGATATTCCCATCTGTTTGTAAGCGAGGAATCACGTGACGTGATTCCTGGGTATATGAGGAACCTGTATCTAGCACTTAGCTAGAGGAAGACAAGACGATACAATACCAGATTATTGTACCTTCTCACTTGACATGTAGTCAAACCAACAGTTAAAGAAGTCGGGGGCTCTAATGGTGGGTGGGTTCTAATTCATTGCACTACTGTAGGACTAAACATCTATTTAATGGTAAATGGTAATACTATATAGGAAAGCCAAAGCCCGCATTTCTATAATAGTTGTATGAGTGATTTACGGTGGCTGTACTGTAGAATTTGTCGTGGAATGGTTGTACGTGGTTGTAAATTGTAAAAGTTTATAACCGTTAACGGTCGTAGAACGGATTTCCCCCAAAATGGGGGGTTCATTGATTCCAAGGTAGCGATTTGGATGGTTCTAGTCTATCTATGTCTTTCCATGGCATGGAGAAAAAGATTAGAATTATTGAACTTAGGTATATGAAGGGTAGTAAAAGCGTTGATTATATTATCGTGGAATCTAGCTAGATTATATGCTACATGGAATAAAGAGAACCTTATTCTGTGATGTGGAAGATTTTACGTATTACGTAATCTTCAACAAGAATCATGGCAATGTTTCTACTAGGGCTCTTATAAATTACGTCTCTGTGAATCTTTAAACTAAATCTTACTGTTGCGACGAGGGATAAGTGAATAGGTTCTGGGTAGCATCACGTGATCGGGTCCTGGCGATTCCAGGTTACGCCACCACATACTGTACTTAGTCTAGTAGCTAGTCCTTCTCTATTCTACATCTTTTTATCAACTTTACAACTAGGACATATTGTTCTTGCATACCAACACTTACATCATACCCAAGGTCTCTCCTCTTTAAATATCAAGGGCGATGGGAAGTTTAATAGTCGATCTCGTCTTTTAGATGCCCTTGTACAGTACGACGACGTAGACTTTACGTACTACATGTACCTTAGAGGAAAATCTCCATTTTTTTTAGACTCCGTTGTACAGTACTACCGTTATAGGAGTATTAACCGTTAGAGACTTTTCTAACTGTTGTTTAACCATTCTATTCTACTATAGTTCTATAGCCATCGTAAAATTATCACGGTTGTAGAAGTGGGGGCTTTTCTCTTCTTTATGGTTGGTTATTATATTACTTTATATCCTTTTTGACTTCAAGATCTGCGCTGGAATTATCTGTGGATGTACTGTACAACTATTCTAGTAACATTTCTTCGTCCTAGGAAAGCCTTTAGGTCGAATATATATCTGAGCACTCGAAATCCTTACTTTCGAGCGCTATTTTCAAGGACAGCTTCTAGCTGTGGTGGAAGATTTTTTGAAGTCGAGATGGGAAGTTCAGAAGTACTACGTCGTTCGATGGGACATGGAGATAGCAAGAATAAAATTGGAAAGGTAGGCTGTAAAGATTAGATAGAGAAGGGAAATAGTAGGAGAAGAAAAGAAGATTGAAAAAGAGGGGTACTAGAATATGACAACACGCCAGTTGCTTTAAAGCCTTTCTCTATCTCGCTTCGCTTAAAAGCAACGGACATTGTTCGCCCTAAGATTATGATCAAAGCCAACTCCTTGAGGAGGGCTAGAAAAACAACAATAAAAGCGGTAATAACCTCTTGTTTTACCTTATAGAAATTGTTTAATACCTGATCTAATAGTTTTACAAATTTCAAAAGCAAATAATCTGCTGTTCTAAGACAGCTGAAGTAATTGAACTATAAAAATGTACCGAATGCCGATCGGACACTCGTATTACTGTATTAGTAAAAAAGTAACTTTCAAATAGTGAGATAGTAACTTAATTTCACTAAAAGAAACTCGTACTTTAACACCTAACACCTACGCCGCTTTAATTCCACCGCAATCAATTCTACTAATCAAAAGTGATAAGTCCTCTGTAATTGTCGATTTATATATTAAATAAAAGTGTTGATTTATAGCGAGTTGTCGAGTTGTTGTCGAGTTATTATTAAGCGAGTTGTTGTCGAGGGAAAACAACAAAGTGGCGACTAAGGAATGTAAAACACGACTCGCTTTAGAATGTAAAATGTGAAACCCTTCCTAGATGTAGAAAACAACGTAGTGTTAAAAGTCCTTAAAATCGCGCTTAAATTAATCAAATCCAATTATCCTTACGTCAATTTAATGTACCACTTGTCGAATACGTCAGCGCGGATGACGACTCTAAGGGATTGTTTGTTAATTAATTTATATACAACTATTCCGTCCAATTTAGCGTGGTTACCTATAGAGGTGTAGAATCGCTACATTTCTGTCAAAAGGTTAGGATTCTACTATCTAAAAAGTCACTATTTTACTAGTACTGCGAGTATCCGTTCGGCGTTCCGTAAAAATGAGAAGTTCCCAGCTCTTTTAGAAAGTGACTTTTCTTGTCTATCTAGTGGCGATATATTTGTTACGAACAATGGTAAGGGGTTTAGTGGAGAAATATGGAAGAGCGATATTTGGAGAATAATATAGAGAACCAAGCTCTTCTTTGCTTATTTGTATTAAGCTTCTCCCCAAGCTTTGCAGCAACTACTTCTCAAAGCTTGGAAACTACTGCCGGGGATTGTTGCCAGTCTATATAAGACACAGAACTAAGCTCATTGGGATGATCTAATATCCTTGGGCTAAAAAGTTATGCATCCCATTTATTCTCACGCCTTGCTCTGTTTTACTGCCCTCGCAGCAAGCTTCGCCTTGGTAGTCGCAACCGCAATCGATACATCCTCTTCCAGAGACTCCCAGAAAGGCTTCTGTACGGGCTTCCAGCCTAGTGCTTTTGCCCTAGCAGCAATAGCCCGTGTGTTTGAACCCCACAAATATCGTGCAATTCTTGGCGCGTGCGGTAAAATGCTTCCCACTTGTTCTGCTGTCCAGGAAACGGGCTTTGCATCCTTGGGAAGCCAACTTTGCTCAATACCAAGTTTGTTGATTGCTTCTGCTAGCTCTTTGATTTGTACTGGTGTCTCATTGAGACAGATATAAAAGCCCTATGTTATGTTAGAATAGAGAGAAAACTTTGGCGTTCTGAATATTACCTCTTTTCCCCATTGTGCCTCGCCGCCACCTCGGATAGCATGTTCGAGTAAGAGTATGAAGAGGGTAGCGATATCTTCGACATGAACAACATCCTTGGTGTTTTCTCCAGCGCCAAGAAAGAAGGTCTCTTGACGAATAATAGCTGTACTGACATAGAGTGGGACCTATTTACAGGTTAATTTTGCTCTTCATTTGACCTGACACTCGCAAGTAAAATATCGTCCGGGATTCATCCCAGAAAGTGGCTTACCATGAATGTCCCACGGTTGGCAACGCCGCTAGCTTGCCCATAAACATCTGAAGGACATATACAAGCAGTTTTACAGAACTCGTTTGAAGCATCCATGATCTGTCTATCAATCTTATGGTGAAGTGCCTCATCAGGTAAGTCATAGATCTTCTGGCTATGCTCGATATCATTCCAAGTCCATGGATTGAGGTTGCCATCCCAGGGGTTGGTTCTTTCATCAGATAGACATCCCGTGCCAGTTAGATGAAGTAGAAAGCTCTTTTCCTGCCTCTTGGTTCTCATATCCAGTCCCGATAATATCGCATTTACGCAACCGGGGTGATCCATGTCCCCGGCATCTGATTGAGTCAGTTGGCTCATTCTTCCATTTGTTGGGAGAAAAAGAGGCAAGAACTTACGGACAATTACCTCTGCATCTGAGGCTGCTGCTTCGATGACTGGGAAATTATCAAAGTCTCCTTGGACTATCTTGACTTTTGGGTAGCGAGTTGTGAATTCTTCGGTTATGGTTCGAAGGAGTGCTGTTATTTCTAGAGCCGGGTTCTTGACCATAGCCTCCATAATACATCCTCCAATATACCCCGTTGAGCCGGTTCTACAAGGTCTTTGTTAGTCTTCTCTCAAATTCAGATCAGATGGACCTGTCTTGCTTCCCCTTACTCACATGAATACTTTGGTCGACATTTTGATGAAATTGCTAGCTTTCTGGTTTGTCAGTTGTGATCTTGTCCTGTAAGTAAATCTCAAATCGAGAATTTTCAAGCAACTTAGGGTTAAAAGTAGTCAGCATATTGCGAGTCAAATTTTAGAGCGGTGGGTGGTAAAGTTTCGCCAAGTCCCCCTTCTTCGCTTAACATAGTTTCCGCATTCGACAAACTGTATCACCAACACCAATATAACCGCCATTTTATATTGAATTAGACCGCTTTTACGTGCCGATAACTCTAGACCGACAATCTCATATACGCGGGAAAATATCTGACTCAGAGATCTCTTCTCACGACACCAGAATGGGCATTTTCGGCAGTTGAGCCTTGAGTACCGAGGCTAATCGTGGCGATTTGACGAGTGGAGATGCTTGATGTATCCACTTCAACGTGGCAGCACAAACTTTGAAACTTTATTTGTAACCATCCCATCGAAAGAACGGTCTGATAAATTGATGTATCAACTTAGGGTATTTCCCGTTACCGACTTACAGGATTATGTCGCCCACATCATCAAGTGTACGGACCCGCCACCTTTTGCTTTGATTTCAAATTATTGGTGTTGTTAAAATAATTGATTTGAAATTCATGAGTTTTTATGATTTGACGGCGCAACTCTGTCTGTACACTTGTCAGGGACACTAACTGTAACTAAAGCATCCACCTACAAATATCACTAGCTTGTAGTTTTTGGACGTGCGCCCTGTGTCACATGTGACATGCCCATTGCGGACGAGAGGGGTATTTCCCGATATTATGGCACCAACATCAATCATGTGGAGTTCGCAGTAGTTGGTAGTGCCCATTAACCACACAACATCCTTGATGGGAAAAAAAGGAACCGTAGCCTCGGAATACAATTCAAAGGTTAGGGAAAGCCGAGTCATAAGATTTGCTTGACTTCCTCCTGTTGTAATATGCAATAAAAAATACAATGTCTTGGGGGCTTGTAAACAGCAGACCCTTAAAATGGAGTATTTCATTCCCTAATATTCTTGTGGTACCATTTTACACCCTAGTCTTCTACAAGAGTACGACAAACCCGAAGTAATTGGGGACAGATCAAGATTTCAAAACAACTATAATTGCCGCATTTACAAAATATAACGCGCCTGTCTCGGCCAATTGAGTTTTTCTAATGAAGTGCGTCCAGAGCTCCTTTGCTCATGCCTGTGGCATCTTCCTCGTCGCTTGCGGCATTGTTGTCGGCGAAGACTTCTGCACGTTCAAGACCGAAGGGATGGCGGATGGAGGAGCGTTTCCAGACTTCAAAGTGGGTAGGAGAGCTGTCTTCGTAACTTCGTTTATCAATATCAATTTTTCGACCGGATTCGGACGAAATTATTTTTCAAATGTACTTTGGAATAGCAATGTTGTAATTTACCTGGGCATCTGCGAGATTAATAATAAATGAAATAATAAGTATGCTCAATCATTGATACTATGGTTTGCCGGTGATTTTGAAGCGTGAAGTTCAACGATTCTGTCTCAAGTTATTGAAAACTTCATTTATCTATTCGCTGAAAAACATTTCTTAAACCAAATTTCATAACAAAATTTAGGCAAACAGAAATATTCAAAAGCTGACCAGATGAAAACGAATATCGTCGTAACACCATTCATTTAAACTGCTTCTTCTGAAAACTTCGAAGAATATTGAAAGCTGAAGACAAGTCCGAAAATGTACGTAACACAGCATGTTGATCACTGTTCCAATATGCTCGTATTCGCCCGTACCATTATCAATCCTCTGCAACCTCATCTCGGAGGATGTAACTGAAGTGCATCTTCAGCTTAGGTGACGATGACGAGCTGCAATACCAGACATAAACTCGGAACTCGGCCGTCCCACCTCTGATACATTTACCATCCTCTCATCCGTTACTCAATCGTAATACCAAGCAAGTATTTCAAATAATGTACTCTATTCTATATCATTAAATGGACTCGAGAGTATAAAAATCATAGCCTAAACTGTTAACTTTATGACAATAAAGACCTGGAGAAGCGTGACGCTCCCGCACGTGGACAAGGCTTGCTGGCTGAATAACCAAAATAGCATCTCACTGCATCACAGTAAGAATCACTGCAGCCAAGCTCTCCAAACCGACCTAGTATGTTTCTCTCGCCTTTCACTGGTGGAGAATTCAATGTATATAGTACAACAACTGTGGTAGCGATTCCGAAAAGGCAAAGAATCAATACATTCATCCAAACTAAGTATACTGGTACACTCAATACGAATGGACCGACACTGTTCTGGGAATTGGTACATACATGGTGGATATGGAGAGCTATTGCTGCTGCCTATCCGACGGACATTTAATATAAGAGAAGAATGAGTTTCCAAGTTTTGAATGATTACTCTCCGTCAAGCTGTTGGTTTCTGCTGAAGAACCCTTGAAGTACACGCGATGCATTCCCTACACATTGCACTTGCATGCGTCGCAAGCTTTGCAAGCCTCGCAGTTAGTTTTCCTGGTAACGATAGTATATAGGGAATAATTGACAGGAAATAGGCGTCCCAGGTAACGATCACTCGAACCGCAATTACAGTCATCATCACTGAGCCGGAATCGTCCACCACCACCCTCAAAACTAGCACCTCAAAGAAGCCAACCACGACAAGCAAAGCGGCGACGACGACCAAACCTACGAGTGGTCCAGTGACTATAACAATTACCGTCACATCCACGGTAAAGGGCTCCACGACCAGCAAGAAATCGACCAGCGAGAAATCGACCAGCAAGAAATCAACTTCAACGACCAAACCACCAGCCACCACCCCGAAGCCAGAGGATCCAAACACCACGAAGTGCCCAGTGCCTTTGTATTATCCATGTGGGGGTAAACGCTACGAGGGCGGCTGCACAGTGTGTGTTGAAGGGGCAACTTGCTTAGTCCAGAATGGCATGTCTTACCTTCCCCCTCCAAGACTTATCAGCTAACAAATGGCTCCACAGAATACTACTCGCAATGCACTGTCGTGTAGTTCCCAATCCAGATTGAAGGAGGGGGTATAATGGTCTTATTAGCTATCAAATAATCATCTAATCAACCCATCAATTGTCTGATATCCTCTGGGGGCCACCTAACTTGTGCAAAACTCAAGCATCTCTTGATACTTTGCAGGAACTTTCGCGTGATCTCATCTCCCATAACGTGTCCCTTGTCACTCTCGTGAAGTTTCTCCCGCGCACTACGTTCGTGAATACCAACCATAGTAACTCCGATGGGCCAAGCTGCCTTGCCGATACTCAATCGTAGATATCCATCATTTGCGTCAACATATCGTCTTTCTTGGGCTGCTTTGACAATTTCCACTATGGGCTCGAGAACTCCTTCATCGAGGTCGCCTTTTTCGAATTTTCGAAAGAGCTGGTCCTTGTTAGTTTTACTTCAAAATTGAGAGTATGGAATACTTACAGGTGTCATATTCTCCTTACTCTGAACCATGGCATTATAAGCCGCCTTACTAGCAAAAGTATCTCGTTTCTCCTTATCCAGAGCACCCTCCCACTCCGTCAAAACCATAGTAAAATATGAGGCCAACTGTCTGAACAAGAACTTCCGCCCCTCATCATCCTTCGGCAGTTGATCGACCTTCATATCCTTCTCCTCTACTAACTCCAAAGACGTAGGTATAGGTCCCGTCGTCATAACAATCCCCAACTTCCTATACCTCCTCAACTTTTGCTTATGACTCTCCCCGAACAACTTAATAGGATGGCCCATCTCTCTCAACTTCTCCACCAACTCCTCCTCTTTAATATCATCATCTTCAACCTCCTCTTCTACCTCCTTAACCAACTCCGGTAACCCCAGTTTCTTCCTGCGCGCTGCTTCTTCTTCAGCCTCTCTAGCTTCTCTCCGTATCCGTGATTCCTCAGCCAGCTTAGCTCGTTTGATTTCTCGTGCACGATTGGCTTCTAATTCTTCCTCTTCACACTTGCGCTTTTGTAGGTGTTTGGCATTCTTCTCTTCTTCGAGCCGGCGTTGTTCTGCGGCGTATTCAGCTTGTCGCTCTGCTTCGACTTCCCCGCGCTTCATGTATTTCTTCTTGGGCGCATCGGCTGCTGCGGCATTCGGTCGCGATTTGGAGATCGCACTTGACATGAGAGATGCGAAATCCATGATTGCGTATATGAAGTGTATGCGACAATTCTTATGTGGGGTGGAAAATGGTGTTGCCTTTGATGATGTAGGTGAGTGAGGTGAGGTTGTTGAGGGGCAGGCCGAGCCGTGAGGGCTACTTTATGAGGTCGGAAAGTACAATCCTAAATTCACCAAGTCTTCTTTCTCAGTTGCACTCGTCGATTGGGCGAAGTATGTATTTTGTTGCAAA
Source organism: Hymenoscyphus linearis (assembly GCA_900536425.1). NCBI lineage: Eukaryota > Fungi > Ascomycota > Leotiomycetes > Helotiales > Helotiaceae > Hymenoscyphus > Hymenoscyphus linearis. The sequence continues at coordinate 68,059 of UNPR01000076.1, forward strand.
TAAGTGAAGCAGTCGATCTTGTCAACCTTTAATCGCAACGAGGCCGAGGGAAAGCTCTTGGCAAGGCGCAACATTTCAAAAGGCGTCACTTTTTGCGCCAACTTCCCTCAACCATTCCTCTCCAATCAATGTTTCGATAAAACCAAAGATTCAACTCCAATTGCCACCATGGCATCCTCACCGATCAAAGTCGATCGTCAAGCTACAACTCCCTTCCATCTAAAACTCTTCTACCGAAATGGCGGTTTCCACAGGTAAACAAAACCCTCAGCCTCGCGCTTGTACTATGTACAGTCAGTACTAACAAACAAACCAGACTCGACGAATTCACACCAAACTCCGAACTCCCCCCACACCTCCAAATCTACACATGGCAAACCTGTACCCTACGCGAACTCTCCCACCTCCTCACCAGCGCCCTTCCCACACTCCTCCCAGATCCAGCAATCGGCACCCGTCTAGCATTCAAGCTCATCTTCCCCGATACACGAAACTCTGGGGCCAATTCGGGAATAGGACGCTACATGACGAAGGATCTGGGGAGTATAATAATTGGTGATGGGGGACCGGGAATCTTACCGGATGATGACGAGGCTGAGATTGTTGCTGGTGGACAGATGAGTGGTCCTTTGAGTGGGGAGCCCGAGAAGACTTTACAGGATGCGAGATTTGTGATTGGTGATTATGTTTCTTGTGCTATTTTACCGCCGTTGGAGAATGGGAGTGTGGCTCCAGTTCCGGGGAATGTATCAAGAGGGGGTTTTGGAGGGGGAAGAGGGATGGGAGATTTTGGTCCTAGAGGTGGCTTTGGGGGTCCTAGGGAAAATGGGTTTAATGTTAGAGGGAGAGGTGGTTCTAGAGGAGGGAATTTTGGTCAAGGAATGGTTCCTTCTGGTGAGTGGAGGAGAGGTGAAAGAGTACCCGAGGGACCTTCAGGAGGAGGTGGAGGAGGTGGTGGAAGAGGTCGAGGTTATGGTGGTGGGGGCGGGGGTGGGGGTGGGGGTTATGGAGGAGGATTTGGCGGAGGAGGTAGGGGTAGATGGTAATAAAAACAAAAAGCAATGTAAAACAGGAATCAAGTATACCAGGACTTGTGTTGGTAAACGCATTGCATACATACACAAATTGCAGCACTCTCAAAAGGTTGGTAAACATAGTTTCATGTATCGCCTGTTTATTCTTTGGAGGTCTCCTACCTTTCTTGCAACCGCAAACTTCCCATTTCCAAAACGGAATTCAGTCCAAGGAGCACATTTCACTGTACTTCGATATTCTGCAAGCTTCAGACGTTCTCTTGTCGACTCGTGGTATTCCTCTGATATGTACAACCTCCCCATCAATCTTCCCACCCTAATACTCAACAATGGTATCCCCTCTTCGCTTTCCACGCATCTCCCATTTTCCCTATTCAAACATAAGCATTTACTCACACCAAACGTCCTCACATCCGACTCTTCAACCATCTGAACCTACCTCGTATTTGTACGCAATGTATCCGATCAAAGATGGGAAAGCAAACATGTAGGCAAAAGTGATTCTCGCAGTTCGTGCATTCCATCTGAAGTACTTGTGTCGGTTTGCCATCATAGCTAGAAGCCATTGATTAGAATAATCCATGTATTGGCATCGATTGGGGGTGTTATACTGGAATATTTGACCAACGCAGGGTCGAGCGAAATGGCTAGAGTCATTGTTAGAATTTCTCAAATCAATTGGCAAGGATAGGATTCAATCATACGGTATTTTCCGCCCGCCATTTTGAGTATGTTGGACGGTCTTGTAGGCTTGGAGTTTTATGTCGTTGTCGTTGTCGTTGAAGTCGGCAGCTCGCGCATTTGCCAGAACGTAATTCTTGCCGCCTTGACAATCGGGCAGCTTAAGGCGACAACTTAAGGCAGCAACTCGATAGCTCAAGCAATCGGTTATCTCAGTGGCTCGGTCCTGGTGGGCCTGGTCATGGAGGGGCCGAGGTCTCAAAATACTCGAGTACTGGAACTTAAAAGCAATTCTCCTCCGCATTGAAATCTTCAATTCTTATCATATTCAATTAGCTTTTTCTCCCAAATAACTGACTGATAAAAAGTCTCCATCAGGTCCAAAATGGCAACTACAGAAACTCCACAAATCAAGCTTTACTGGTAAGTACCTAAGCCAATCATTATCATGTTACACACGAATATCACTGTACTGTACAGTACATGTACATGTATAACCACCATACCACATGATATCAGATATCCCCAAATAACCTTAACCCACTAACACCCCCAGGCTCGAACAATCACGATCCCAAAGAATCCTCTGGCTCCTCGAAGAACTCAACCTCCCCTACGAGCTTGAAATCTTCCATCGGGACCCCAAATCCCACCTCGCTCCCCCGGAGCTGAAAAAGATCCACGCATTGGGAAAATCCCCCGTAATATCCATAAAAACAAGCTCCAACCCCGCACCCCTCATCCTCGCCGAAAGCGCCTTCATAATCGAGTATCTCCTCGATCATTTCGGCCAGGAAACAACCTTATTACCAAAACGGTATAAAGAAGGTCAGGAAGGGAAGGTTGGTGGGGAGACGGAGGAATGGTTGAGATTTAGATATTTTATGCATTATGCTGAGGGGAGTTTGATGACGTTGATGTTGATTGCTGTTGTTACTAATGGTATCTCCCTCTTTCCCCCATCCCCATGCCCCCATCATCATCTCTTCTCTAACACATATCCAGGAATCAAAAACGCACCCGTCCCCTTCTTCATAAAACCCATCACCTCAACCATCGCCTCAAAAGTGAACTCCTCATTCCTAGACCCAAACTTCAAAACGCACTTCGATTTTCTCGAGGGGCAAATCCAGTCTTCCCCCTCTCAAGGAAAGTATCTCTGTGGTCCCAATTTAACGGGTGCAGATATCTTGATGAGTTTCCCGTTGATTGCGGGGGGGAAGAGAGCGGGTGTTAGTGAGAAGATGTATCCAGGTGTTTATGCATATACAGAGCGTTTAAAGAAGGAGCCTGGGTATATTAAGGGAGTAGAAAAAATTATTTCTATTGAGGGGAAGTTTGAGGAGAGTCTTTAAAAGGGGGATCTATTGTTTTGTTTGATTGGGGTATTTTGGGTCTTGGATATGTGATCTAGGTATGAATGTTAGTAAGGATAGATGAGAACGATGATTTAATGACAGAACTTCATAATTATCTTCTCCTTTGCCTTTCTCTCTCTGTTCTGTTGCGATATCCATTATTCCACTCATTTTCGTCACGTTATTTACTGACCGACCCACTTCCGCTCAAGTACTTCATACTACCTAGCAACTGAACTACACCTTATCTACTCAGCTCACAACAGTACGATACGCTATTAATATCCCTTGTCATATACCAACACTCTCATACCAACACTCTCCTCTCATTATGACACCCACTAACCAACACAACAAGTAAACACAAAAACCACAACAAACTAGCGATCTCCATAAGCACCAAGCACCGGAAAATATCCCTACTTTTCCTCCCTCTATTTCGTACGAAGTAGCTACTACAGTATACCCATCCCACCCATCACTCACCTATCACCTTATCACCTTTCCCATCAAAACACCAACACCACAAAATCAATCAATCATCACTATGAGAATCCAATCCACCCACATACATACATACCCCTATTCCAAAAAAAGAAATGAAATTGAAAAAGAAAAGAAAAGAAAAAGAAAAAGAAAAAAGAAAGAATTACACTCTTTCTTCATTTCATGAAGCATTTCATGCGGAAACACCCTCACAACCAAACCAAACCAAGTAAAGGGTCCTCACTCTCACTCTCACTCTCACTCTCACTCTCACTCTCACTCTCACTCTCACTCTCACTCTCACTCTCACTCACTCATCACATCTCAACCCCCGACATCTCAATTCTTATACTAAACCCTCTATCCTCAATTCCCAATCCATTCATTCAATCTACACTACTCAGTACACACACTACAATACTATACATCATACCTACATCCCATCCCATCCCACCCCACCCAACTCGCACAAAAACACAATCCACAATCCACAATCCACAATCTAATAATACAACCCCCCCTCTCTCTCCCCTCTTTACACCATCATAATACATATATCCACCCCAAGCCCCAAGCTCCATCCAAGCCACCAAGTAAAAAAGAAACGGAAAGAGAAAGAAAGAGGCTCAAGAAAAGAGAAAGAGCTCAAGAAAAGAGAAAGAAACGGAAAGAGAAAAAGTAAATCAAATCAAACTAAAGTCAAAATTGAACTTTCCATTGCAACAAGCAACAAGCAACAAGCAACAAGCAACAAGCAACAACCTCCTCCCCCCCCTTAAGGCCCTCACTTCAAAAACGCCCAGCCAAACGAGAAGAACCCAACCATACCAAACTCTCTCTCTCTCTCTCTCCCTCTTAAAAAAAAAAGGAAGAGGTGAAAATGAAAATGAAAATGAAAAATTGTGTATCAAAAAAAAGAAAAAGTAAAACGCCCTGATCCCCATATCCCATCAATCCATTGCAATCACATGCATTTCCCCATCCCACCCAAAGCCAAACGAAGCCAAGCCATACCACCAGACACGCTCAAAGCAAAGCAAATTGAAAAAAAAAAAACGCTGCAAGCAAAGCAAAAAAAGTTCCAAAAGAAGAAGAAGAAGGAGCAAGCCCTCAATCAAAAAAAAATATCGTATCAACACAAAAATCCCCATCCACCCATCAAAATCAAAAAATCAAAACCCCCCACTAGTAGCCGCGTAGAAGGAATTAGATGGGGAACTTATTTCTTCCTCCCCCCACCACCATTAACCTTGCCCTCCTCCCCCAGTCCAAGGATGGTCCGACAATCGGGACAATACCACTTCCTCCTCGTCATAGTAGTAGTAGCTTGCGTCAAGCCGACACATTCGAGATGGAACCATTCCTTCTCACACTGCTAAGTATCAGTAAGTAGTCAGCACCCAAGGGGGAGGGGGAGAAAAGAAAAGAAGAAGAAAACAAAGACAAGAATAGTCAAGTAGTAGAGAAAAGAAGAGAAAAGAAGAGAAGAGGAGAAAAAAACTCACATCCCCACGATCACACTTGATCATCATCCCAAAGCTCACCCGATTACAAGTACAATACCTCTGCTCATTCGGATCAATGATATTCCCCTCATCATCAACCTCATCAAAGATCGCGCTACCCTCCCGTCCATCCTTCTTCTCCTTCTTCGGCCCCGCTTTCTTACGGGTCGCTGAACTACGTTTCCCAACACTAACCGCCGTCGAGTCTTCCGAGCCCTTCTGCACGACTCCTGGTGCGGGTCGTCGGGTACGTTTACTCGGTTGACGGGCTTCCGGCGGTGCGGGTGTGTTTCGTGCGGTGCTTGAACGACGAGGTCGTTCAACGATGGAGGTTGAGAGGGGAGCTTCGCGTTCAACGCTCGCTGCTTTGCTACGAGATGAGGTTGGTCGTTTGACGGGGAGGGCATCTGTGGCTTGTACTGGGACGATTAATGGAGCTATAGTAGTCGTTGGAGTTATGACCATTGAGGGTGTGATTGGAGTATTAGCAGCTGATCCACGACGAGGTCGTTCAGAAGTTGCAGTGGGTACTTCAATCTTCCGGATGGCCTCCTTCTTTATTGGCTTTTTATTATCCTTGATAGGTGGTAATATTGGAGTTGATGATTTCTTGGGTGATGGCAAAGCCGCAGGTAATGAAGCTCTGGGCGTCTCGATGGATACATCGATAGGAGCTGGGAGTAAGTTTGGAAGTGATGCTGTAATTGGAGCTGGAACCGGAACTGGAGTGACAACTGAAGGTATTGAGAGTACTGAGGTTACCTCGCTAGAAATCGAAGGGGTTGCCTCTGATAAAGCAGGAGTCGATTGTTTAGCGGTAATAGGTTGAGGGACAGGAACTGGGGTTTCAGTTTTACTTCTCTTCAGTAGAGGTCTGGCTGCTGCCTTCGCTGCTGGAGTTACTCCATTTGTCCTCTCCGCCTCTCCGTCTGCTTCGCTTGGGTCTCTCTTGCGCTTGCGAGCTGGAGTTTTACTTGGCGTCTTCGTATTGCTCTTCTTGTCTTCTTTGGCCGCAGCTCCAAACAGGTTCTCCATTGCAGCTTTTGCATTGCCAGCCTTACGTTGTGCTTCTTCAAAGCCTTCCTCTGCCGCCTCCAGTTCCTTCTTCTGATTCTCGCGCTTCAGCTTCTTTGCGTCATTAAGCTTCATACCACGATTTATCACAGGAGTTGATTCTTGTAAACTTGTCTGAGCCGCCTCGACACTAAGCGCACCCTTATCATGAACTACTTGCCCAGAAATTTGAGGAGGTTCGTCTATTGTCTCCCCTCTCTCATCGGCCTCCGCTACTGCAATCTTATATGCGTCCATCCCTCGACCTCTCAATTTCAATTCTCGGTTTATCATCGTATCGCTCGGCGACCATACCGCATTCTTCTTCATCTTCTTTCGCAAGACGCCGAGTTCGTAATCGCTCAAAGCCAACCACGGGAGGTGATCGCTACCTGGTTTCGCATCAGATGGTGGAGGGGCTAGGAGTCTCAATGCATTACTTGTTGAGATACCAGCCAGTTGGCTATGAACGTTCGTTCCAAAACCCGCAGGTCGATTCTCCTTTGGAGGTTTAGGCGGCCGCTCTCGTTTGGGGACCTTCAATTTGATTCTACCACCGCCGCCGTTATTACTCAGTGCAGGTGTCTCCCTCGGGGTAACGAATTGATCTACTGACGAATCATCACTTTCAGAACCATACGACTCATAATCCAACTCATACGGTGCCAGCACCTCTCCCGGAACCGTTATTCGCGGTGCACGATGCTTGCGAACTCGACGCGCTCCCCCGTCTGGAGCCCCTCCATTACCAACGCGCAATGTGATCTTCGGGGCTCGACTTACAGCCGGAGATTTGGACTTTTGCAACACCGGGGAGGCCTCTCGAGAGGACGGGTAGGCATCCGCGATCGAATGCAGCTTCGCGTGTATGGTCTTAATTCGATTATAATGGCGTTCGACATTTTCCAGCATTCGACAGGCCTCTGCGAAGGACGCGGTTCGAGCACTGACGGCTTCTCCTAAATTCTGTGATATATCCGCTCGCAGCTTCGTGGGGTCCGGTTTTCCATCCGCGGGCAGGTTAGGCAGGTCTCCATACTGCTTGGTGAGCTCGTGTACCTCCACTGAAGCTTTTGCGTATGTTGAATCCAGGTTTCCAATCAAAGTGAGCGAGCGGACCATATCAGAAGGGAGGTATTCCGTGAAGTCGAGGAAATCCGTCACCGTCGCCTGAGCATCGGGATCAGTGGGCAGATCGAGCTGCATACCACCATTCATCTTCCCCATGCTCTGGATAGCTTCAGCCAACTTTCCTTTGTTGCGCCGCGAGCTAGGACTGGTGCTTTCGATGGGGACGTCCATCGATTTGGGATGGTGAGGGGCCATGGTGTTTCCGGAACGGTGATGCGCCTGTTGATCCGGTGGTGCTCTCGAAGATTCGGCATGCGCATGCGGCGGGGATTGTGGAAGTTTGATGCGACAGCTCCAGATGCCACTATCGTCGAGCCATCTAATTATGGGAAGAAAACAGTCAGTCAGTGCTCTCGATGTCACTATTTTTTGCTTCTCGCCCCAGGCCCAGAGCAGCTCAGACGCGAAATCATCGGCTACGGCAACGCGATCTAGCGCTGCCTGCCTGCGCAGCGCAGTAGGCCAGGCTACCCTGTTAGCGGCGCTGGGATTCGCTGTGGTGAACGCTGGCGCCACGTGAAAGATCCACAACTCCACTGGCTTCACTACGCAACAAGCCCTGAAGCATAGTGAGGTAGCGCGATGGGAGAGGATTGCGAAGCATAAAGAGAGGAGAGAACTCACCGGCGCGATGCATCGGCGGCCATCAAGGCCATGGTTTTCGGCTGAGTGATAGGGGGTCGGGTATGAGGGTGAAGGTGTGTAGGAGACTTGGAGACCTAGGAGACTAGGAGCGCAGATCCGATAGATGATAGAAAGGGAGTACTCGGATACTTGGGTATGTACCGTATGTAAATAATGACGACCGACGATGGATCCCAAGGCAGATTAATTTGAGGTTGGTATCAAATGTTTATTTCCGTCCTCCTCAAATCTTAAATCGCTGGACTCCGACCACCTTTGTTTGGGAATGGTCGTATGGCAGGTATAGGTATGATTAGGTGGGTTTGGGGTCACTGGTGGGTTATCCGTAGGCCCTTTCCTACGTTCCGGAACTGGTACGGTACTGACTTGTACGGGTTGGACTGAATGACTGATCACCCGACTGAGCATCTCACCTTCCCATTTGTGTTTTGTGTTTCAGGGAGGCGTGTCCGAGAAGAGTTGGCTTCTGCGCTTCTGCTATGCTATGCCTCGTCTTGCGCTGCGTTTGTTCTTGTCCTGACGTAACCTTGGACCTTGATCGGTAGAGTTCTTGTTGTTGATGTTTGGAGATAAGAAGGGACTACTCCTCCCAACCAATACTCGAGTGGTGCTTTGTTTTATATTGGCTTCAGATCGCCCAAATGGTGAATGATGATGATGACGATGATTGACAATAATCCATTCATTCTCTACTAAATCCTACAATATTATTCCCATTCCCACCGTGCTTGTATATCAACCAACGACCAACTAGTACAACCTACACATCCCACCTCCTTAGTCCAGTATACATTCCTTCTTTCCTTGCCGCGCCACCTTTGTCAAAAAAAATCAAAACTCCTCCAATGAAAAACCCCCCTCGTCTGAAGGTGACCCGGCTCCCAACGAATATGCCTCATATGAAAATGAAAAACAAACACCGTCAACACGATACTCACTCGTTCCAACTTGTCATCATTCACCTCTTTTATACTGCTGCAACCAGCCCTAGTGAAGTACCTGTCACCACACCTGCTGTGACCCACACTAGTGAATATGCCAAGGCCCCCATAGCCTCAACTCCTACGGTGTTGTACGTCTTTCCAAACGTACTTACCCCACTAACCAAGGCCAAGGTGACGGTTCTCTTGATCACCGTCTTCGTTCTGGTGTTGTAGCCCCAAACATTGTACCAAAAAGTTTCCATCAACGTAGCAGTTGCCGGGTCGAAAACCGTCCTCTTGGCATTAGTCGCAACAGATGGAGTGAAGATAAGAGATTTCGCGGCCAACCCGAAAACCAGAGTAATGGGAAACAAGGTAATTGGGGTAGCTGTATGTGCAACCTCTACACTCGGGATATCTGCAAAATAGGTGGCAAGGTATGTGGGAAGGTACGTGGAGTACGCGGTAAACAATGTAGTGCCATATAGCATGGCGGCAAAGACAGTGGTAAGAAATTGAATGCTGGAATCCGTGACGATGTATTTATTAGGCACTGAGACCGATCCAGGTGATGCGCTCGCCGCATGGGGTCGAGAGAGTGGTCGGAGAAGACGGAAAGGAAGGGCGACAGAAAGGATATCGATGAGCAATGGGGACACCACCGTTACGGTGTTGAGATTGTAAAAAGATTTCAACAGGTAAGCCTATCACGGTAGAAGATTAGCATGCCATAGAGGTTGCCAGCAGAAATGGGTGTACCAACATGTGGGCCATATGCCAAAAGGCTCAAGGCAGCATTATCATAAGAATCGTAATCACCAAACCATCCCAACCCCAACAAGAAGCTATAACCCAATTAGCATACACTCTTTATATCTTGATCATCTTCATGTCCGAGGCAAACGTACCATCTCCAACCCACAGACGTAGCAAGGTCGTTCCAGCCGTTTTCATGTCTCCGAGTAAAAGCTCCAATCGCCCCAGAATCACCAAAATACGACTCCCTCAACGCGTGCGACAAGGAAGACATACTCAAGCTGAGTACCACAAGAAGAGGAAATCGCACAAAAGCTGGTAGCTTGCTTGCGCGAGGAGGGGCATCATCCTCGCGATGCACCACCGAACGCGCCGGACTCTTAGAGACGCGCGAAGGCATTCTGCACGGTTGGAGGTGTCGGATTGCGACAAGAAGAGATAGCGGAGACGATAGACAGGAGACAGGTATTGCGCACCTGGCAGTAGAGTCGCGGTGGTCGGGTGTTGTTGGTCGAAGGTTTCTGGTTCTGGCGAGTAAACATGCAGGTCAAGGGACGTCATCGGCAGCCCTGTCTGGACAAGCTTTAAAAAAATAAAATTCTTCTGCCCTAACCTAACTTCCTTTTCTTCTCCCGACCTTCTCGCCACAAGAACCTTTCTTGAAGCTTCCATCGCCAAGTCACTCAATTCCGCATCTCTCTCTCACTGTTTATGATCATGGTTTGAATTATACTATATCATATGCTATTCGTCTTCTCGTCATTACATGCATCCTGCGCGACAACATGACAACAACTCAAGTTGTTGGTTGTCGATCAGGACGTGGCGCTACTCGAGTACAGTTGTATTTCATCAGTCCCCCCCTCTCCAAAATCTTCATACACTTCTACGCGTTGACAGGCAATCGAGTTATCTGTTCATACGTTTCATACATTTCAGATGTCGTACTATATGACATTTTCAGATTCAAGAAAACCTGTACCCCCTTCCTTGCCTTCCCCCTTACAAAAATGCTTGTGGCGTTTGCGTTTGCTCGACGCTCGAGAACGACCATCACTTTAACCTCGTGGACATGTACCTACAGCCTCCTGCTAAGTCCACTCTTCGGTGCTGAAAGTCGGCTGCGGAGACATTTGCTCGCCGCGATACACAAATTACAACAAAAGAAATCGTATCCAGTGAAGATGCGTTACTGTACTTCAACTGTCACAGGCGTTTGCTCTTGGTAAGAAAGGCTTCTTGAGAGAGCCTATTCCTCCATACGGCCAAATACGCCATCATCATCCTCGTCACTACGGGCTCGAGATCGTCGATCATAATCATCATCATCCATCACGCTGTCTTCGCTCTCCTCCATCTTGACATCCTCATCAAGGTGATGTCGGTGGCGAGTGTAGCTTTCTGGCTGTTGAGGGTGAAGATTGTGGGTCAACGAAGTTCCCGAGAAATCATTCAAATACTGCGCCGGAATGTGAGGCACTGGAGGCGCATCCAGGGTCATAGGAAGCGTTCTTGGTGTCCCAGTGCTACCAAAACTGCAGGACAAAAGCTCAACTGCGGCCGCAAGGCCGTCATCTTCTGCGTTACGATTGGAGCCCGACGACGGTGGACGTCTTTCGTGGCTTGGCTGGCGATGGTGTCCAAAGTCAGATCCAAGTGGCATACTTCCACCATTTACATAATGGGTCGAAGGGGCAGATTGGTATGAGCGCGAATATCCGTATCCACTGCTATACCTCTTGTGGGAACCACTTCGATATACACCCATGTTTGGCGGTGGTGTGGTATCGGCAGAGCTCGCCCGATCGTTGAGTTCGGATCCTGATGGCGCAGGAGATGCCGAATCTTGATCGCTTTGGAAGTCCTTTGCCGAATCAGGTGGTGTAGTGCCATCCTGGTTCATGGTCAGAAGAACGGAGGCGGCTTCTAAAAGCTGCACTTGCTGATGCTTAGAGATCAATAGTTTGGAAGTAAACGACCATTCTGGAGTATGCTCCCATCTGCAGATAAAATGTTAATAATGGTTCTCAAAAAGCCCGAAACGCGAATCCTCCGGCCGAGTTCACGTCACGAAACCCAGTTGGGGCATGTAGGAAAGGAAGTGGGCACAAACAAATGCTTGGTCAAGCAACTGCTATGCTTGTATCCCTTTCCACACTTGTCACACTTGAGGTCTCCGCCGTTGGCCTTCTTGCCATCCTTCAACATGAGATGTTGTCCCTCACTAGCACGTCTGATCCGCGATTGTTTGAGTCCCGTATCATCCTCATCCTCCTCCATATCTTCTGCCAACTCGTCGTCAATCGCACTGTCGCCTCGATCCGATTTCCCGCTCGAGACTATTCGGATTTTATGGGTGGGCAAGCTGGCAGGTGGAGAAGGCAGACTCCCGAGGGCTGCGGATCTAGTAGATGCACTTTTTGACATGGTGTTTCGACGACTGGAAATTGGCATTCCCAAGGAAATATCCCCGGACTCGCGCACTGCGTTTACCATTGCTGCGACATTGCTCACATTGGCGTTGCTCTTTCTCCTCTGTACTCTATGGTTTGGAATGAGTGACCCCGACGAAGCCGAATGGGAATGATTTCGAGAATGGGATTTAGGGAGAGACCCGGCCGCCGACATCGACAAGCGGTGTTGGCCCACCGGCCTTGAAGAATGCTGGATTTCCTATAAAATTGAGTGATCAGCGGTGGTTTCTATAAATACATTAGCCGGGTGCTGATCTTAGAAATTCGTACCTTTGACGACGCCATGTTCAACAATTACTCGGACAAGACGGCCCTCCTGAAGCTCTGGGAAGCCACAAATCCGAGGGCCGAAGCAATATTCGTGCACAAATGTGAGGGGATGGAAACAAGTGTAAGCTACCCGTAGAAAACTAGGCACGCGAGATTGAAGCAAGTTATTGGTGCGACAGGCAGAATGTTGGGGGGTCGGTCGGCTCTGGTGTATTGCTGGAATGCGGTGGTTTAGGATTCAGGAGGTGAGCAATTCTGGAGGATACCAGGCGATTTGTGAAAGTAAGTTTGGTTGAAAAATAAAATTGTTGAATAGGGTAGGAAGCAAGGAAGGCCGAAACCGAGTTTGAATTGTTGTTCCAAGGTTGGAATGGGGGAAGGAAGGCGAGGTACAGGGTGTGGTTGATGGCTGAGACGCCTGTCGGGTTGGAGGAGGGGCAGAGCGCAACAGGATTTCGGGCGGTCGATGGGGGGGGGCCTCTCTGACTGTAGCCAAAAGGGGGTTAAATGGTCAATTTTATGAACAAAAAGAGCACATTCGTGTTGTTTTTCTGTTGGGGGGGAATCCAAGACAGTGGTCGACGGTAGACGGGATCGCTCACAAAAAAAAAAGGAGAAGATGTCGATGCTTCTGGTGTTGTCGGTGTTGCTGGGAGTAGAAAGTCAAGTCTCCAGCGCTGTGCCAGATTCCGGGCTCCAGGTGGTCCAAACCAAAATTATTGGCAGCACAGCCAGGCCTGAACGGGGAATAGTGGGTGTGGAGTGGAGCCCGCAACTGTGCAGTGGCCAGGTAGAGCAGCGAGGTCCGACGCAGGTGGATGGGGGGGGGGAAGGGGGAGAAGCCTAGAAGGGGGGGAGAGGGGGGTGTTGTGGATGCTGACGGAATCCGGAAGAGTGTGTAAGTGGGTATGGTAGAACCTAGCAGCGACGATAGCGATTGCGATGCGATGATTTTTTTCAGGTGTCGAGTGTGTTGCAGGTGGAAGGATGATGGTGTGCGGTAGGAGTATAGCAGGTCTGATAATTTTTATTTTATTACGGAGCGAGAAACATCTCTCTACGATTCCGAATAAGGAAGAGGAGGGAGAACAAAGAGAATGTCTCTAGAGGTGTTTTAATTCGTTGTCAGTGCAATTGCGGCTACTAAAGAAATATCTGGCTTTCTCAATAACCGTGATGACGGGACCTGAGCCAGCCAAAGTCCCTTTGAGTGCAGAATGCAGAACAATAATGCCTCACTCGGGACTAGTCTAGTCATTCCCATCAGCAGGTACGTACAGAAGACTCTCCGTCTGGTCCAGTGATTAATAATAGAATCCAACAAATGTTCCGTGGTTAGTGATTTGTTATTAGTATTACCGACCGTAGGTACAGTACAGTACTCGTAGTGGAATGTCCATCAAATCAGATCTCAATGGCGCCATTACTACTCGGTCAACTCTCAACTCTCTTCACTGCTCCTGCTCACTGCTCAGTCCCCGAGTCCTCCTCCTCAGGCTCTGGGCTCCAGGCTTCTCCTCAGCGCCCTACCGTACTCACGGCCCCACCTAGTTCCCCTCGTGATAGCAAGGTACGCCCCGAAATGGGCTTAGCCAATCGCCCTCACCATCAGCGGACACACCTTAACCTCTAAGCAAACCTTAGTGGCGGCCATCGTCCTACCGTACTCCATCCAGAGGACAGAGACACACACAAGGAATTGCTTTTAGCGTGCTACGTATGTCATTTGTCCCAGCTTTTCCCCAGACTGACGGACGACTCGGGAGATCTTAATTCTTGATGGAGACAAGCAATGAGGTGCTTGCTGCTTTTTAACTCTTGTACTTTGTGCGACGAGCGAAGAGGTATTTAGGCATATTGGAAGAGAAACGAGACAGTCCAGTCCAGTCACGGTCACTATCACTATTGGCCCATTCCGGATGGTGGCAAGTTCTCGAGTTGCAAGGGAAACAAGGTTGTTCATCCATCCTTACCCTGAGTCCCTGACCCTTTCTATCCTATCCTACCCTACCCTTTTTTTTCTCTCTCAAGAATCCAATGGCCTCGTCGCATGACAGAGGCAAAGCCAGTCAGTCTGGCTGGGAACGTGGCCTTGTATGCTGAGCGGCGTTAGACGCGGTGTTTCCATCCCGCAAGAATCACTCCATTCAACATCTCATCTCACCATCTCATCATCATCTTTTTTCAGACAGAACGAGACAGAATTTCTTTCTAGGTCCTACTCCGTACGGATGTGATACGCGCCGCCTCCACAAAGATTTGCAAGATTCGCCCGCAGATGCGGGCGGGTATGGATGTGATGGATGGATATGCTTTATCTTTGCGCGACTGACCCACAAGGAAGGAAAGTCAATGCTGGCTACTGCTGCTGCTCTGCCGCGGCTTGCTCTGATCGACCTGCTCATCCAACTAAGAAAATTATTTTGGAGACCACCGACCGAGACCCGAAGAAAAGATAACAAAACAAATCTTTATTTGGATGATGCCATGCCGAGTGACTTCCCCGGTTTCGCGGTGCGCGGGTTATTGTTGAAATCCGCCGAGTTGTACGGAGTACGAAGTACGAGTCCTGCAAAAGGTGTATGGATGCATTCTCCATGGCTGTTATTCCGTTATTGGCAGCTGACTACCGTATTTCAATCCTCAATTCTTATTCTCGAATAGCAACATCCCCGAGGCCTCTTATTTTTTGTTCCGGTTCCTGAGCCACTCATCATCGCAAGAAACAAAAGAAGATTAGATTTCGGCACACTACTGTACGAACATCAGTCAGCAAGATAACCTTTCCCCTCCCCCATTCATCATCCCTGCCTCCCTCCTAAAAAAAATGGTCTAGGCGATATCTTCAACACCAAAAAAACCTGGGACCAACCAAGTTCCAACAAAAAATAGCGGGGATCCGCTCCGCTAAGCAAGCAAGTAACGCAACGCAACGCAGCCACACACAGAAAAAAAAAAAGAGAAGAGATCACCAGTGCGTGATGTGCCGCTGCTGATTCGTTTACCTGCACCTCATCCATCACTTGCCGTGCTTGCGAATTGCGAATCAAGAGGGCGTGCTTGTGCCCTACTCTACCCTACCCTGCTCTTTCCCCCAGATTTTCCATCTGGGCTTACACTTACACTTACAGATTGCGAGGGGGGGGGAAGAGGGGCACAGGATGGATACTCGTAGACGTAAAGGACAGATTCCAGATTCCAGATTCTAGATTCCCATGAGGTAAAATTTAAAAATTCCGTGAGGAGATCATGCCCTTTCTGAGTCCACTGTAAAAAGAGTGTGCGTGTTTAAGCGGCATGTCTGTTATGTTTCTCTTTCTTTCTCTCTCTCTCTCTCCCTCTCATAATGAATAATGAATACTATAGACCGGACTGCTTGGGGGTTTAAAGTACGTGAGATTGAGGAGAGAGCCCTTTTCATTTATCTGTTTCTGTTTTCTGACATGCCAGCCTGCCTGTCTGTTATAGCGATGACGTGATTGTGGCTGGTGGAGGTTCTTGGGTTCTTGGTTCTTGGTTCTTGGGTTATAGTATGCCCGCGCGGAAAGTCAAGTCGGAAAAGTCAAAAATATCTCTGGTCTGGTCTGGTCCCGAGGTTCTTCTTTGTTTGGGTGTTTTCGGCTCTGGTCTGGCTGTTTTTGGTTGGTTGGGTGCGGTTTGGGATCAGCGGGTTAGAGGTTCTAGACCATATACTACTTACTGTACTGATCTCAAGTACAGTACCTCCACCAACCTGACTTTGAGAGGGGTCTTGGTTGGTGGCTTGTGAGGGGATCGTCCATCTGCATGCAATCGTGCTAGGTAGGTAGGTGTATTGGATCTACGTGATGGATGGATGCGGAATATTGTTTGGTTTGTTGCGTTACGTTGAGTACGAGTAGAGTAGCTATGTATGTACGAGTAGCTCTGGTTGGTTTATCCTGAGTTTCTTTTTTTTTCTTTGCTTAGGTAGGTACGGAGTACTCGAGGATACCCGGTAGGAAAGATAAAAGATAAAAGATGTCCTCTCTCTCTCTTGTAGCTACTTACCTAACTTACCTAACTTACCTTACCTAGCTAGGTGAGGATAGAATAGATAGAACAGAACAGAACAGGACGGGACAGAATAGATAAATATAAATATGAATATAAATAAATACATAAGCTACACCACACCATTCATTCCCAGGCCTCACGTCTACATCAACACTTCCACTTACACTTCTCGATGTTGGAGTATTAGGGTTTGCTTCCGTCGTCGTCGGAGGAGTAGCCGCGTAGCGTAGCGTAGCATAACTAATGCATAAGTAGGGCACAGCACAGTACAGTATACCACAGGCTAGAATAGGGGTCTCCATGAGATTCCGAGATGAGGAGTGAAAATAACCATCTCCCTACACCCGCCTTGGGATTTTTATTTATTCATTTATTTGGTTGGTTTGGTTGTTTTGGTTAGGTCTGATAAAAGATTTTCATTTTGGTATTATATTATATTATATTATATTGTATCACAGAGCTTTACCCTTTTATGTCTTTGAAGATGTGTCTTTATATGTCTTCCAATCGTTTTTTTTTCGTTTCTTTATGTTCTTTACTTACCTACGAGAGAGGTTTTTAGATTCGGGGGGTGGAGTATAGGGAGGTGGGTAGGTAGGTAGGTAGATATTCTGTGATTTGTATTGTGTGTATAGATTGGTAGGTAAGTAGGTAGAGTGTTATAAGTTAGTGGATTTTTTTGGGCTGATGAATTGTATGAATTTGTTTTGGAAATATGAGTATAAGAGAGTGGGAGAGGAGAGTGAGTGAGTGAGGTGAGTGAAGAAATTCCTTTTGTTTTTCTTTCGATATAGATCTTTTTTTTTCACTGTTTATGTTTTCTGTTTTTTATATTTAGTGCATCCAGCCACGGAAGTCAAAGTCAAAATCAAAGTTAGGTAGGTAGGTAGGTAGGTAGGTAAAGTTGATATCAATCTAGGTACTCTTCTTTTTCTTTCCTCCTTTCTTTTTTTGAAAAATATGCGCCGTATGGTATGGTATGGTATGGTATGGTGTCTTATAAGCTTTCTTATCCCGTCGCTGTGTACTATACCTACAGTAGGTAACGTATTTCTACATTGTATATAGGTCAAGTATATACTTACCCTATACAAGTCAAATCTAAATACACCTCGGGAGCTCAGGAGTTCGAGGGTCTCATCCTCACTCCCTCCCTGAGGGCTAGGTAAATGAGGGAAGTAAGCGTTGTGTTGTGTTGTGTTGTAACTTATCTTTTAGTTTAGTTTGGTTTGGTTTCTAGTGATATATTTTAGGAATTTCTAATTTTCTGTTTTTATTCTAATTAGGTATAGGTAGGTATAGGTATAGGTATAGGTGTCTACCTTTACTATCTCCATGTTTTTTAAGAATAGAGTAGAATGGAAGAAATGAATGAATGAGTGGTCTTTGATGAGAGAGAGATAGGTTACCTAGTTACCCGAGTACTCGAGTAATCTTACGAGGACCAATGGTTCTGGGTAGCTACTAGCTATTAACCATCAATCAATCAAATTTCATTAATAATTGTTTATCGAGCTAGTTACCCTTTTATCGTATCTATCTATCTATTCTACGATTCTACCAAGTATTGGTTGATTGCTTCTAATTCCCTTCCTCACCCTAGCTAGGTAGATGGTAGATGGTAGATAGATACCTGAGTAAAAAAGTGAGGGATTCTCCACATGAACTACAGATCACCAAGGTACACTACAGTCCAAGCAATTCTAGAGAAAATTCTAGAAGGTTGTCTGCCGTGAAGTGAGACATAGACTGGACCTGCAGTTCAGTTCGCTTCCCAACACCTACACCACCTGATAATGACGTCCATCCCTCACCCTCATATGACCGACCCGGACCTGGGTCCAGGTTTCGCCAATTTTTCGACTCCACCTTCTGGAAAAGACGGGTGTCTACTCGAGTAGAAGTAGATGCTTTTCTGTTCTGTTTTGGTTGGTGGGTAGGGAAAAGCGGCGGGTGTCTATGGTGGGTGGGGTGGGGTGGATCTTAGGTAGGAGGGAGGGAGGGAGACAGTGGGTTTATGATATTACAGGTATGAATGGGATCTCTTTCTCTCTCTACGGATTATCCAGACCCAAGTATTCCATTTCATATCAGAAAATCCTCAAAAATGAATTGAAATACTCTAAGTTGAGCTCATTACCCCGCCGAGATCGGCAATTCCACCCCACTTCACCTCACACACGGCACTTCCCTACCCTACCCTACAACCCCTCCTCCGCATCCCCTCTATGACGAATATCCCTTCATACCTATCCACCTTGGACGACCTAGAACATCCATCCATCCATCCATCCCTCCAGGTCAATATACCATACCATACCATACCCGGGTTATAGTCAAAGAAGACTTGTCAAAACCGCATCAAGTTTCACAAAAAAAAAAACTTAAGCTTAGTAAAAAGGTTAACATAATGGACCCTGAATCGGGTCTGAGGGGTACTCGTACTGTCGGTAGGGCAGAAAAAGAAAGACAGAAAGAAAGGAAGAATTTTGTGGTGAAGAAATGTGAAAAATTACTTTTTGTAAGATGGACTGGACTGGAACCTGGAACGTGAGGATACGTACACGTCACGTTTCAAGGGCTGATAAGGCAAGCAGGGGATGCTAGGTTGGGGCTGGGTAGTGGGTAGTGGGTAGTGGCTGAGGTGGTGGTGACGATGGACTAGTGAGTAGCTTGGGTTGGCTTGGTTGGGTTCCCTTTGTGTATCTGTGAGGGGGTGGAGTATTGAAGTTTGATCTTTAGTTTTTGGAAGGGACGATATAGATCAGATCAGATCAGATACAGATATTTATTCGATTTGATTTGAGAGAACTTGAAGTTGAAGACGACAAGAACGAGAACGAGAACGAGAAGGATTGTTTTTTATTACAGAAGGAAGAAGTGAAGGAAGACAGATTCGAAGATATCTATCGTCAGAGATAGAGACAGAGAAACACAGACAGAGAGAGATAAGAAAGAAGCAATGACAGAACCATATCGAAAAGTAGGTCGTGGAGGAGCGGGGAACTTTTATAGCAAAGAGGATGTTAAGAATGTCGTTGCTACTGCTTCAGTAAGTATACATCCTCCTTATCTTCATCTTCTCATATCCCATCCCATCGCAACCCCTAAACAACACCTAACTAACACCCCCTAGACCCCTTCAACCCTCGAATCCCAACCTCCCCTCTCCCCCTCAACCCCCCAATCTCCCACCACCCAACAACCACCAGATTACACCCACACCGGCCGAGGCGGCGCAGGAAACTACGTTCAACCCTCCACCCTCCCACCCTCCTCCACAGACTCCAACTCCACCTCTCTCGACCCCTCACCTAATCCCTCCTCTTACATCCCCTCCATCGTTCCTGCCAAAGCAACGACGCCGTCTAATGTCCCGACGGCGACATATAAGGGTGGACGTGGGGGAGCCGGGAATTACTCGTGGTCTACTGGTGCTGCTGTGACGGAGGAGGGGAAGGAGGAGAAGGAGAAGGAAAAGGAGGGCATTGAGGAGAGGGAGATGGGGATTAGGATGAGGGTTCTTGGGGAGGTGGAGGGGGGGTTGACGGTTCCTGATAGGGCGGCGGTTTTGGGGAGGGAGAAGGTTTAGGGTGGGGGGTAGGGTATGAAATGGGATGGGATTGGGTTGGGACTGGGTTGGGATAGACGGATTGTATGTATTGCTTTTTTAGGAAGGGGGTTTGGAGTTGAGGTTTAGGTTGGGGTTCAGGTTCGGGTTAGGGGCGTATAAAATGGGGGGGATGATTGTTTTTTAGGGGTTGGGTCAAGAAGGAATTCTATATTCTGCAATTTGAACTTTTAGATAAGAAGCAGTGCTTGGAATTATTGAAATTTTTCTGATTCTGATTGATTAGGTAGTACTACTCTTTGTAATTCATTTCATGGTCTTTAGTTCCAACTGTTTTCTTGGTATTACTATCATTTTCTTCATCTCAACTTCAGTTAAAAAATAAAACTTCTTTATTATAACTCAGATAATAAATTTCTTTGAATATTGTTACAGATAGATTAATTCTTTTCTTCTAAACTTCAGTTGAAAAATAGAATTTCCTTATTGTGATTCGGATAATAAATTTCTTTGAATTAATTATTAGAGATAGATTAATTCTTTTCATCTCAACTTTAGTTAAAAAATAGAATTTCCTTATTTTGACCTAGATAATAAATTTTATAGAATATTGTTATAGATAGATTGATTCTTTTTATCTCAACTTCAGTTAAAAAAAAAGAGATTTCTTATTATGACTCGGATAATAAATTTCTTTGAATATGGTTATAAATACATTGATAAGGAGGAGTTGGTAAATACTTGTCAGATTCACTATCTAGTACTGTACTGTGCTATTAGATTTACAAGAGACTTAAATTAATGAATTATTTAGGAAAAGTAGAATATTAAGTTATAATTAGTTTCTATCTAACTAACTTACCACAGTAACTCCCATCACTTATCAATCTGCTATCCTGTCTACCTTGAAATTTCAGTCTAGACACTGAGCAACAACAACTCATGTAATTCATAATTTATAATATAAATAACTTATCGTATATATATATTTCCTCTTACCAATTACGTTAGAACCTGCCCGGGACAACGACAACGATAAGGAAAATACCTATCCCTCCCTTTACACTTTAATTCTTCTATCCTCATCTTCTCTCATAATACAAGTGAAGAATCAGATATCACTGGAAATATTCACAGATAGTAATCTGGAAGTATTGTAAAGCGCTTAGGATCTAACTAAGCTTAGTATCGTCAACTTGTTAACGAACTCGATGAGGAAATCGAGATTGGAGAATAGAGATAGATAGATAGATAGCTGAGTATTGGAGTGGAGTAGAAAGTAAGAGTAGAAATAGGAAGTTAACTCTAACTCTAACACTTATTACCCCGTCTTTCACCCCTTTCATAGTAAATACATCTTTCCCCAAATTAAATTTAGAAAATGCTACTACTACTAATAAAAAATCCCTAAAACTTAGTCCCTACCATCTTCAACTCCCCCAGAAAAGAGGAAATCAATCACCTCAGACAACGAAGTTAGTTTACTACTTACTGGAAATCTATACCTCTCGAATCATTGTTCTAACAAGATAAAGTTAGATTTGTAGTTTTTCGCTATCTTTAACGGATTATAAAGACGCATCCAAAGGGAAAGGGAATGATAGAATAGACTTAAGAGAGTTCAGCTATTATGCTAGTTATTTACTCAGGTGAGACAGAAGGGTTAGGTTGTAGGTTCGTTGTTGAGAGATAGAGATGTAATATACTATACTATATACCGCTTTGTACTCGTCTTTCAATTTGCTAGTTGCGATGGACTAATATATTTCATTCATATCCATCAATTAATCGAACGTTCTGCGTTTTGTTTGGATTTGTGAAGGAAGGTTTGTTTAGGAGATATATGAGTACCTACCTAGTTGGATATAGTATCGTGAGGTTGGTTTGGTTAGTTCGGTCTGTTTATTAATGTGTATAGCGAGATACGAGGATGAGTTGGGAATATGGAGGTAGGTTGTCTTGTAAGCGAGGTACAGTACGACATGGGTGGAAGTGGAAGATCTTATTTGGTAAATGTGAAAGCTTTTAGAGTGATTTATTGTGTTATGATAAGTCCTGAGATTACACTAGGGATGTCTTGATTGATTGGTTTGCTGGGGGAAGAGGGTTTATTTGGTTTTATGTCGTTGTTTGATGGTTGGTGGTTGGTGGTGGGGGATTCTGTAATTCTCGGGTAATGTGTCTATTACTTACCGTATACGAGGCGCGTCTGTGAATGGTATGCTATTTTCTGTTCTAATCAGGTAGACAAGACTAGAGAGTTTTTGCAAATTGAATACTACTTCTATATCCAGTCCAGTAGAAAAGTTCGGTTCTCATTAATAGGGAGTGAGCCAACCACATTTTTGATAGGTCAACGTATCCGGATTCGTATACGACCGAAAACATGGTTAACCCAGTACCAACGCTATATTTTAAGGTTAAACACCTTTAAATAAGGTCCATAATTCGGTGTTTGAAAAAAGTTTTATATATAACCCTTTCCAACGATTTCAAGTTTCCAATAGAATACTCATATAGTCATTGCTGTTTGCAGTTCATCCGATTCCCACAGCCGAGGACGAAGCATAGCATTGCTTGACTTTTTATATTGATACTCCTGATATCTTCCTCTTACAAGAACTTCCGATGTGTAATTTCCCATATTGGGGAAGAGTGTTGGTGCGAATGCTTAGATGCGCTTAGTATAACCCTAAATCTCGTTTTCTTAGTGAGAGGTCGTTAATTACACTTTACCTTTGCACAAACATACCATATTCTCCCTGTCAACCAGTAATCAACTATCTCGTAACTTGTGACCCACTATCTATAGAAGGGAGTCATGGCTTCAATCTGGAATATATAAATCTTGGTACCCCACTTGAATCTTGTCACTTCTTACTGTTCTCTTTGCCTGCCTCGTTTCTTCCAGCCTTGACAATCTAGGATATATCAACACTCGTTTTTTTCAACATGCTTCTCGGCAATATCCTCGTCATCGCGACAACCCTCCTATCTACCCAGGTCTCCGGAGCTGCTACCGATAAACCCCCCGAAAGCAATAGAACCGAACCAGCACTAGGAACAGACTACGAGTGGCAAATCTCCCAATGGTCCGCATTTTGTGATCCCACCGCTGGAGGGGGACCAAATCATGTTTGTAGATATGGTATATTCCCTTCCTTTTCACCTTCCCTTACCCATCCCTTCCCTTTCCCTTCCCTTACCCCCCATCCCATTCCCTTACCCATCCCCATTACCTCCCACCCTCTCCCTCCCTAGCCAACCATCTAACTAACAAACAGATTTCCACGTCTCCGGCGACGAAATAGCAGGCGATCCGCAAATCCCCAAGTTCACCGCCCATTGTGCCGTGCTCTGGATTACCATCGGTAGTCCTCTCAATATGCCTTGTGACCTCCTGGATATGGAGAGTTATCCAGGTGCTATAGGGAGGAATATCAATGCGTTTTTTTTGGCGGGGAGGGAGGGGGAGGGGGAGGATGTGAGGCTTTGGATTAGTTATGAGTTTAGGGAGTTGAGTAATCAGTATGTTTATTTTCCTTCTTTACTTTTTGTTTTGGTTTGGTTTTTTTTTGGGGAGGGGGGGTTGTATTGTGGGGAATGGGGAGATGGGAATGAGGGAAAGGCTAACGGTTTATAGACAACAGGTTGTTTATAATTACTCGACTGCGTGGGGGGTAGTACTGGATGGGATGGATAAGTTTAGGGTTCCTACTTTGACGTATACGAGGGTTAATGTATAGGGAGGGACTACATATGCTTTGTAGTTATCTTATGAGCTCCTGTATGGGGTTTGCTTGCTGGGAATGGCGTTCAAGGGTTTGATATTGAGTTTTTGGATGAAGGGATGTGGCGAGTTGAGAATCTGTAATGGAAATTAATTACTACTTAAGTGCAGAGGTATGCTTCGTGGGAGAATGTTTTGAGGTTCTTTTGTGAGGAGTTATGATTAGTTGACATGTAGATTTTTCCCGATGAGGGTATGAGGGAGTGTTGTTGAGTTGCTTTGTTTTTTATCGATGTGAAGTGCAACAAAACTCTGTACATGGAGGGCTGAGGATCTCCAAAAATCTGACATATCATCGCTACTCCTCCAAAAAGTAGAAAGCTATATTAGTCACGGATCCCCAAGGTAAAATATAATATCAAGCGACCTTTTCAAATACTTACATACAGTACCCCCCCACATCCAAACTCCAACACTCTTCTTCTAAACACCCATCATAGCCACATAATCACTGTTGGTTGACCCTTAGAGTCAAGCAAGATACAAGGTACAATAAGTGGTATTGTATTCGTATCTCTGTATGAGGAGCTAAGTAGAGTGTGGGCTACAGGTCTACTTATACCCGTAGGTCACATGACAGACCCCCTGGTTCCCCCCCTCCAAACAAGGCGTGTACAAACTAATTAGTTTATTTCCACTTAGCAAATACCACTCACTACAGCTAAACCACACCTGCCAATAACACACATCCCATCTTAATCATTACCATCACAAAACCTCCCAAAAGATGGCAGACCTCTGTCAATTTAAGCGAAATTCTAACCAACAATCTCCACACTAGAAAGAACTCTCTGCCCCAAGGAAGACCAAAACGGTGTAAGAGCACTCCCATCTCGCCTAACCATCACCACATTACCAGTCTACCTATTTCATGGAGTCCATCTAAATACCCGTACGCGTATATAGCTTCTTAGCTAGCTATCTCTTCTCTCTCCCTCTAATTTTACAGCTTTATGATGCAGTGATTTTCTTCTCTTCTCTGGTGAAGGAGAAGTGAGAATAGGGAATATGATGTTTTTTGCTAGATGGTTAATTTGATAGTGAAAGGATTTGGGGATTTGGGGATTTAGTGTAACGATGAGAAGTCTTGGATGAGTATCTGATTCTGATGGATAGTGTATTAGTGAGTCCCAAGACTCATAGAGAGAGAAAAGGATATAGACATGTCGAACCTTCCTCCTTGCCTTTCCAAGCACCTTCCCTTTTATCTACCTTACTTCTTATATAACTCTCACCTTCCCTCGCACCTTCCTCCTTACCTGGCACCTACTCGAGTAGCCCTCCCACAAAAAATAGAAGAAAAAGGGAAAGCACGACTCTGTACCATTGATATTCTCCCGTCTGTAGTACTACTACTGCACTCTACCTCTCATCTATCCCAAAAATACATACATACATACATACATACATACATACATACATACATACAACCCCCCTTTACCCCCCTTACTCAACTTACTCCTCTGATCCCAAAACAAATCCCAACCACACACCCCACCAGTCCCATACCTAACCAGCTCATGAGCACCATATCACCTTAAATCAAATCAGCCTTCAAAAGCCTTCCAAACCCTCCCCACAAAAAACTCACCAACCAACTTCCAACAAAATAAACAACGAAAACTGATCATTCAGTCATCAGTCATCAGCATTAAAGACGTAAAGCTACGAGTATATGTTTTATAAATGAACTTAGGAATTAACTTGTGGGCTTAGGAACTTTTAAATTTATGAAGAGAAGAGAATAGATTCGTCAAGTGGAATTGAATTTGAATTAGAAATTGAAATCTAATAAGAGTCTATAGGACGTTTGTATACCACAGTTGACATACCACAGTTAACATCACAGTTAACAAATTAACCTAGGGAAGACTCAGAGAATTGAAAGACGTAAAACGTAAGACGTAAGATGTAAGACGAAGACACAAGACTTACTAGGTAGATAGGTAGCTATATACCATACCGATTTGTATTTGTATTTGTATTTGTATTTGTATTTGTATTTGTATTTGTATTCCTATTTGTAAAGAGATAGATAGATTAGATTAGATAGATACCTTATAGTTATATAGTTATAAAGTCAAAAAGTTCTCAAGCAGTCTGTGGAAACTATTAAACACCTAATCTCCAATATTCAGCGTTTTAATTAACGATATCTCCTTTTACTCGCTCGTAGTCTTTAATCAATCAATCAAGCAATCAATCAATCCAGCTACCTAGTTCAACTACCAACCACACACATCTCATCTTATACCATCTCAATCCCAACACTTCATTCTATACTATCTCATACATACCCTCGCAGTCTACATACCTCGTACTCTCAAGCAACGTTCGGCACTTGGAATACGATTCCAAGGATTCCAAGATTCCATTCCAAGGTGGAATATTCCAAAGGCTCTTACTCTTCAATTAAGAATGGAATATTCCAAGGCGTGGCGTGAAGCTTTGGAATTCCAAACCTCCCTCACCCATTACATTACCTACACCCCCACCCAAAGTAATTTTTTTTTTAAAAAAAAAAGAAGAAAAAAAAAGAAGAAGAAAACAGTAAAATAAAACAGCAAAAAGATCCTCAGAGTACAACGAAATCAGTTGCACCCCGACTCGGGTCGAACACAGCATCACCTGGGTTTCTTTATGGTTGGCCAACAAGAACACTGACTGGCGTTTTTACCAGTAGGCCATTGAGGCCGTTTCTACTTGTTGGTTGAGGGTGAGGTGCTTATTTAAGATTAAGAGTTTAGGTTTTCTATAGGTGAATGGAATGGCATACTATAGCGCATAGGCCGGCCACATGGGTGCTGGTGGTAGGTAGGTAGATTATTGAGAGCAATCAATGTCGTCTACTCTATAATACCTAGTCTGCGTTTGCCAGTGATCAGCCGGGATTTCGATCTTTTACAGAGCGCCTTTGACGGGTAGATGGAATTCATATTGGGGATTCGGTTATATAGATGAAGGGGAGGAGCTCTTGGAGCTATATATAAATTAGTCAATCTCACTGCCGGTGGCATCGGGCGTGTAGGTGTACGACTTGGAATTCCAATTGGAATCGAGATGTAGATTGACCAATAAGAGGGCTCCATTTGTACTAAAGTGAATTATAGCGAAGTGATTTGTATCGAAGTGACTAGTAAATTAATTGTTTCCCACACCTAATTAATTATCGTCATCTCATCTCCTACAAATAACTCTAAAGTTATACTAAAGTAAGTAACTAGTAAATTCCTCATTTCCTACACCTAATTAATTCTCCTCATCTCTCGTAAATAACTTAAAAGCCTAAGTCAATCCACTTACCATATCCTTAAAAACAACCCCCTAATCGCTATCGTTATATAGGGGGTGCTACAGTACAATATATCTATCTACATTTCCTCATTTATACTTACAGTATAAGTAAGGGGAAATCAATCAGGTAGCCAGCCTAGGTACACTCTACCTAGTTCTATTCTACATACCGAATACTGTACTTAAAAATTGATACGGGGCTACCTAAGGTCAAACGTAGACTTCCTATTAGTCGAGCGGACGAGCGGACCGGAACAACTCTTTTCTAGGTTGTGTGATAAATTCTAAATTCTAAGCTGGAATTTTGGAATATTCCAAGGCCTCGCAAATTTAGAATGGAATGGAATATTCCAAAGGGGGGGCCTTAGAATGGAAAGGAAGTGAATGGAATTCCAAGTGTCGAACGTTGAGTGAGTGTTTAATCAATCAATTAATCAATCAAGAGCTCTATTAACCTACCTAGTTCATCTAACATGGTACATCTCATCTCACATCACTCCATCTCATCTCATCTCAATTCCAACACTTCATACCATATCATCCCATCTCATACCATCTCATTCCATATCACATCATCTCATACATACAAACCCTCGCAATCCACCTACTCTTACCCCCAACTATCACCTCCCCTTCCCTCAACACATCACATCACATGTACCTTAGACCTTAGAAAGGGAACGGAGTAC
Organism: Hymenoscyphus linearis; assembly: GCA_900536425.1. Taxonomy (NCBI): domain Eukaryota; kingdom Fungi; phylum Ascomycota; class Leotiomycetes; order Helotiales; family Helotiaceae; genus Hymenoscyphus; species Hymenoscyphus linearis. The sequence goes on from UNPR01000076.1 coordinate 95,754, forward strand.
GAGTACATTGCTAGAACCTACTCGTACTCCGTTCCTTTCTAACTACAACAATACATCTCATATCCACATCTCACATCTTCACCTCCAATACTTGGGTACTCTCAGAGTTTAAATCGAAACGCAGTATCCATCCATGTTTGTTATTCCGTTCAACTAAATCAAACCAGATACCATATACATCTGTGTACGTCCCTATCACGAACATAAAAAGAACCTCATATCCACTCATTTACTGTAGCTCACAAACATACATCACATATCACTCACTCACTCACTTAGCTCACACATACACACACATACACACATAACAAGCAAAAACACAATTCAAAGAGTCAAAGAAGATTGATTCAATCATAATTTCATTTCATTTCACCCCCCATCTCATCCTCCCCCATCAAGGAACCAACAAATGCAACTATAACCAGGTATCAAATCAATCAAATCTCATCCACCACCCATCCACCAACCAACAAAAAAAACTCAAGAAAACTCAAGATGGGCTCAACTCGCATAGGATTCAATCAGAGAAAAAGAAGAAAGACGAAGTAGTCATCATCAATCAAATACATCCATAAAACGGTCGATCAGTCAGAGCAAAAGGTAAAAAGTAAAATACACAATTCCCTTCATCCCAAATGAAAAAGGGGAGAAGAAAAGAGAGAGAAAAAAAGCAGAAAGCTCAGAATAATCGCAAAGCCAATCCAGTCCAATCCAGTCCAGTCAATCAACCCAAGACAAACATTTTCCCCCTAAAACGCCGCTGCATCATGATTCAAAAAGACTAAATAACAAACACCACCACACATTCAAGTGTGGTAATCAGAGGATGAGCATTTTTTCAATATCACTGAAACCCTTCAAATCCATCATCTAATCATCATCCGCGCGAAGAACTGGGTACAGACTCTCCGAAGAGGCCTCTGGAATGGGTGACTTGGCATCCTCCATGTCCATGTCCTCATCCTCGACGTACTCGTGTCGTTCTAATCGGTCGCTGACCATCTTCTTGAGAGCCTCGATGACTCGGATGTTCTCAATCCAAAGCTCCTCGGCACGGTCACGAGCACTGTCTCCACCCTCAGAGTGGGCTAATGGAGAGAGAGCACCTGAGAGTGCTGGGTCGATGTTGCTGGCGAGGGTGGTCTTCATCATGCCATCAGGGCGTGGAGTGGTCTCCTTTGGTGATGGAGTGCGAGAATCATCAGATGGAGATGAGGCGCTATCGATAGAGAAGTCACGAGGACCAGCACTGCGTTGGAGCATGCCACCAGAGTAACGGCGGCGTTGATCAGCATCGAAGTTGGTACCAAGAGTGGAAGCTGGAGCAGTGGTGGAGTGTGGAGAGTAGCCGTGGGTAACCGCTGGCAAGCTTGGGTATGCTGCCGAGGCAGTTGAGGCGTGTCTTGAAACTGGTGACATTCCATTTGAGATTGGAGACATGCCGTGGGAGGAGCTTGGCGAGTGCCCAGAGGTGTATGAGAGAGCGCTTGATGAAGGGGTCAATGCTGGGGTACCAGAGGCATTTGATTGGCTGGAGTGGCTGTGCATCATTGGTGCAGTCTGGTGGGAGGAAAGTTGTTGGAGGTGGCTGAGGGATTGGAGTTGGGTCTGAGGTGGGGAGTGGCTCTGTCTGAAGTTGACGGCCTGATGGGTGTAGTGAGATCCTGGTTGTTGGACTCCAGCGGCTGCAGCGGCATTTGCGCTCTCATAGACGGTTGACTGCATTTGCTCCAAGAATTGATCAATGTTCATCAGGTCGTTCTTGGTTCTAAGATTTGGCATAGGTGGGAGAGCATACTGTTGGTGTTGGTGGATTGGACCACCGTGATGTCCTCCATGATGACCACCACCTACGGCAACCATTGCTGGGCCGGCTGGGATGTAATCAGTAAGACCACCACCGTGGATTGGAATGCCTTGAAGGGCCATCAATCGCTGTCCAACTTGGTCGTAGGAGGTGGGGTCGATTTGACGTCGCTTGGCATCACCAAAGAAATCGTTCAAGGCCTCGTAGCCGCGCTTTCGGTTGTCATAGGCGGCGTGGTGTCCCATATCACCGCCATGGCTGACGGGATAGTAGACTGGACCACCGTAGGAAGGTTGCTGTTGAGGAGCATAGTATCCGTTGTGTCCTGGGTGTTGTCCGGGATGGCCGTATTGCGCCTGACCCGGGTGCATTTGAGGGGCATGATCGTAGTAACCTCCTGCACCAGCTGCAAGATTCTGGAGGTTAGCAATCACTATTTTCCATGTCAGAATGGTGGCCTTGGTGCTACAGCACTGCTACGTACCTTTGCCGCCCTGTCTGTATCCGGAGTTCTGACCGCCGTGTTGTTGTTCTGGAGATCGGAGGAGCACCGAGTCGTCGGCGTGAGTCTGCGAGGGGTTAGTGCTCCAGTCCTCGTATTCCAATATTCGGAACTCGACTCGAACTCGAACATACCTTGACGTGCTTCTTGAGATCCTGTGGGCGCTTGAAGGCCTTTCCGCAGAAGTCGCACTTATGAGGCTTCAAGGGGACGTGAACTCGGATGTGGGAGGTGATGTGGTCGCGCTTGACGGTGGTGGTACGACAAGAGTTCCATCCACAGGTCAGGTTGAGGTTGTTGGTACTTTTGCGTCCCACATGTTTTTCGCAGATGTGCTCCTGCACGAAAGAGAGGCGCGTTAGTAAATCGTCACATACACCAAGAGACCCGACACCGACACCAGAATCACAGCTGCCATCTGTCATCGCAAGGCCTCACTACATCTCAGTCTAATCCCTTGGCATCCCAGATGACAGAATGCCAAGAATACAACCGAGGAATAGGAAGTTCTAATCGCATGGCAGGTACTGCAGATTTCCAAGATTGATATCAGAATATAGTCAACGTACAAAGAGAGCCTCAGCCGATGTGCACTTCTCCGAACATTTGTCCCATTGACAGGATAGCGAATCCGACTCGATCACGGGCTTTGGGGCCTCGGGTGCTGCGACGGCCACCGGTGCCTCCACAGGGGTTTGGTTATCAGCCATCGAATAGTATTGCTGGTCGTTGCTCAATGCGGGTCCTTTTGGTTGTTGGTGTTGTTGAAGGCGAGATAAGTTGATGAATACCTCACGACGCTTTTGGGGGTTTGCTAGTAAATTAACGAGCTCTATGTCAGTAGTGAATAGAAGGGTATGGCAGTCGCGCTTTCCTTCCAAGAAATCGAGGGGAGAATCGCGCTCTTGTATTCAAGGTGGAAGCACTTGGCTTCCTATGCCAAGCCTATGCTCTTGGCAGTGTCTTGGCGGAAGAGCTTAGAAGTGAAGGAGAGAATTTTACACTCGAGGCCGGCGGAAGAGGGCTAAAGTCACCCGTGGTTGGGTGCACATTAGGGTTAGCGTCGCAGAAGGTTGATGCGGACAGCCAACGAGGAGGGGTCACTTCAGACGAGGGCGGGTCTCGAGTACTCGGGCGGGTATGCGCAACAAAGATGAATAACGCCAAGACCGCCAAGAACTTTGCCAAACTCCATTGAGGCAGTGCTGCGGTTTCTTGAGTGGTCATTGGCTCCCCGTGCCAAATGTTGCCAATTTTCGGGGAACAAAGTCCCAAGGATCTCCGAGACGGACGGCCAAGCATGAAGCAGACGGAGAAGTGCTTGGCTGACTCGAGCACCACACACACACTTTGTCATTTGAGCGACTTTCTCGCGCCATGGACAAAGCTGCTTGGGTAGTGTATGGGTACTAGATGGGTACCGCTTAAGCTGGGGATGTTTACAGGAGAAACCTGGAGACTGCCGATGTTCTACTAGCACCGACCATCCCTCGACCCTCGAGTCCGCGTGGCAATGGCAGCTTGTGGCCTCACCCAAGTGGGCAAGTGGGGTGCAGAAGATTCCAAGAGTCCCAAGACCTTTTCTGTCAACAAGAACAAGATCATCCAGAAGTTGTTTGGAGCTTCCATTCCAATCTGCCGGGTTGACGGAGAGAAGTTAACTTGGAAGTATTTACTGACAGTACTCCATATGTCGTGCTCACTAGTTCCAAGAGATGTCCATAGGGCCAGACCCTGATACCTACTGTGTATTTATGCCTGAAATCCACCATTTACCAGAAAAACAACGATCCCCAATGTCTTTCCCGATGCACCTACCGTACAATAATCCCCTACGGTATCCATTCTCGAAGGTTAGGTTCCCATTCAAACAGAGATTGTGGATACTCCACCGTAAATCTCTCGCAGTCTCGCAGACCCCCGAAATTTATGGGTATGGGCATTGGGCTCGCAAACTACTCGCATCCAGAAACCCCGTACCAATCCGAGTTTCCCAAAAATAGTACTGAGTAAAATACACTTCATCCCCCATCCCCTCCGCCGGGGGGGGGGACATGCAAAGTGTCTGAGATTTATGTTATTTCGATTGGCGTAAAATATATTGGCACAATCAATTACTGTATTTATATTATTGTTATGGCTTACGTAATTGATTAAATTATGCTAAATCAGTCACGGTAGAGTAAGGAAATAGTTTGAATTAAGTTACGCTAATAGAACAGAAAGTCTGACACTTTTCCTCTCTCTACCAGGAGCCCCTCCAAAGGCTCTAACCCACCGAGTCCACTAACCAGCACCAAGCATCGATGCCGAGCCAAATGCGGAGATACCTGCTTGCTTGCTTGCGCTTTGCTTTGCTTTATCCTGATGACGAAGCCAACGGCTGGATAGTTCGCTTGGCTCTCTCCCCCTTCTTGGCTAGAATTGGCAAGAAACGTGCTCCCAAGACCTCCGCTCATTTCCCGCTCATGAATGAGTCTTGGACTGGCGTGACAAGAAATCCCTCTGTCTCTATCTTCTTGGCCTTCCTCATCGAGCATTGCTGCATTGTTGCATTGGCACATGAAGGAACAACCGTCCTCGTAGGCTCGTCCGTCTGAACTGATTTTACACAGCCTCCTTTCGCCATCCTCGAATTGGGTACTCGAGACTACGTACCCCATCCGTGAATTATAATTTGCGTGATGAGAGCATTGAGAGGCCTGATTTTTGGTCAGGTGGGTTGGGTGCTGTTTCATTCACGATTAGGGAGAGTCAGGACTACTAGAGCATATCGGTGTCGGTAGAGCAGAAAAGCACCTGCATATCACCCCACGGAGGGCGGCGAGGCGAGGGCCCAAAGAAAGAAAGAGGGTGGGTAAGTACCGGTGCTGGTATGGGGTTGTCTCCGTACGGATGTTTGTTGACGATTCCCCAATTCGGTCTCCTCGGTCTTTACGAGCGCTGTCGGATGCGGATGGATGAGTGGGAGGGCCGGCAAGCCTGCAAGGCCTGCAAAAGCTTGAAGTTTGAAGTTTGGACCATCCATCCATCCATCCATCCATAAAATTTTTTGCACTTTTTCTCTAGGCTCAAGGCTCAAGGCTCAAGGCTCAAGGACTCAATCTGCCCTCCTCAATGCGGACTGACTGCAGTTAACGCCAGCTAGCCAGCCTATTTCGCGCTAGTCTCTATTAAACGCATTCCCCTTTCCCAGGTACCCCCGGGTGTTCGTCGTTGTCCTCCCCTCTCCACCCCCCATATCACACGTGTACTGTGACACGGCGCGACCTCAGATAGATGGAACACCTCTTAACATATAACTTCCTCCTTCCCCCAAAAGACGAACACGAAGATTGCTAATTTCATACTTGGGAGGTTCTCTTCAGGCAGGTGCTACGCTTCGGAGTCGTTCAACACTCGTTCACGGTTCAAGTGTTCTCTGATGATTCAGCGGAGTTGAGTTGCGCGTGGTGGGAATCTCGTTTTTGTGCAAAAAGTTACTTTCCCCCCAATAATGAAGGTGATCAGGGGTGCAGTTCTTTTGAGTTTTTTGGGGAGGCGAAACGTATCTCCGAGGGCGGCGGAGGGCTCAGTCGGATGGGAAGGTACCAATTCGGATTGGGGAGTTCTACGAAGGTACCGTAAGTGGGAAAAAAATTAAATGGACCGCTGTACGACGTACCAGTCTTTGCGTTGTTTTGATCGGTTTTGATTTGTAAATGTCTAGACCTTTGGACTAGATGCATAGGTGTTATCAATTTATCGTGCATTGCGTGGGGCTGCTATGCTGTCCCACATGTTGATTGATAGTTTGTCTCTGAGCTTGCTCCCTCTATCTGTTCTATCTGTTTTGTTGAAGGTTGAAGTGAGTGATTCTCTTTGCATTACATCAGTCAGTTCTTCAGTATTCGAGTATCACGGAAGTTTCCAAATCCCTTTTCTTCTTCAAGCGATTGCTACTTCGACTATACGGGGTATTTATGGGTGGTAGAAGATCATTCTTTTATACTACCAGCAACCCAAGCTCTCTAATACCTTTTCGTCCTGTTGATATATTTCATTAGTTGAGTTGATATGTTTCTAATGAGACGAGAAACAAATTCTCTGTTAGCCAGCCATGCCTCAAGGTTCTCAAAAAAAAAAAACTCGTATCTAATTTATGCTTCACAATTCCTATTTCCACAATCTCTCTCTCTCCCTGACTCAACACCCCATCGTCCCATCGTCCTATCATCCCATACCATCCCATATCATCCCATCCATCCAGTCCACAACATCAAAAGCACCAGCACCACAACCGTAGTCCCAGAATGATCCGACGTTTAGATAAACAGTCATGTCAATTGTAGCTCCACCACCCACCCACCCCTTGGCTTATTTCCAACTAGTAACTACAAACATACCTACTGTAGTAGCCTTCGAGGCTTCATCTGACTATCCATCCCACTATCCCACCATCCCTCCCTACTCAAAGTCTCAAACTCTCAAACAAATAAATAACCTTCCATCAACCTTCCATCCTCTCCTCAATAACCTTCTCAAAAAACAAAAAAAAACACAGGTGGACAGTGGACAACCAAGAGTCGGCGTGACGGCGTCCTGCAAGTCATACTTTACTTTATCCCAAATCCTTCGATTCGGCTTCGGCCCCTGTTATCTGAGTTGAGTTGAAGTGGACATTATTGACTTTTTGTTTTTTAAGACTTAGTAACTTAGATGGGTAAAGGTGTGATCTGTCTGACTGACATTGGTGGTGAAATTCTTAGCTGTCGTGTCAAAATTGTGGACTGGATGCGAGTCGACTCTGGATACTTTGGGTTAGTTTGGATGTATGTGAGATAGGTGATGGAGGGGGTTTGATAGGTTATGTGATGTGATAGAGGGGGAGGCTGAAGGGGATATGGATATAGATGTGGATAATGGTAGGGTGGAGGGGGGAGTGAGGATATTCTCGCGGTAAATTACGGAGTAGATATATATTTTATACATAACTCAGTTCAACTTGGATTTTACCTGGTGTCGAGTATGTATGTATGTGTAAGTCAGACCCCCAGGGGATTGGAGACTGACGGAGGGGGGGGAGGTTGTATGAGACCCCCTACACTTAATGATCAGGATTCAGTGCTTTCGATATCTTGTATCTCCCCTCTCTATAAATTTCAATTCCATCATTTCAATTTCATCATTTCCATAAATCCTTTCCATTCCTTTCACAAATTATAAAATCATCACACATCACACATCACACATCAAAGTCATTTACACCGCCAAGCAAATACTGTAGAACCAAGAGCCTAAATTTATTTTTCCAAATAGTATAAATTCCTAGCCACAATAAAAGACACACACACCTGTCTAGATATTAAACATCCAATCGGTGGCCTAAACCCACGTGGGGTCCCCTGGAAACAGACGACTCAACTCACATCAATAATACCGGTACCAACACAGCCCTCGGTTGGTTACAGGGATTCCAGCTTATTCATCCTCACCCCTCGCTTAAGACCTCACCTCCTTTTTTCCAGATGGGTTTGTACTCACTCTCAATTTGTCTATGGGTGAATTGCAGGCCGTGGGTATATTTTGGGAGTCGGTAAGGGTTCTTGTTAGGGCGTAATTAGGAGATTGGGAGGTGTGGTGGGTGGACGAGGCTTGTTGCTTGATTTAACTTACCTTCTTCGTGGGCATGGAAACAGTATTAAATATTGTGAATTTTTTTAGATATCGATTGTCGTGGTCTTCGGCGTGTAGTGTAGCTAGTAGTTCAGTTCTGTTTAGTGTTTAATCAGTTCAGTTCTATAATTTTGATCAAAACTATGGTTAGTTTGACGATATCAAAACTGACCTCAAAACTGAGCAAACTGAACTAATGGCTACACTGATTTTGGGAGTCGGACGAGGGCTCTCGTAAGGGCTCAATCAAGAGATCGGGAGTTATAGTGAGCGGGCGAGGCTTGTTACTTGATTTAACCTTCTCCGCGGGCACGGAAACGCCATCAACCATCGTGAAATTGTTTAGACGTCGACTATCGCGGTCTTCGGCGTGATTGAAAGTGATTTGAGGGAGGCGAGGAACAGTCCAAAGCACTTAATGGTTGTAGCCAGCCCATGTCCTACATTAGAAAATCAGTGTGGCTGTCTTTGTATTGTATTGTATTGTATTGTATTGCTTTTACGCCGGGCGAGAGTACAAGCGAGACTAGTCCCTCTGAGACCTCCCGAAGTGTATAGGGGCGTGCTAAGCTAAGGAAATAATCAAATACAAAGGTTGTACCTGTAGAACCCCAGAAAGCATTTTATGTGATTTCAGGCCAAATGGCCATTTGTCTAGCCTCTTCCTCGCCAGTTAGGACGAGTACATAGTGTTACAGTCAGTCTGATGACCTCGGTCTGTTTTGGGCCTGCTGGCCAACAAAGCGTGATCGTGCGATCGAGTGTCGTTGTTACGTGGGTTAGTAATTATTTGGTACCCTTACGGGACCAGGGTGGCTGTCGAGTAGTCAGTACGTGGGTTTGCAGACTGGTGAGTAGTCTGCACTTGTCTTGTAACTATTGTCTCTGATTTGTGCGCGCTCCCTGATTTGTGTTGGTTTTACTACGAAGTCGTAATCAAGTGATACAAGTACAAATCGTGGTGTTATATTTGTATATGTATGGCTAAGTTCAGAGTGTAGATTATAAAGTATATTCATACACCAATCTCAGTATGAAAGTCTCCCGCGGACTCGTACCTCGTTTATCTTGAGGTTTTCCGAGGTACGAGCAAAAACATCGCGAGACGAGAGCAGCTAGATTGGTCATACACCAAGGGCCTGATGTGAGAAGCTCCAGGGCCCAAGGCTCGCGTCATAGATGATTTTGGATATTTTGTTTTCTGAACAACTTCAACCGTCTTTTTTCTGGCTTTGACTGGCATACTTTATCAATAATTTGTGAATCTCTATACAATCAGCACAAGCCTTACAACCATGCTGTTTCTTCCTCTCATTAGCCATATCGCCAGTTGTCTTTCCGTCTCTCGTCACCTTGAATGGGTCGGCACCATTTACCAGCAGTCTTTCAACGGCCTCCACCAAGCCAAGAGAAACAGCTGTAAGTAAAGGTGTTCTGGCCCTGGCCGTGACGTTGACGTTGACATTCGCTTTTTTCTCAAGCAGAACATCCAAAATCCCGAGTTGACCAGGCGTGATAGTAGTAGTCCATGCAGAGCATGCCAGAGATAGTGGCGTAAGGCCTTCAGAATTCTTGGCTTCAATCAGGGAACTATCTTTCTCAAGGAGCATGCTAAGAGCCCAGGGATCTACACGACGAACAGCTAGATGGAGGGGATTGTTGCCAGTGCCCAACGGGGTGATGTTGACATTGGTGTTGTATGTTGTAGAAAGGAGTAAAGCCAAAGCTGCACGACGATGTTTTTCAAGAGGCTTCTGTCCAGCACCCAGCACTTTTAATAGTGCCACGTCGCCTGCTCCATCCTTCGCGTTGGGATTGGCACCCGCTGCCAGAAGCAAGAATATCACGTTGGTGTATCCTGACCAAGCCTCTTGCTCGATAGCTTCTATCAACGGAGTCTTTCGGGTTTTGGGCGCGCGTACATTGGTGTTGACGTTGTGTTGGATCAATGCTCTAAGGCATTTAGTATGTCGAGAGCTAGCACCACGCACCGTGTGAAAGATCGGATTAGGACGAGGATCCTTTAGAGTACCGGGATTACAACCTTCCTGAAGAAGCATGCGGACTGCAGCTGCATTTCCGGGTTTTGTATATCTTTCCAGAAGATTGCTAGAGCGATCTTGAAGTGGCAACATCAGGCCAGATAGCTTCATTGAATTTCTCGTGTTTGTTGACATGACTGAGGTTGCTACACTGGTAGCGGCATCATTGTAAACCTTTTTCATGTACACGCTTGCACTTTGGATCTTGAAAGTAGGATGAGCTTTCTGCTTGCGTGATCTCGTTCCACTGCTGAGGAAGTCGATGTTTTCGCCAGTGAGAGCGGTAGTTTTTTGTGCCTCTGGAGGTGAGCGTGCTTGTGAAAACCGGCCCTTCAAGGAATTGGTCTTCGGACGCGACACCAGGGCTATTTTAGGTGGCGAAGAAAGACCGGCGGCTCGTGGCTTAGAGGGGTTTGAGATGGGAATGGCCTCTTCGACGGGTTTGTGGAAATCTTTTGGGTCGAATAGTATCTCTGGCTCACTAACTTGGCTTGTTTGGTTGATGTGGTTGACGGTGGAATCCTCGCTTGTTGCCCGTTTCTGTTCAATAGGATCCGAATGATGACTCTCAGGTGTGGGGTTGTTAACAGGGGGGCTAGAGAATAACGGACCGGCAGAATTGACTAAATAGTCCAATTCTGACTTCCATTTTCTCACTTCATGGATATCAATGTGGCCTGCTGTATGTATATCATGATTTCCGGTACTGAGTCTCCTACTGGGGGACTGAGAAGGTATACCCTCACAATCTGCTTCAGAGTTACTCAGTATGGCATTGGTTCTCTGTTGGATTTGTAGATTTTCGTCACTTCTGGTTCGAAAGAGTCGTCGACTATTTTGTGACAGAAATTTCTGCAATTCGGCAGCAGAAATGTCGGAAGGTCTTTGAATCTTGCCGACATCTTCTTCATGGCCTGACTTCGACAAAAAGTCTTCCATCCGTACTGAGTTTTCGAAGGAACCGCGGGAAGGATATACGGGTTCTTTGGGTGAACCTTGGCTATTGTCCACAGCCGATGATACCGATGGCTCATCAAATTTCGTTCCCAAACCGGGAAGGGGTTGAAGCGATGATTCAGTTTTGATTTGCAGGTTAGCAGCAATATCAACTTTATTATCTACGCCTCGACTTGGATCAGTTGCCTCAGATAACGAGTGTTGAGACAAATTCGCAGGAGTGGAAATAATTGGAAACGACCCTGGTAAGCTGCACTCATACGGGTCGTATAAGTTCGTTGGCGCGACTATGACAGGATGTTGTTGCACGCTTGGAGGGGGCGTGTTGGTATCAACAGAGCTGGGCGTACTTGACCTCTGCGTTCCGGTATGTGGCAGAGTCTCGTCTGTTGCTGGTATCCTTACGCCTGGTAAGTAAGAATACAGCCATCGTTTGAATCCATGCGTATGGGGCGGTGAGCGATCAGAAGGGGAAGTGCTTGGGACGGCGTCGACCTCAAGTACTTCTGGCTTTGGTCTTCTGTCATCTGACGGATGATCAGATTCATTATCCTTTTCAAAGCCCGAGTTCTCGGAATCTGCGGATGTGTCAGACTCATTAGACCCATCTGAATGACAACACTCGTTGCAGAATTTTCCATCTGCCGCTTGCTTGATGCTTTGAAACAGATCAGATGCGGTTGGTCTATCATTTGCCTTTTCCCCAAGCATATCTTTCATCCATTGCATTGGCGAGTTGTCAACTCGGGGCTGTTTTGCCGTTCTCCTGAGAAACTCCATCCATTGTATCGCGCCTTGAATGTTCCCAAACACATACTGTTCGCGTGTACCGTTTTCAGCTAAGAACGTTTGCATATTATCTAAAGAATGACCACGAAGAATGGTGGTCATCTCCAGGAAGGTCACCCCTAAGGACCAGACATCAGACGGCTTTCCTCTTGGAAGACCACGAGAAACCTCAGGGCTTTGATATCGATTAGTTTTTGACTTGACGGTTCCTTTGGTCACGCTCTTGTCATCGTCGAACTCGATGGCGATTCCGAAATCTGTGATATAGACATCACCTCTTTTCAGCAGTATGTTGTTGGGTTTGATATCTTTATGACGAATACGGTTCTCGTGTAAGTAGGCTATTGCGCTTGTAAGGCAACCATAATAGGTCCGGAACCGTTCTCTTTCCGGTCCAATAAGCGATTTGCCGCCGCATTCTAGAAGATATCGCTTCAAATCCATTTCGGCCACGGGCTTCATTAAGAAGGCAACATATTTCTTGTCCGTATACGAAGCAAAGACTGTGACAAGGTGGGTGTGGTCAAGTCTTTTGAGGATCTGGAGTTCATTCTCAAATTTCTTCAGGATTTTCTTGTCCCCAACTAGGTCTTTTTGTCGATGGATCCTCTTTCGAGCGTACTCCTGCCTCGTCATTTTGCTTCGAACCCTGTCAACCTTGCTACAAACATGATTAGTTTATGTTCAAAACTACATTCAGTAGTACATACGCCTCTCCCCCTTTCCCAAGTCTCCCTAGCGTGTCGAAGAAAATATCCCCTGATTCCACAAGCACATGGATACTATTTAGACCCTTCTCCATGTGGCATACCGCTGACATAACATGAGTTTGTAGTTCCAGGAAGAGAGGACAGGCTTCAGAATCTCCCCGCATCAGCGGAGGTAAAGATTTGCGATCCGCGTAAGGGAAAGAGTTGTCGAGAAGGCCAGCAGCAACAAATGCAATCAATAGATCAGTTCTATCCATCATATGGAGAACGGTAAAGGTTCGAGGTCGATCGCTAGCGTCTCGGTTTTCTAGGTCTCGCAGACATGCTGCGATGCTTTCAAATTGCTCGTCGGGAATCACCTCTCCTGGGTCGGAGGGCCTGCAACACAAAAATTTCAAATGATCGATTGTATCCCGGGTGAAAACACTATTGGGAGTCTCGAGAGATACCATGGTGGAGCAATACTGATGTCTAGAGTTCAGATCTAGAGGTGTTCCATTGATAGAAAAGTGTTTCGAATGAGGCTGTCTTCGAACGAGGCTGTCCTCGGTACAGGAGTGCTTGTGACGTTGTGTGGCTTATTCCTGCAGTATCCAGACCATGTTCCGTTGAGATAAGGTGACCCTGAATTGAGCATTTGGCTTGCATGCCGAATAACACCTTCCATTGCGGTTAAACACCAATAAACGTTACTGTTAAATAGTCCCCGCAAATCGTTAAATATTCTGTTCTAACCCAACAATCTTATCCAGCAGCATCTAGAATACCTGAATTTTGTGAGAATGGCAACCGGGCTTGACGTGGCTGCGGCGGGCGTGGGCTTTGTCTCCCTCGGGGTCATGCTACTACAAGGTTGTGTTCAGGGCTTTGTGCTCCTCTCCACAGCGCAGAACTTTGGTACAGACGCCGAGCTGATCAGATGCGAGATCGAGTTCGAACAATATCGTCTCTTTCGCTGGGCTGAGAAGGTTGGCTTGAATGGCTCTTCGCCAAATAAAAATTTGAACTGGGAGGTGATCCATGCTCTTCTAGGAAACTTGGAAACGCTTATGACCAACACGGCGAGGTTCAAAGAAAAATACGGGTTAGATCTCGTTCCCACAGAAGAGTTAATAGCGCCGAATAGCCTTGAAGCCCCGAAGAAAGGGTGGTGGAGGATTCTAGCATCGGTGAAATATGACGCCCTTAGCGATACTGCTCGGAAGTTGCAAAAGGATACTCCAATATGGAAGCGACTGAGATGGGCCGCGATAGATAAGGATGGGATAGCATTCTTGCTGAACGACATCCGTTCGCTTGTGGACAGTCTTCACGAGCTTCTTGAAACCGAAGATCGACAATTTATGCGAAGCGGAATGGAGGCAATACTGAGACATATTGTCTCCCAAACCACGGATTCGTCGGAGCTGGCAATCGTAGAACAGCTTCTGAGTCCTCGTTACAACATTCGGTCGAAGTTCGAAAATAGTGCAATCAAAACGGCAGCTAGCATTAAACAAAAGAGACTCATGCTTGGATTTGGCGAAGAAACCTCACCAGATCTTCCTTCTGCCAGTTCTTCCACCACGACTCTGGTTCCAGATGGCGATTCAAGTTTCGCCCAATCCTCTTCTAGGCGTCCCTCGCCAAGTCCAAGAAGAAGCAACGTGAGAATGGGCATTTCAGCAAGAGGCCCACTCTCATATAAGTTATTGAAGAGGGAAATGTCCATACGTTCTCATGCCCGAGAGGTTGCGATGTATGGTGGGAAAACTGTCTTGGTAGAGTGGAAGACAGTCGAGCGCAGACTTGAGACCAAGCTCAAACATCGAATCAAAACCCTCGCCGCCTTGCTTCAAGCAATCGATTGCAAAACCTTTCACTCATTGAGGTGCCTTGGATATTTGAAAGATCCAAACAGTGGTGCTTATGGATACATTTTCCAACCACCATTTGAACAATCAGATACGTTCATGTCTCTGCTCGAAGTATTGGATCTCGAAATTTTGCCCACTTTGAACGAACGCTTAATGTTAGCAATTGTGTTGACCGAGACTGTTTTACAACTGCACACATCAGGCTGGCTTCATAAAGGAATTCGTTCGGACAACATTCTCATCTTCCCTCGAGACTCAGTTATCGACCTTAGTCACAGTTTTCTCGAGGGGTATGAGTACGCAAGAACCGACAGCCCTTCTGAACTGACCGAATTCGCGGAGCTACAGCAAGAAACAGATCTGTATCGCCACCATGATCTGCTGAAATCCAACAGGGCATCATTTCGCAAGGCATTTGACCTCTACGCACTCGGGTGTGTACTCGTTGAGATTGGATTGTGGCAAAATCTGACGACAATTCTGTTGCATTTTCTGCGAAATGAAAAGATGAATACTGGTGGCTCTCCCTGCAGGCCCCCTGTACAAAAATTGAACTACGCAAACAAACAGGAAATGGCAGAGGTCAACAAATCCAGAAGCAGGCTACTCAAAGAAACGGGAGTTGGTAGTATTATAGCAGCACTAGAGTTTGCTGCTGGCCAAAAATATGCGGATGCCGTGAGCTTGTGTCTCAGCGCTGGCGATGGTAACAAAAATTTGGCTGAAGATGTTGATTTCGATGAGTTTGAAGATGATGACCGCTGTCTTGATTTAGAGATTGATGTACTTGACAAGTTAAGGAGCTGCAAAATATGATTAGCTAGTTTCGACAGCCAATGTCAAATTCTATCCCAACTGCTACAATAGCAATATAACCTTGACCATATGGCATTCATGTGTCGTCGTGACCTCTTTAACTCTCCCATAAACAGATGGAGAAATATCAAAAACAATGATCCTCACCAATCTAATATGGTAAGTATTTGAGAATTTTCTTACTCGCGAGGTTCGAAATACTTACCATGTAGGTAGTCGATGATCTAACGAGTCCTAGCCTGACCAGAAATGACAAATGGAATGCTTTTTAGGCGATTATTCCAATTTTGATCCAGTACCAGAAAGCATTAAAGCCCAGAAACTAACAGAAAGTATACCAAACTCCGAATTTTGGTTGAGACAGTTATCCCTTCCAGCATGGATGTGGACGTAATTAAACGTGCACCGAAAAGTGGATACCGCATAAATAATGGCATCAACCCTATTGCAGTACGTGCATTCGATTTCATAATTGTCAACACGGCGTTTACCCGTCATTCAGTGCACGTTTGAATATGTATATCCAGGTTGGAAGGCATTCAAGGGATACAAATTAAAGCCCCTTGATGACTTATCCGTACGTACAAGCCTTGCATAGTGAGCCTCTGGCTTCTTTGTCGCAAAAACCCGACCAAAGCAGCCACAAACATCTTCGATCCGTATCGCAAAGGCAAATATAACGACTGCGATCCTCTAGCAAGCATGGTGGTTGACGACAAGTGTGTACCCCTTTCCCTTTCCTCCCTCATGGTGCCGGGAGAACCTCGCCAATATTCCATCACCAGCGGCTGACAATGTTCGCAGATTCATTGGTATGGCATTGGCCATTTTGGCTTCTTGCGCAATTGGTATGAATTGCTTTTATTTTCCCTTATTTTTCTCTGTAGAAATTGTATACTGACATTGGGGGTTTTATTAGGCTCGAGTTATGTGATTACGAAAACGGTGCGCATTAGCTGCTTCTCCCCCTATAGTCACCTGTATGCGCCTCAAGAGCTGTATTCAATCTTTCTAAAATGATGAATAAATATTCGACTGAAAATTCGATGGGGGATTGGTTTCTGATGTTCCGTTGAAGTAGGGCCTCGCACAAGCAGCGCAGTTCTATGGGTTCACTGGAGATGGTCACGAATATCTGCGGAGTCCCATGTGGTGGTGTGGAATGCTCATACGTAAGCAAGAATACCGGAAGATGAAGCATGGGGTTTGAAGGTTGCTGATATAAGTCAGTTGTTTCGGGGGAGATAATGAATACCATAGCATATGCTTTTGCGCCGGCAATTTTGGTAACTCCCTTGGGTGCACTCAGTGTTCTGATAGGGTACAAGGAATTATCAATTTATGAGATGGTAGATCACTGACGAAATATCAGGACTGTAATGGGCGCATACTTCCTGCATGAAGAAGTTCGTACCTTGGGAAAGCTTGGTTGCGCAACATGCCTTTTGGGCTCTATCATGCTTGTATTACATGCTCCTCCAGACAGGGTAAGTCCTATTTTCTCAGGGCAAAAACTCTTTCCTCAAACCATGCAACTGGAACGTTGTCTAATTCCCACACTGTTTCCATTTATTAAAAAAAAAAAGGAGAAAAAAAGTCCAAAGAATCATGCTGACTCAATTTACACGGGTAGGATATCCAAGGGATTGATGAAATTATCCACTTGTCTATCCAGCCATGTATGTTTCATTGATAAAATTCCCCTCAGACTCGAACTTAATGAATTTGTAGTCTTTTTACTTTACAGCGCGTTCGTCACCATATTTTCCACGTACATGGTCTATGTTGTCGCTCCAAGATCCGGCAGGACAAACCCACTTATTTATATCTCAATTTGCTCTTTAGTCGGTTCTATATCGGTCATGGCAGTAAAGGCCTTTTCAATTGCTGTCAGGCTCACAATCAAGGGAGAGAATCAGTTCTCGCATCCTTCAACTTACGCCTTCCTAGTCATTCTTGTCGTATCTACCTTGACTCAGATGAATTATCTCAATAAAGCAATGGATATATTTCCGGCATCACTGTTCGTTTTTTCCTTCCAATTACGCCACATTTTAATAGTATTATGCTAACTGGCGTGAAGTATCAATGCTATGTATTATGTTGTGTTTACAACTTGTACTCTCTGCGCATCTTTCATCCTCTATGGCGGCTTCAACACATCAGAAGCCATGACTACACTTTCCCTCGTTTGCGGGTTTCTTCTCAATTTCTTCGGGATCGCATTATTGACTCTATCCAAAACGGATTCTCGCACTGATGAATATACGCTAGGAGGAGGAGGCAGCAGTTCTGGAAATAACAATTTTCCTCTTAGTCCGATGGCTAGTCCGATCGAACTCACGAACTTCAATTATGGCCGGGTTTCTACCGCGAGGAGAGATGAGTTCAATCGAGATAGCGAGGAGGGTTACAGACACAGAAGTGCTAGTATTCGCTAACACTCTCTGGCAGCAAGGGACAGGCGACTCACAATGGATGTGAGGAACATAAGCCGGTCAGTAGGTATATTTGAACTTCGATACCCTGTATATTAGACGCATGAACATTCTGGGATGAATTATAGAATAATTTGGTGAGCCCTTCAAATGAGGCCGGAACACATTTCTCATTCTTCTTAATCAAAGAAGACCCATATTGGATATTATATTACGAATTTCAGATGGTATATTCGTGGTTATCTTGTTTTTTATTGCTCATTTCCACGGAAATTCCACCAGTACAATCCTAACATTCTTATGTTTCCTGTATTTTGAACATACAGCTCATACATGAACCCGCTCCAAAGGCACCAACGTACCAGCGCCCCTGGTCAGGTCTCAGAAATTTTAGAAACATCAAGGCAGTTGTCTTGCAATGGTCAAAATATCATGTAGTAAAACGAGTGTACGATTATGCTGAGTACTTCCCCAAATATCTGTCATCGTCGTTAAGTATTTTTCTACTCAAAAAAACAAGGGCGAAAGAAAAGTAAATGGATGGAGACAGGGTAAATCGCTAGTGAATAATTCCAAGTGGAGTCATGCGTGTAAAATAGTCGAACTGCAGAACAAAAAGTAAAGAATGGTTTTATAAAACCTTTCCATCGCAGGCAAATGCATGAAAACAATGTCAAATCCTTTCAGCACCGACTTTCACTTCTCATAAGAACCATCAGTCATACTCGATAACTCTCTTCAGTCCATTTATCCCTAAATCTCTGGCCTTTCTGAGCACAAAGGGGAGTCTTTAACCCACAAATCTTGTCCGCAAGACGGAGAGGCCGCTTCCTGAATTGATTACAGTACATCTCCAGCGAAACTGTTGACTTGAGGCAAGCTCTCGTGAACATAACGTCCAGCCATGAATGTCACATCATTGAATATTCCCCACAAGGACTGTGTATTATCCAATGGTGTCAGAATGCTTGTCATATCACTCATGGTATAGTTTTCAGCCCATTTCTCTTTCTCAGACCCGGGAAGGTATTTTTCAGCCCATCGCAAGGCATCGGTTCTGGGGAGGAGCTCACTACTGATCCAATCCACGGGTACAGGGTTCCCAATATCCTCGCCTAGCTCCTCCTGGTTCTCAGGAACTGCGAAAGCCTCGGATATAAGTACGTGACTAACGTCACAATAAATGACAATTGGTGGCATCTTTTCTTGACGTGGGAGGTAGACGTAATATATGTAGGGAGAAGTGCGAATAACGGACCAAAGACTGTCCACATCGGGAGCATTCTCTATAATCAGTGCTATAAATCCAGGGGGGAAGAAATCCATGGAGGCTTTGTTGACTTGGCTGTTCTTGGATGATGTGTATGATGACAACTGATCGCTGATAATCAAGAAGAGATGGGAAAGCGAAACAGACTATTTATGGGGGATTGAACCAACAGCTGAGTGGGCCAGAACTCATTGTAGAGTCTTATAGTCAACCTATATAATCTATTTTTAGTTTACATTTTAACCCTCTAAAGTAGTTAACGCTTACGTAACCCACCTCGCTCACTCGCTAAAGCTCGTTCGCTCGAGTGGGTCACTGTTCGCTCTGATAAACTGTCAACATCTATCTCCCATTCACCCTCTCCCCCCCTAGAACTTCACCGGAGATTACCCACACCTCAACTAGGTATCTCTTCACTTTACATTGACAAATAAGCTGTTTCCTGTCAGCAATCAGATCGTGTAAATCATCAGTCAAGTGGCTCAATGGAGAATGTGTCATCTGGTAATGCGAGATAAACCAACTTCTACGGAAGCAGAGTTCGTCCGAGCATACTATAAGCTGTGCTTGTTTTTTTGCATTTTTAATCTTTGGGTAATTCTTTTTTTTTTTTTTTTTTTTTTTTGGTTATAGGCGATAAGATTAGATGTTTAGACTTGAGGTTGTTAGTTCGTTACTAGAACTCGCTACTAGAACCCGTTACCTCCAAAAACCACCTCCAAAACCTAGAATTTCCTACAAGCCGGCCTTCAAGTCTGAGTGAGGGTCTAGAATCCCCCCTTTCTGCACCACCTAATTGGCAGCGCTAGCACATGATTTGTCTGGTCAATACCAACTCGATTTTCTTACTGATGATACTTACAGGATCTTGTTCAGATCTGTCGGTACAATACGAAGGGGAGAAAAGAAGCGAGCAAATAATAGTGTGCCGGGGGTTTGCACCAAATGGGCCACCGTACTGAAATCACATGACAGAGCGCGCAAGCTTCACCTGCGTTTTTTTCTCCAAAGATTTGGTATGCAACAACCATCTTCATACTTATACAAGTGTCATCGTTAAAGTCGAATTTGGGAGTTTACCAAGGCCCCTACTTGGGTTTACCGATCCTTTGATTGAACCAAGGCACAATGTCGCTCTACCACGAAACATCCGAATTCCTTACCTCTTCCGCAGCCTCTGGTGGCAGCTTGAAGTCAAGGATATTCGGTAAGAAAGATTTGAAGTCTCAACCGGCTCAAGTTTATGCATTGGCAATTGAGTCTTGTAAATGGAGTGGTGTTCTGAAAGAAGTCATAGAGGCTGCAGATATTTTGAAGCTTGAGCGAAAAGTCAGTTCTTGCCAACCTTGTTATAGAGCATATCACGTTACTAACAAATTTACTAGATTACACCAGTTCTATCAGTTCTTCTTGTTCATGATCTTCTACTAGCAAAAAGAGGCATCGCGCTTCCGGCAACTCATGGTCTTAGAACCTCGATTGAACGACACAAGGCCAGACTGACCGCGGAATTCACCAAAGCCAGGATCCGAAGAAAATTGAGCTCTGTGGAAGCCCTTAAAGCACACATTGAAGCCGGACTTGAGAACAGCACTGACAATTCCGAAGCACCATATCCTCGCTGGGTTCGTATCAATACCTTGAAAACTTCCATTGAGGATCAACTCGAATCGACTTTTGCCGATCTTGAGAGAGTTACAAGTGTCAAGTCAGTTCGACAGCGTGGATCAAAACGTATTTTTATTGATAGCAACATTCCAAACTTGGTCGCTGTCTCGGCTGGCGTGGATCTCTCAAAAAGTGATGCTTACAAAACCGGATGCATCATTTTTCAAGACAAGGCATCATGCTTTCCAGCCTACCTCTTGGATCCGTTGCCAGAAGATGCCGATATTATAGATACCTGTTCAGCACCCGGAAACAAAACGACTCATATCGCTGCTATTCTTGCTTCTCGTTTCTCGGAGTCCGAAGAGCTTTCCCAAACTCTTCACGCTTTCGAAAAGAACAAAGGCCGAGCTGAAACCCTTGAAATGATGGTTGGTATTGCTGGATCAGATAAATTTACCAAACTTCATCCAGGACAAGATTTCTTGAAGGCAGACCCAGACTCTCCCGCTTATAAGACGGTCGGGGCACTATTGCTAGATCCGAGTTGTTCTGGAAGCGGTATTATTGGTCGAGATGACATGCCAGAGTTACATTTACCAATTCTTAAAAAAGTTGAACCATCTTCCAAAAGTGGAAGTAATAGCAACAACAAAAGAACTAGACTTCCAGATCCCACAAAAGAGACCCGAAAAAGAAAACGCGAAGATTTTGACGAGAAACTAGACGTCATGGTCGACGATGATGGCATGGTAACTGCTGTCGATACTGTTGACGAGCTTCAGGCCCGGTTGACAGCATTATCGAAGTTTCAACTTGAGCTTCTCCTACATGCATTCAAGTTTCCCTCGGCTCGCAAAATTACTTACTCAACATGTTCTATTCACGCTGAGGAGAATGAGCAAGTCGTAATCAAAGCGCTGAGCTCTAGCATCGCCAAAGAAAAGGGGTGGCGGCTATTGAAGCGCGCAGACCAGATTCGAGGCCTGAGAGAATGGCCTGTCCGAGGAGATTTGGCAGCTGCTGACGGAGATTCTGGATTGGCAGAAGCATGTATCAGAGCCAACAAAGGCGATGAACATGGCACGATGGGATTCTTCCTCGCTGGCTTTGTTCGAGATTCTAAGCTTCCCGATGGTATTGAGTCACAATTTCTTCGTGATGAGAGTGGCCATATGGTAAGAGATGTAATGGGCAATCCTGTCAAGGTTGGACCAGAGGAACTCACTGAGAAAATCGCTGAAGTGGAAATTGAACGAAAACCTTCCAAGCACAAAGTTGGCAAAACCAGGGAAGAGACGGAGCCCGTGGAGGAGGAGGAGGAAGAATGGGGAGGCATTGAAGACGAGGTTGAAATGCCAGCATCGAAAGGAAGTACCGAAGATGCCAAATCGCAGAGAAACGAAACAAAGGCCAAAGCAGCAAGCAAACACCAACACAATGCCCTTATGAAACGTCCCGAATTAGGTCTGTCGTCACAGAAGAAGAAGAAAAGAAGAAAGTAGAGCGGGGAGTGACAATTGGAAACGACCTCAAGTGGTTTATTTTGAACGACTCCCGGTTTCAAGCGGGGTTACCGATGGACTCCTTTCTCAGGAGAAGCTTGAAGGAATATACTCTCTCGGCGATTTACATAATTAACACACCGGACATTTAAATACTATATTTAAAGCAGGCTGTTACTGGTACGGTATGCGCATGTTTTCATAATATTCTCATAAGTTTTGACAATTTGCAGTGATGACTTGGTGACAGTCTGACAGTGCTGTGGACCAAAATCCCCCCAAAATAAACATCCTGGAGGGGGTCAACCTCGTCTCAATATTGGAGGGAGGAACATAGAGTTTCAGAAATACCATCCATCACGATAACAATTAACGAGAAGAGGCTGACTCTTCCTCCAATATCCTTTACTCATCCTTTCCAAGATGTGGCAGCAATCGACAAGCTTTCAAGGTGACGCCAAACCGAGTTCGTACGACGGCGAGGATTGGCACGTGCCTTTGCCGACTCGGAGATATTGTTCAAATTAGATTTCGATGTGATGAATATCTTGGAGTGCGAACTTGGAAGTGACAGACTCGCTGATCCCTATTGATACATTTCGAAATTTCCACCAAGCTGAGGAGAGAAGCGACAAGAATCCTTGACCCGTGACTAAAAGAATAAGCCCAAGGTTGCATTATTGATTTACCTCGAGAGCGCGTCGCTGCTCTCCAACCATTTCTGAAAGTCAGTGAAAGATCATCGTTCCGGTTTTAATTTGCGACGATCAAAAGATGTCAAGACATCAGCGACAGCACCCAGGCTTTCCACGATTCATGAAGCAAGCGATCGTGATGCTGGATTGGCATTGAAACAATTGATCGTTGTTTCTCTCCACTTGCTGGGGACCATCTCGTCCAATGAACGGCAGTCCCGTCACAAACCCGAGAGAGGCCTGCCAGACTGCCTGCCAGGCCTGGGGAAAACAGCCGCACACTGCCAGTCTGCCATACCCAGCCCTGGAGGGTTCGATGAACCGTGAACGTGGGGGGGGGAGGGGAATGCGACGCACCAAAGCTCAAAGTTATTTTGGACGATCCAAGGCCCGGCCTCTCTCCTTCGGGCTTTAACTCGGAGTTATGATGTCAGGTTCGCATGAAAAGATGCTCAGTGTTTTGAACTCTGAAGGTAGTGAAGGCAGAATTTGAAGTTTTTTGCGTTGCAATTAATTTATTTCGAGAAGGGCGGGTGTTAAAGTGATCTTCTCTTCCACGCATCTTCCATTCAGGGGCAGATGGCGCTCGGGAGGCTCAGTGAGCCAGTGCCACACCGTTCCTGAATCTTCCTGATAACAACGGGGTCTGATTGGCGGTCAGTTCACGGTTCTGCTGGTTCCTGCATTAGCGAGGCCAAGCAGGCCAGCAGGCCCCGGGGCCAGCATCGTGCAGCCAGCCCAATTTTCAAGGGGTAAGCTTCTCCCAGCCAGGTTTGATTTTGGTGCCTCTGGACAACAGTCTTTTGGCCGAACACCCGCAAGCAACATGCTCTTTAGCCCTTTTCCAGTGGTCCAACAGACCACCACCAGTTCAGGGCCATCCCCCCATTCAAGTGGAATTGTGGTTTGTTGGCGTCAACAATGGTCCATCGGTGCCTCGATCCCTTCCCCACCCATTGCACCCAATTGCCTTGTCGTGTGGTCCCGACTGGCCCCTCCTTTTGCCCCCTTTGCAAGGAAAAAAAAACTCCCAGGGTTGTTGCACACTGCACACTGCAGATTTGCCGCTGCAAGCCCTTGGCCACGGGCACGACGATGGAAATGAGCTTCTCCCACGATGGAGCCGTTGGTGCCAAATGGGCCATGGCTAATTAAGGAAGTGGAGCTGCCAGCATAGGGTTCTTCCATGGTGGGTTATGGTGGGTTATGGTGGGTTATGGTGGGTTAGTCCAATCTCCCCAAGGTAGTTATATCTGCCCTCAACCCCAAACCAGAGCTTTCTCTCTTCAGCCCAACAGCCACTCTTCAACTCACATCCATCTTTCCTGATTAACTTTGACCTCGGTCTAATTACATTCTTTTAAGAATACCAGCTCTAATCACAATCGCTCTTCAGCATTTACCGATTTCAGTTCTTTAGCCGACTTCACCACCTCAATCATCAAGATGCAATTCACAGTCGCTGCCGCTGCCTTCATGGCCTCTGCCGTTATGGCCACCCCAGGTGTCATCGGTTCCACCGTCTACTCCACCATGGAGGTCACCATCACCTCATGCGCTGCATCAGTTACCAACTGCCCAGCTCGTTCCACCGTTGTTAGCACCACTTCATGTAAGCTATGCTCCTATCAAGGCCGTTTTCTCGAATCTCTACTAACACATCATCCAGTCCCAGTGGTCCCTACCCAAGCTCCTTACGTTCCAGTCGTCCCAGCACCAGTTGTTCCATCCCCAGCTCCATACGTTCACCACAACGCTTCCGTCCCAGCTAACGGACCAACTGCTGGACACTCCAACGCCCCAGTCCCATCTCTCTCCCTTGCCTCTGAGCCATCTGCACCAGCTCCTCAAGCACCAGGTGTCTCAGTTGTAGCCATCACCTCATGTGTCCCAACTGTCATCTACAGCACCATCACCGTTCAACCAACCACCAAGCCAACCGCCGCCCCAAGCACCGGCTCCTACAACGTCCCCAAGAACGTCACCACCCCAGTTGCCACCGCTACCCCAACTGCTTTCACCGGCTCTGCTGCTGGTATGCAAGCATCCGCCGGATTCGCCGCCATTGCCGGTCTCGTCGCCGTCCTCTTCGTCTAAGTCACTACTTTCCCCAAAATTTTGACCGCCTAAATCCTCTCTCAACCGGTCTTTGTTTCATGATTAGGGCTATGGCTTTTACGAAAAAAAATTATACCAATGCATGGGGATGGTTTTCGATTTCTGGTTGGTCACCATCAACAAAAGGGATTGCCGACTTTCTACGAATTGAAAAATGGGGTGTGTTTTTTTGCCTGTGCGTTGAGTTTTTTTAGATTCTTGTAATTAATTGTCTAAAGATGGGTCTGACTGGCCTGATTTTTCTGTGGTAATTGGGAGAGATGGAGATGGGGGGGAGTTCAAGAATCCCTTTTTTTGAGGGGGGACCACGTATGTATTGTATTGTACTTGTCAAGAAACCCTTTTTTGTGTACAATATACCAAATGAGTCGAGTCGAGCCCTCTAACAGAAAATTTTTTATATAAAAAAAGCTCCCTTTTCAATCCTGCAATTTGTGATTTCTTCCAATCTTTTCGTTTTATTTTTATTACAGTACCGTGTTGATTTTCAAACAATATCTAACTAACAACGTTCTACAACAAATTCTGTCCTCCCATTCCATTCCATTTCTCACTATCCGTACTCCGTAATCTCCCTTTCCATCTGCACTCTTCCTCATCCCCGCCGAGAATCAAGTCCCCTTCGTTGGTGCAACGGGTACCCACCGATATTACCGTACACAGCCCGTGGGAGAACCAATGCAAAAGTGTAAGTAAAGCCGAAGAAGCCGTTGCAGACATCTACCTACCCCTACCTATGAAACAGGCTAATGGCCGACGACAGGGGCATCGCTGGGTCGGCTGGGTACTGGGAAACGGTACCCCCATTTTTCGACATTTGAAATTTGAAATTTGAAATTTGATTTGGTTTTGTTTGATGTTCGATTTTTGGGGTCTTGGTATTTTCTTTTCCTCTGTCCTCTGGGGGAATAATATCGCAGAATCTTTTTATGAGGATAGGGCACAGGTTTCTCCGGGAATTTTGGGGATTTGTGAATTGAGGATAGGATAGCACAGCACAGTACGTTGATTGAATTGAGATGGTAGGGAGGAAAGGTGGGTTAGGGTTAGAAGGGAGTCACTGGATATACTTCATTAGATAGTGGTTTGATTGTTATTCTTTGATTCTTTGATTGTGGGTGGGAAGAGGCGTACTCGTAGTGTAGTTCGGAATATCTTTTTTGTGTGTGCCCACTGCCCTTATGTTGTGATGTCTGTCAATGTGGTCCATGGCTGGCTGGCTGGCTGGCCAGCGTCAACGGTATTTCTGGTTCTGGGATTTTAATGGTGTGTGTGTGTGTTACGGGTAAGGAACGAGTATACTCCTTACTCCGTACGAGTACTTTTTCTGAATTGAAGCGGGGGTGGGGGTGGGGGTGGGGGTGTTATCTATATTCATTTTTTTTCTATTCATCTTTTCCTCCGTATTCAATTTAATTTATATCTATCTATCTATCTATCTCTCTATCTCATACTCCGTACGTACACAGGATTTCCTCAGGAGTTGAGTTGAGTTGGTTGGTCTTAACTCTTTCTTGTCTTGTCTTTTTCTCGGTGTGTGTGTGTGTGTGTTTGGTGTGTCTAATTTCGTTGACTACCTACCTACCTACCGGTTTTATCGTTTTGCGGCGAGCTGAAGCGTCCTTCCTTTTATTTCTAATTCTAAGAAACGGGGGGAGACGGGGGGAGGGAGGGAGGGACTGACTATTGAATTTTGAATTTTGCGGGATGATGAATTGATTGATGTATCTCTACCGAATTCTGTCTGGACAGTCTGACCTATTCTATTGTAATTTTACTTTGATAGGGAAGGTTGTTATTGAATCTTCTTTACAGAGTATTCTAGATTGAATGAAAGCTGCAGGTACGAAAGTCTCACTGTAGGGTCCCTAATGGGTTGTAAATCCTTGATTCTTTATCGGACTCAAGGCCTGACTGATTAAGCATAACATAACATCCCACCCAAGCTATCAATCAGTAAACAAAGGTTATTGGGAATATTTCCCTTGGTCTTCCATTTTCCCTTTTTTTCCTTTTTTTTTGCCTAGATAAGAATCTAAACGTGGGAGCCTTGTATTGTATGTAATACAGGGTAGGTAGGTGGGTGAGAAGGCTTCAGTCCCACTCCGTAATAAGATAAATATTTATTGAACCTTACCTTACCGGGTTTTTGGAAGCTGGAAGCGAATTACTACTACCATGATCCTGGGGTACTGTAAGTTGTTGACGAGGGGAATGTAATTTAAATTTCTCGCTACTTGTACTCCGTACTTATAATAAGAAGATCTTTGGACCTCAATAATGTCACATTGGATTTTTGAAATTTCTATGGAATCTGATTATATACTTTCACGTAGTTTTCTGAGATGGTGAGACCTGATCTCGAAAATGATGCACCGAATGAGCTTTCGATACCATAAGAAACCTACCTGACTTTCCCATCCCATCCCATCTAAAATCCCACCTTTGGTTTTCTTGGTCTTAATCTCCGTCTGTAGATATATATATATTCTCACGCCGTCTCATTTAATCCCCCCACTTTCGAAAGCCGTGCGATTCGTTCCCGTTCAACTGTGCCTGAGAAGTTTCCCGCTAGGCGTTCTTTTAGCGACACGGAAGTATTTTTGGCGACGAAAATAATTCCGTGGCTCTGGGTATTGATTAAGATACTGGGAGAAATTATAACTGCAACTTCTGACGCACTATTTGGATGAGTTCACGATTTTCAAAAGTAAGCGAAGTGTTGGCAGTAAATCATGATTATGAAAGAAAAGCTGAGTTGAGGATTTAGATGGCAATAGCTTTGAATGACATTCTTCCAGTGAACCGTGAACGCATGCATTCGTTGACTGCCGGTTTTTAGATGTTGTGTAGTGAGGTTTACGATAAAACAAATGAGATTGCTGAGTTACGGACTTCTGAATGAAGCCTTGGAAATATTATTTCCAGATAAGCCAGAAAAAGAAGGGAGTTCATGGGTTCATTTAAGTTACTTAACTTGGACTCTCTTAGTGCCTGTATACTCTAAGTCAGGTGGTCTTGAAGTATAAGATGTTGGTTTGTTATTAATACTTGAGTAAGGTCAATTGGAGTTGGTTCAAGGTTCAATAATATCAAGTTTACAAACTAATACTAATCCCCCAAAAAGAATGTAGAAATTTAGGCAAGTCATACTAATTTTGAACTGACTGTAATTGTTGGAATATATTCCATGTTGTTTTTCCTTAGTCACATGATATAAGCGTTCGAGTACTTAAGTCCTCGAACGCTTCATCCTTAGCTAGCCTTAGTCACATGCTTTTACATAGTCATGTGATACCGAGCTCGAGTACTTAACCACTCGAGCTCGCTCATCCTTAGTTAGCAACTAATCGATTATCATACTCTGCAAAATAGGAGTATATTGGTTCACCCGCTTTTACACCAACAGTAATCAATTCCAAATCATCATTGCTTCAATCTATCAAAACAAACTCTCTACTTAGAAGGCCAAAGCGGGGTTGAACAACCTAAACCCGTCGTTAGCGAAGAGTGGCAGCCAGTTTCCCAGACGAGAAACGACCAGTACTCTTGCTTGATGCTAAGTGATAGTTCTTTTGCGCTCGACGTCTAACGGCATCTCCAATTTCTTGGGACCACAGTTTCATTGTTCTAAGACATACTTAAGGTATTTCACAGCAAATGAACGTTTGACGGGGAATAGATAAATGGACATGGAAACTCGGACTGCAAGATCATACACATAAATGTTATAGAACTTGTCTAGATACACGGACTTATCCTGTGCCCCCATTTTCTTTCTGGAGCCTCCATGGACACAACCTTAGAATGGGCAAGGATTTATGTTAGTTCCAAACGTGAACTTATACTTTCCCCTTGACATCTTCTTCTCTACTCACTTCAATTGTCAACAGTTCGATTGCGCTTGTTTTTATTGACCCCTTTTTCACGATGTTTGGAGCTAGGGACATTATAAAACCCCATAGATAGCTGGCATGGAATCTGGATTGGAAGAAGCATATATGTGATAGAGTATTCAGCATCGTGAAACTTGCCCTCGTGAGGGTCGTAGTATGATGTCGTTTGGCGGCTGTTTGTCAGTTAATGAGGTGACTGAATTACAGCCTTATCTACAGAAATGGCTTTCCTTGATTTAAGCTACAAGTTATGGAAGCCCGTCAAGATATACCTCCTTACATGTTACAAGGATACATACCATGTCAAGTCATTATCCCTAGCATCTTTAGTATTGATGGAGTTGCTCCTCCAAAACGAGATAAGCACTTCAAAATATCTGTTTGTCACTTCACTCACTCTTTTCCTACTGCTTATACATAGAGACTTCAGTCACCAAAAACATTCCGATGAAATCTAGTATATTTCCAGGGGCTCATCGATAGCCATGTACCGTACAAACACAATTTATCCTACCACCACGCACCATCACGCAGTGACCAAAACTGACAATAAGGAAAATCTCTTGTCAGAACACTTCGCAAGGATGAGGCTAAAATTGTTACGCCGTACTATATTTCAGAAGTTTCGAGAAGATTTATTACTTCGACACTTGTAAGAATTTCGACATTAAATGACCATCTGAACGTTTTACATTCAGATGAGCCGTTCTAATGGAGAATGTAAGAGGATATTAAGCTGCGTAGGGCAGTATCTCAGTTTGGTAGAGCCCAGATATAATCGATTTCCCCAGATCAGGCTGCTCAGGAAGTGAGGTTGCCATCTTGCAGGTTCCCAACAACCTGGCCTCCTTGTACGCCGCTTGAAGTTGTGTTTAAAAATTATATAGTGTAGAAGAAGATAGCTTATATAACATTTTTATTATTATTCTGGAAGCGAATATATGACCAGAAAAGAGACAAGGGATAAGATTGTCGCAGCCTTACTACCTCGCCGGTCATCTCGCTTAGCAAAACATCCAAAAAGGGTCAAAAATCCCCAAAAAAGAATTAAAACTCAACCAAAAAGTTCAACTGGCAAAACCAATGGTCCTGTACCCTTAGGCCAGGACCACCTCTCTACCCGTACGTAGAGACTTACCTCAACCTTCAACAAAGTAGGAGACATACCTTTCTAGGGGTACGTTTGACGAGGCCCCAGGGTTTATTACAGTAAGAGTGGGCCCTTAGTGTCTTCTGGGTACGCAGGTGGCTTGTTTCACACCATAACCGTTAGGCCATGGAGCTAGTTTGCGCTACTCAATCGCTGCGTGGTGGGTTTTGCTTATTAGTGGGATATAAAATGCAGAAATGATTTGTGGGCCTTTGTTTTGCCGAACTTCTCCCCCGAGCCCCCGCGAACCCCCCCAATGCATCCCAAATTGCTTGATAAGGAGAGCAAGACCAGATGAGAAATGCTAGGCTATTGTTAGACTTGCAATATAATTGCTGGGCTTATAATTGATTGATAAGCAGAATGAAGGGTTTGCGACATATCGATTACTTGTGGTGAATCGGGGTTGTCACTAACCTCTTCCACTCTAGCAGTTTGTCTTCTTTTCAACCACAAGGTAACTCCACAATATCAATCTTCCCCTAGACAAGAGCTTATGGATAGTTGTAGGGAACTTGTACGTCAAGGGTGACAACGGTGACAATGTACCAATTCTATTCACTAGACTTGCTTAGGGAGAATTCGAAGTTTGGCTGTTTCTCTGGAGTGAGAGGCTCATCAGCAAGTGTGACGCAGCAACTTACCATTTTGTAGTAATACATACTTGTGGAATTTAGAAATATTTGCTATAATGCTAGACTTATTCAGTAAATACATACGATTGAATTGAGACGAACTCGTTACCGATCATATCGTTACGAACTTGAAGACAACTACTGCTAACCAAAATTAAAATACCAGCGGACTTGAACATACCCTCCTCCGCGCAGATAATAGAATTCCAGCAATTTCCACAAACACCACAGAAAGAGAATGATTGTTGAGTACAACAATAGAATTACAAATCTGAATTTCTCATTGTACCAATCATAATTTCGTAAGTCGTGACCATTACCCCCCCTTCACGAGCCACTATTGATGGGCTATAAGAACGTAATGTGCTCAACACGGAGACGCCAAGAAAATCCCTCATATGCCTCAACGATCTCGTAGACTTGTTCGCACGTCTCCAACATTTAAGAAGACCGTGTCCTTCATTTTCGCGTAAATTCTTTTTATGTTGAAACCTCTTATTCCACTTATAATCCGCCGACCTTGCCCAACCACATTCCCAGAAAAAAGTACGGTTCAAAATCGACAGCAAGATCAACATCGACAGCAAGATCAAAATCGACAGCAAGATCAAAATCGACAGCGTATTATTTCCGAATGTTCTTCTTTCGGATATGCCATCAGCAACTTGTTCGACCGTCCTATACATGTCACTTCCATTATTCATAAAAAGCCGAGCTGTTACGTTCGTCGTATCTAAGTATAACCAATAGACCACAGTTCTGCCAATTTTTTTCCAAACTTGCCATGCCTTCACCTTTCTAGTTCCGAATAGCCCTGGAACTTTGCCATGTCATGGAGCAAAAGGTAGGAACTGAAAGCGGTGAGATGAGGATCGGATTCTGATGCGTGATTTTATGCAAACTGTAATTAGATTTAATCTGAAGGAATATCGAATAGTCCAAGAGATGACCATTTTCAAGGAATTCCGGTACAAGGTAATTTCGCCCTTAAAAGATTCTTTCACATGTACTGTACTGTACAGCAGGATATCATGTGTTAATCCGCTTCAGATTCTTCCATAGATTCCCACAACCTAACCAAAACACCTCGCCAAGCCAGTACACAGACTAGCTTGCGAGTATGCAACATCAGAATAAAAAGATGGAGTCCCCGCAAAGCCACAAATTGGATTGTACCTCACTGCTATTTCTTCCTAGGCGCTACTTCGTCCCTAACATCCCACAAACTTTCCAGGAGCGTCAACAGTGCGAATCGTGCTTGAAGAGGAATTAAATTTGTCATTCACAACAAGAGAAAGTTCGAGAGTAAGATTGCATCCAAACATCTTTCATTCAGACGAAAACCACACCATAAAAACGAAGGAACTACTGCGAAAACGAAAGTTCGTCGGAAGCAGCGAACAAGACTTGGGGGATGTTGAATATGATGGTTTTGATGCGCTTTGGTGTACCCAACGCCCTCGCGTTCTCTCTTTCAGCCATTGCGATGGTGGTCACTCCGAGCTTCCGTTTGTTACCAGCTTTTAAAGACCAAAGGCTTGGCGTAATTTTCTGAGGGGGTTCAAGATTTTCCTTGATTTTATAGGGCGTGGTTGCGATGAAGTCTTATGTTCAAGTGCTGGCTTTGAAAGGTGTTTTTCGTGGGTTGCGTTGCCTACGTTGTTTATTTTGAAGTTGTAATCAACTGAGTTTTAAATATGTAGAGCTTTGCAGAAAGAATGAAGTGAGATATGTATCATAGTGTTAGATATACAGACTTTCCTCAATGGTAGAATCTAAGTAGTGGCATGTATTGGAGACGTAATATTACTTCATTTTAGTTTGCAACAAATATGAACGGGAAATGTCGCTCTTTCCAAGCCTAGATATGAGCGATGAGACATAGAGATTCGCTATAATTGCTTTAAGGGGTATCTCGCAAACCAACACCAGTCAACGACGGAATTAACACCTAAAGAACTCCAGGGGTATATCGCCAATCCAGTCCAAACCACCCCCCCTAGTCCTCAAACCCATCATCTCTTTTCTCCTCAATCTTTGCACCCACAGCTCTTTCATCTCTCTCATCCTTAGGCTGAACGTCAAAATCAACCCCGCAAACACCTCCCCTTCTGACCCCGAAACTTCTATAAAGCCCCAGCCAAATATATCGATCCCGACAATCACTCGCCCCAAATCCGTCTCGTACCTTACACCCAGGCATAAATTGATTCATCATCCTCCTCTCCGCCTTAATCCACGGTCTCGGGAATCCAGGATCATGAAAATGTAGTATCTTTGCTTCTTTGAGAATTTCATCTGGATCCCATCCCTCCCCATTTCCGGAGAGAGAATTATGGGTTAAGTAAGGAGTATGATCATCCCTTCGAAATTCGTTGGTAGTGAGGTGATAAGGTCTCTGTGGTATCCTCAGGATCTTACCGCCAAACTTTGAATACAGAAGTTTGAGGGCGGGTGTTGGTTTAGGATTCGGAGGAGCGATAGAGGAAGAATAAAGTCCGATCAAGTATTGAAAATATTTGGCGTCAGGTTGTATTAACATCGTCCTCATATCGTACTCCCATCCCCTTTCCCCATGATCATGATACACCCATGGCATCGCAATTGGCGCATTGGGCAACAGGAACAATTCATCCAAATTCTGGAGAAGGAGGGAACCGGGCGAGAGGACTAGAACGCGGGAGTACTCTGTAAGATTGAAGGCTAGGATCTTGGGATCTAAACCTTCGGCTCCCATTCCTGGTCCTGTTGTCCACATGGTGTTTTCGCGCAGAGCGGGGAGAGGAGAAAGGTGGACGTAATACAATTTCTCTGCTGCTCGTAGAAGTTGCGCGGTCCCAGTCTCATCGTCTATCCCCCAGTCCTCAGGATGAAACATAATTCTCTTACCCCTACTCCCAATCTCCTCCAGCTCACTCCACCCCATGAGAGCCTCACATAACTCCCTCTCACTCCTAACAAACATCGCGTAGTAGAACCGCGACCAATCGATCCCCTCGTCGTCAACCGAGATATTAATCACTGCCACATCGCCATCGTGGTT
The DNA here is from genome assembly GCA_900536425.1 of Hymenoscyphus linearis. Classification (NCBI taxonomy): domain Eukaryota; kingdom Fungi; phylum Ascomycota; class Leotiomycetes; order Helotiales; family Helotiaceae; genus Hymenoscyphus; species Hymenoscyphus linearis. The sequence continues at coordinate 129,246 of UNPR01000076.1, forward strand.
GTGGCGTAGCACCCACCGGAAAACGGTGAATAGACAGAAACATATTGCAAAGAGTTGAAAGGCAGGAGAGAATGTGATGAATTTGACGCGTCGGATATAGCGGTGGTACCTGTAGCGGGGTCCTGCCATAGGGGAGTGGACTCGAGCTAAATGGAGGGGAGGGATCCCATTGACGACAGACAAGCCTGGACCTGAGTTCTGGGGAAGGCTTGTCTTTATGGCGATCCCCATCCAGGCCCCGGCGGGCCTTGGCAGGAGAACCCCTCCTGAGCCCCTCCGTAAAAGGGGTACTCGAGTACGTACTGGCACTGGTACAAATTGGCGGGGAGTCCCCATCACAGTGACAATCCCTTCCAATGAAATCAGTAGACTGATCCTTATTATATTCGATTGTTTTCCTTTCGCCTATTCATGACTTTGAGTGTATACTACAAGTAAAAAAAAAGCTACGGTACTACGGGTATTGTACAGCTCTAAAACGCCAAATGCTATGCTATGCACGACTTTCCAAACTCCCACCCACGCTCCCCAAGCGACTCCTTACCCAAAAGACAAGACATTCCATACCCTCATTGCCCTTCATCATCATCAATCTGAGGCGCCGGAGCATTAATCAACCAGCCAATTCCCGACGCAAGCCCTCCAACGGCAAGATTCTTCACCTGATCCCTCTTTCTCGTTCCTACTTTAGGTTGACCTGCTGAATCCGATAATTCACGAGATTCGGGTCTTTCCGAGTCAGTACTACCACGAAGCCGGGATAATGCAGAGAATCCCGTTTGCGCTCTCGCCATACTTGCTCTCGATAGGTCGAACAAAGACATTGGAGCTTCTTCATTCGTACGAGCGTTGGTGCTTGTTGTATTTTGTTTTATAGGGGCGTTTGACTGAAAGCCACCAGGCATGAATTGGTCATCTCCTTGCGTATCCCAAAGTGCTTCTTGCTCCGCTTCTAGCTTTACTGCGGCCTCGAGTTCCTCCTCACACCGACGATACGCATTCAAAATATCTTGGAGAGTCGACTTTGGAGCAAGTCGTAGTGCCTGCGCCAGGCATTCGATGCGCTGTTCAAGGTGCCTAACATTGTCGCTTGCGCTTCCGTTCACTTGGTTTGCGGCCGATTTGGTGTTTGGATTGCGGCGATATTTTCCAGCTTCCAAAGCTGCCAGCCAGGACCAATCATCAATACTTTTTGGCGGTATTTCCGCGGTAAGGCCCGTGACATTATGGTCAACGTGAGGCGAACGTGATTGAGCAGGGCCTCCAATCTTCTTCAAACGTGTCACCACATACGAATATGCGGTTTCAAAATCGTCCTCAGCGAGAGCGGCCGCAATACACATGCTGACAACACGCTTGTCTGAAATCAGCAACTGCTCCTTAAGATCTTTCTCCTCTACTTCTTTGGAAGAACCATCGACGTTCCGCATGGTGAGTCCAGCTTTGACCATCCCCCTACCAATAGCCATGAAATCCACAATCTTGAGATAACTCCTCTCATTCTGGTCTAGAACTTTGCCAAGGATCGATATAGGATCGCCGTGCACGCGCAAAGTGACAGGCTTGAAGTTCTCCCCTTGCTTGAAGACAAGCCTGTAGTTCTCGAGCGAGTGGGTAACGTTGACCAGGCTTTCGAGTTGAGGTCTTCGAAGAGAATCACTCAAAGCATCTGGAAATGCTTGGAGTCTGCATATTATTTTAGCACGAGGTCAAGGGATGAAGTTTCCAGAAACTTACATATCATGACATTTCTTGACACCACCTCGGGTTTTGTTGGGGTTCGTGGCGTTGTCGTAAGCATTCATGGCTGCTGCGATAACGGTATCCTCCAGCGCTTTCTTCGACAATGGTCGCTCTGGGGACTTTTCGTAAATCGATCTAGCGAGGGTGTATCCTAAACAATGGTATTAATAAAGTGATGCGGGTAGGTCAGTGTCAAAAGATGCATACGAGTGTTTGTCAAAAGTAGTGTCAGAAGCTCGGCCTCGATAAACTCCTTGGAAATTTGACCAAAAATGCCCTTTCCCTTTGAAGCATCCGCACCTTCCAAAGTTTCTTCAACACCCCAACTGCGCAACCACAAAATTTCATTTCTTAACTTGATCCAGTATTTGTCGTCTCCTTTAGGTCCATTACGAACATTGACCAGCAATTTACCAAATTCGATTTTTTGCTCGGTCTCGTCTTGAAGCAATGCCAACTCCCCGGCTCTCCTGATGGTAAAACCAGACCCAATTCTGGTACATAAATACGCAGAAATAATCAACGCATGTAGGATTTGGACCGAGACTTCTCCCGGGTCCGTTAAGCTGTTTTCCTCACTAAGAAGATTATTTCGGAGGTGTAGAGAATGCTTGGCGGTAGGAAATTCTTCGTCCAAGAATATAGGCATCAATAACGAGCAGGCTGCTGGTAACGAAGGTATTCTGTCCTGGTCCATAAGTATGATAAGTCGTTCCAGAATCCGGTAAGCTCCATTTAGAGCGTCCTCACTTTCTTCAGGAACCAAATAAGCAGCGGCGAGGGCCGCTCGAGCATATCGTTGCTCCAGCAGTCGTTGCTCGTCTTCGTCCAGCCAAACCGAACCGTTGCCATATTCTCCAATGTCGACATCTCCTGGCCCATCCCATTGTTCAATAGCATCTACTGCCGTTCTCCACGAACTTCCGGCCTGCTGTGTAATCCACTTGAAAACCTCTTCCCATCCAATACACTTCTCATTCGAAACGGGGTTCTGATCAAAGTGCATAGAGTGTTGCAATCCTGACTGAGATTCCATTCTTGACTTTCTTCGTTTCCATCTCGTATCCCCGTACATCCATGGCCCAACTAAGCCCTTCAAATCACGTCCAACATTGCCCTCTGTACTTTCCTCGTCACTGGTCGTCTTGGAAAGAAGCAGCTTGACACCAGCTTCATCATCCAGGCGTTCGAATTTTGGAATCGTGAGAGGGATTCCTTCTTCTGAATGGTATTCATAATTGAATCGTAACAACGGAAGAATCGTAGAGATTATCCAGGTTCTGAGGTATGTGGAATGGTGTAGAAACGGCTGTAGCAGCTCTGGAAGCTGGGTAATTAACCCCGTATGTTCATCTATCCGCAGCGCCCTTAAAACAAGAAATCGAATAAGTGGGCTCGGGTCTTCATCTGCGAAATCATATGGTGGCTCCAAAGCAAGTAAACGTAACTTTCGTGCTTTCTTCTTTGCCTCTACTTCATCGAGTTCGTCCAAACCAAATTTCGTTGGTTCGAAATTCGAGTCATTCTCTAGCTCTCTGGCCTCCAGTCTCTGCAGGAAAGATACATATTCGGAAGCTTCGACAATTTCCGGCAAATAGGTAAGGAGGATTCGCAGCACAAGTTCTTGGTGAAGTGTCTTTGGAAACTGGGAAACGAGGCTTTCGAAAGATTTAAGGTCGACAGCGGCAGCTAGTTGAACTGCCAAAAGTACGGCTTTAGCTGGGGATACATCAGATCCTGCCATACTTAAAATGGTCCAAAGATAATGGCGGCATGGACATTTATAGATGTTGGCGCATGGATGATGCGAATAGCTGTTCAAACTTGGAACTTTAGTGTTGGCCTGACCTGTATAAGGCATCAATACGGCCCTAGCGGCCTCTCCCAACTTCAACCTCGCAACTAGGTACCCAAACCCACCCAGACAAGCAATACAACCAATTAATCACACAATATGGCGTCTGGCTATGGACTCAATGGAGGTAAGTGACTCTTGATCAGACCCAAGTTCTGCTGGAGCCTCAAGAACTGATACTGAACTTCAATGGCTGATGTACGCTCATAGGAACCTCCCGATGCTTTCCCTTCTGGCAAGAGGTTCTAGCTTGCTATGTCGTCAATACAAATACTCAGGACGATTCGGGAAAGAAAAAGTGCGCGCCTGTGTTGGAGGATTACTACGAGTGTTTGCACCACAGGAAAGAGGTGAGTGGGGGAACTAGATGCAGTGTCGAGATGCCGAAGGGACTGACGAAACCCAACCACTTAGGCAGCGAGAGTTCGAACTTTACAAATTGCATATCGAAAGGCCGAAGTAGCAGCACCTCGCGATAATGTACCACCGGCGGGAGCGATCCGAAATTTGGGCTTGTTAGATAAGGAAGAAGACACCAAGAGTGTGCTCAACGCACTGGGAGGGGGTAGGAATCTGTAAATAAGGGATACAGCAACTGCGGGAATACAAACAGAAACTTGAGCTCTCCGTCCCGAGCCTTGAAAATATTTGTCGGGCGGTATGGCTTCAAGCATCCTCAGCAGGCTTTGCCTCAAGAAGTGAACGTAGAGGTTGCCGGAATACGTACTGCGCTATTACGGGCTCCTTGGAGAAGTATCGGCTGGTATAGGTATCGTTTGGTCTAGATCATTGCATCTTGTATTGACTGAGACAAACAAACCCATTCACTATGATTTTTGCTACTAGAACCCTACTTCTTTCTGAACAATATATAGATCATCACTGGGCCAAACGACCAAGCATCGTACTTCATTCCAGATAATCTTCTAGGTATCTAACATCTTAGATAAAGGCTCGAAAGTTCACCTACTTTTCGGTTACAATGTCGTTGCAATCATATATATTTCGTACCATGGTTTTTGATCATTAATGAACTTCTCTTCTACGCCCCACTGAAGTTGGATGCTGAAGCCCGTACGAATTATTGATATTTGACAGGCATCGAAAAAAGCTAATTTGAGCACTCATGCAGATAATTCCCGAGTTCAAAAATGCCCGGGGGTTGCTTCTTAAGTAGAAAAAGTTACATCTAGTGATGGGTAAGAGAATTGGCCTTCCTTACTACAGGTCATGCAAATTGTCCCAAGGGAATTTATTTGCAGTATTAGGGAGAGTTCAGAAGAAATTGAGAATCGGATTCATTATCCTATGAGCAGGAGGCATCGACGCACGAGAATCAGACTCACTTTTTCTTATTGGTTACTACGAAGATAGTGACTAGGCGGGGATCTGGGGTAATTTGGTGGGCCAACCTGCTCCCGTCCACTTTCAAGCGAGGACCGCTTCAAGTTCCCTATTTTCATTTCCCTCCATGCAGGACTCGCGCTAGTACTTTCAACATCCATCTATCTCGACAACGCGCTCAACACCAGTCTAAGTAGAACTGGAAGGCCACCACGTCCACTTTCTTGTCTACTAGTAGGTTCACTTCGTCATCAGCACACACAAGACCAAATTGAAAGGTTATCATTGTCTCCAAGATGCCTCGCCGCAATGGAGTCGAGTTCAGTGTTGTTTGTTTATCAAACATGGGTACTCTTCCAGAGTTTCCTCATCCCGACAACACACAGTTTACCAACAGACTCAAGGATGGTGATCGAAGAGATGTTCTGAGGCAATCCTTGGATGTGGAGTCAGATACAGCACCAGATGGGGGCTCACACATATTTTCCGACGATGAGCTATTAAGCCCAAGACATGCCGTGAATATTCAAAGCAAGGCCGACCGAGTCCTGGGGAAGGATACAGGACGCGTTGTTCACGAGCCAAGTCCAAAGTCAACCCCCAAGATCGACAGCAAAGCGGATCGAGTATTAGGGAAAGAAACAGCTATTTCTGTTTATGTGCCGGCTGTCCCAGGTATGTAACCAGTTTATGTTGGACAATCTCTACTGACCTTGAGTAGACACACGATGGTGGCTGAAATATCGAGTTTACAAGGAGGCTGCGCACCATCTGTTCTTCTTCAAGCTTTTCATAAACGGCAGAGAGATCATGTCATGGGGCCACAATGCAGCCAATAACCCGTTTGGTCAGGTTTCGAGGGCATTCTTTGATCCGAGTGATGAGTTTGTCTATGAAGATGAAGATGGAACGATCTATAAGAAATGCGGTCTCGAGCGCCGAGCATTCTACTTTGTTGATCCCAGAGGTGGTTCTGCGGCCGCGGACGGAGGTCTGATAGAGATTCGAGCTTACCGTGCCAAAGGAAAGCTTCGTTGCATGCAAGACCCACCCGTCTTCAAGAGTCAAAAGGACTATGGTATATTGTATGTGCTCCTGGATGTTTCATGCAGAGGCTGTTTTCATTCTAGGCAAGCTGACTGTATTCTTTCAAGATTCCGTAGTGCCGGTCTTCTGGACGATGCCAGCGACGCGCGATATTACAATTGGTTGTTGGAAGATCCAATTAACAAGCCTCATACTACATTCAAATTCCACTACCGTAGTTGGGCAAGTCTTGAACAGTTGCAAATTATCCCCGAAAATGCACCTCGTACCTTGATACCTCCGTCAAAGAGTATCTTGGACTTATATGGTCACTCTTTGGCGACTCAAGATTTACTCGACGAGAGGCACTTCAAGGCATATGAAAGAGAGGAGGTTAAGAGAAGGGAGAGAGAAGTTGCCAGGAAAGTCGCTCGAGCAAATATTAAACCTCGCTTGCGATTATCTCAAATTTACCTTCAACGACCCTCTTCAAAAGTCCAAGACTCGGACGAGGAAGAGGGTTGGGAAAATTGTGAGGATGATGATGAAGGCAATATTGTTGCGGACACGGATGGATGGGATTCTGATGGTAACCCACTCGATAGCCCCAGAACGGTCGTGCCTGCCGACTACAGAACGACGGATGAAGACGATTTAAGAACCCCAACAATTGCAGAACGACCTGGCACCCCTTTCGAACTTACGAAAGACGAGGACGATATTTCCAATGTTTCAGATCTGCAGAACAAATCTGATTACGATACCGAGAAGCTCAGACGTTCTGAATTTGGAGCATTCCCACAGGTATATGATGTTGCTGATGATGTTGCTCCCAAGAAATATGCGGCAATACCAACAAATAACAAGACACCTGTACTTTTGAAATCCCCCAAAAAGCTTAGATCATCTAGGCCATCTTATCCCCCCCACTTCAGTTCAATTGATGGAGCTTCAAAGGCGTTTCGGTCACCAATGGAGGTATACCAAGAATCGAAAGCTGCAGCGTGGTTTGAAAAGGCCCAAAATATATCTTGGACCGATGATACCACAGACCTAACCGTTGTTCCGCGTCCATTGCCTACCCTCCCGGTCCGCGAGTCTTCTCTTCAAGGCAATCATGTTGTATCTGAGCATCCACTCACAAGATTCCATTCAGCAGGCCATAAATACTCAAGTTCTTCGGAATCTCTATCAAACGATGAAGGTGCTGAAGATGAGTCAAGTTTCGTCCATCGGCGTAAGCGATCAGGTTCTTTAAACATTACCTCGACCAAAACTCGTCAAACCAGAACACCGCAAAATGTATGCAAACACAAGAGAGGCAATGATGATTTGGCACAGGCTTTTGCGGTCCGTGGCCCCGGAAACTCACCAACTGAGGACCACGGATTTCATTTTTTCGACGTACCATCTGAATACCAACCAAGTGCAGAAGATTTACCACCATGGAAAACTGGATGCTCTGATTCAGATAGCGACGTTTCCGATGTTGGACCCCATCCAGACTCATCATTCAAAGACCAAGCTGTTTCGCGTTCTCCGAAAGCCTATGCACCAACTGCGGTTCCTATGTCGAACTTTAATGGATTGGAGAAGAGCAAAACTAAATCTGCGCTGGAAAAAATAGCCTCTCTTCGACCTCGGCCTTCTTTGACACTTGATACTGATTCCGCCAGAACCTCAACCTCGACTGGGAGAAAGACCCCAACGACACCTGCGAAAAGTCCAAAATCGCTGCGTGGATTCCGACAGTCACTGAAGAACATACTAGGTAGCAAGAAAGGTGGATCGGGCCCGAATAGTTCTACTAACTCGCTGACTGGCTCAGAGCCGAAAGAATTCCCTGCATTCATATAATTCAGACTGGAAGAGAGTTCGTAGTATGCTATTTAAAGATTTTGTAGGATATTGCTCGTTTCTTTCGTGCTTTGAGTCATCATTTATGGCTGGTGATTTGCTTCAAGTATGCGTTGGTCTTCTAGATGCCCTAGTTGCTTCTTCGCTTGTGTAATTGAATAACGATGTTACCTATTGTTAGATTGATACTCGCTCATCTTTTTATACAGTTTACTTGTTATTATAACTATATATCTTTCAAGATTATCTCCTCGTTTCCTACATAGGTTTGGATTTTTAGTTCCGTCATATCCACTTTTAGTCTTGAAGCTTTTCGGATTTACTCGCGTTAGGGTCAACTATACCTTTTGTCACAAATAAGCTTTAAAAAGAGCTTGATTTGGAGCAATGTCACTCGAAAAGGAAATCGCAAACCTAAAAATCGAAACTAACATTTGTAGCGACGAGATAGCCATTAATAAGCACGTATTAAGGGGGAGTGTCAGACTAATACTATGCTTGTTATTGTAGCTAGTCATCTAACGCTTTACAGCGCATGAAAGAAATACTCAACTACTCATGAGTAGTAGTTGACTATTGTTAAGTTGTAGTACTAATAACTTGTTCTAATGCCCCTTTAGTCCCCTCTTATTCTAAATAAAGGGATGCGAAGACTCAACACCTGTACGCGGTGCATCCTACGAACCTCTAGCTAGGGCTTGCCCTAGTCTAGAGAGCTAAGATTAAGTCACTCGAAAAGTAAGCGGCGTACAATTAACTACGGGCGAAGTAGGATGATCGACTTCTTAGGCCAACATAGCCTTTCCTTCCTTCCTCTCTTTACAATCGACACTACAAATCGCGCCTAAGTCCTCTATCGGAGACAGCCTTCTCTCTTACGAATACACGCCTCTACTACGCTAGGCCCCTAAATATACTACACCTTTACGAATATATACCTAGGTTAGAACGACACTACGAAGGAGGAAGGGCGGAGATAGGTATCTAGGGGGGTACGAGGACACTTTACGGAGAAGAAGGGGGTGACTGTACTTTAAAGTTAAAGACAGAGGGGGCGACGAGAGGGATAGAGAGTAAGAGGGGGTAGGGGGGGGGGTACACGCTGGCGCTAGATTCTCGATTTTCTGAATAGCTCTTTTGTACGCGCCAAGGGCTTACGGTAGATTATTAGTTAGCCTTCCGACTAACGGACTACATTAACAATAAAACCGACAATTGTCTCGTACTATACAAGCAATCCTAGGAAATCCTACACTAAATTACCTATATCTATCTTAACCGGAGGAGAAGGTCTATAGTCACCAGGCATTAGCTACGGGTACGCTCGAAATGCTTTCTTTAGCTTATTTATATAGCACTGTAACACCGCGGGATCAGGGACCCAGGCTTATTTGAGGGGAGTCTTTTTAGCCACCTACGTTTTTGGCTCCTTTAGAATAGGATATGTGTATAAGAGTCCTTAGCTTAGCACGCCTCTATACCCCTAGGGAGGTCTTAGGAAGCTTAAGCCTAGCTTAGCTCTCCGCCAGGCGTAAAAATATAATCAATCAATCAATTATTCTATATAAAAAAGTAGTAACTCAAGTATAAAATATCTACCCCCTATTCCTTGTCCTTTTAATAATTAACCCCTAGCTCTTTAGTCTACTCATTCGGACCCATCACCAGGGTGACCGCCGTGTATCTGCCGGAGTATCTAAGTGTATTACGGAGTCTCGAGCCGATTAGGCTCCGGACCCTACTTAAGTACTTGGCGCCAAGAACTTGAGTTGAGTTGAGTAGATAGATACCTTAACTGAACTCAACTCATTTTATGCGCTGGTCATTTAACGCTAGTCATTTACGTGTTTTTTAACAGATTAGTCATTCTACCTGTTTTGGCTACCAGTATTCGTTTCAACGATCGTACTGGCTAAACTAAAAAAACATCCTTTCGGTCTATATATACTGTACGTTCCTTAGTAGCTACAACTCAACTCAACAGTTCTACTTTACGGTTCTACTTTACGGTTCTACTTTACGGTTCTACTGTACGGTTCTACTGTACGGTTCTACTTTACGGTTCTACTTTACAGTTCTACTTTACAGTTTTACTTAACAGTTCTCCTCCCGCATCTATCTTCTCATCAATCCTACCAAGCATCCACGACCTTACAAAGACAACCATAATCAATATGCGTTTCTCTGCCGTCAACGTCTTTCCTACAACCCTCCTTGTCTTCGGTAACCTCGCAGCTGCAAAACCGGCTGCTCCTGCAAAGGGACCTGCAAAGGCATCGACCAAGGGAGGCGCAACAACAAAGCCGCAAGAACTTGCTGCTCATGGTCCTAATTGCCACCAGGACGAAGATTGCGACTACATGTATGGCAAGGGAAACTGTTACAGAGATATTGGAACCGCAATTTTGCAATGGGGACGGGCTCTGCGTTTGCCAGTGATCAGCCAGGATTTCGATCTATTACAGAGCGCCTTTTACGGGTAGATGGAATTCATATTGGGGATTCTGTTATATAGATGAAGGTGAGGTCTGGGTATGAGACGGACAAATGACTGGGGGTGGTCTTAAGGGGGATCTTTTAGCTGTTAGCTTAAAAGAGCTTTGGCTATAATTGTGGTTGAAAACCCCCTTTTTTTTACAGCTATTAGCTTTTAAATTAGCTCTAAGATTGTAGCTAGCTACGTATTAAGGGGGAGTGACGGACTAATACAATGCTTGTTACTTTCTCTAGTCACTTACACTAGTCTTTTAACGCTAGTCATTTTAGTGTTTTCTATTATACTGGTTATTGTACCTGTTTCGGCTACGCGGATTCGTTTAATCGATCGTACTCGCTAAACTAGGAAATATCTTTTCGGTCTGTATATTCTGTACGTTCCTTAGTAGCTAGAAATCAAGTTCACATTTTATAATTCATTTATGCCAACAACCATCTCTGAAAATTTATGCAGATATGGAAATGCGAATTCTTGAAAAATTTCACAGACTACAACGAAGAGGTTTACGGCAAGTTTGGCGGCGAATATAGTTCCGAGTTTACCTATACGTAAAGTTTACTACTCTATACGAGATCACCTTAGCATGAAATCACAATGACGTCTGACTCGTACATCTGATCTAAAGGAAGTATAGCTCCCAATATAGCAATTTAGCTGAACTCGAAATGTACTATACAAAATGGAGGTGACGGAAAAAGTTTCACTTCTACCCCGTAATCTCTACTCGCTTATTCCACCGTACTAACAAAGCTACTAATATCTCCGTGTTGCGACATATGTACCTATCAACTTTTAGGTTTACAATATCCACTTTTTCTCTTGGAACTTGCTCCCCATAGATTCAATTTTACCTTTGACACTTTTCAAGGCTTATCCGTATCAAAAGGCAAAATTGAATCTATGGGGAGCAAGTTCCAAGACAAAAAGTGGATATTAACGAGCCCAAAATCGAAAGGCACATATGTCGTAACGAGGAAATATACCACTTTATATATACTAGTATATTTTTCTTGTTCCTAGGTGCTTATATGAAGTTATTAATAAAATTAGTAGTAGAAAAAGTAGAACAAAAGTGGTGGAACACAAGTACTTAGTAGTAGAATACAGGTAGTAGAAAAGATAGTAGAAAAGTTCGTAGAATAATTAATTATTTAGTCGGTGGTTCTAAACGATATTAATATCGAATATACTATCGAGTTATTAGCTAAGCGAATAGAGTTTTACTAAGTTTCGACAAATTTAGGGTAAGCTACCAAATTTACTTAACTCTAATAACTTTGGACGAACACCCTCTTTGTGGAGTGATACTTTTTGTTTTTCTTGTTCTTCCTCTTCGATTCTTCTTTTGATTGATTGTGTTTGTAAGGATGAAGATTTTCTTGAAATTTCTGATTTGAAACCAACCCAATCGTGCCGTTTTTCTTTTCTGCTTTACATGCACAATCAATCTTACCTGCAAAGCTGATTCCATCGACCATATTCGACCATTTCCTTGGCCATCCTAGATTTCAGACCCCAAAACAGAGAGATCCCCCCAATCCAAAAGCCTGCGCAAAAAGTCCTGCAACCCAAAAACCAACGAATGGAGCCCATAGCTATCTTCAGAACCAACAAATCCTCCTAAATATTCACCATCCGTTACATGTACCCATATGTCACATCAAAAATTCAAAACACCGTTAGGAGTTTCCTATTCGTATAGAGTGACCTTGATAACAGAACAATCGTCGAACCCACAAGACACATCACGCCACTGAAGATCTTAAGATACAGCCAGTCGGTTTTGGAACTTGGCAGGATAGCTCCACCCACAGGCGATAGCGTGATTGCAGGGAGCGAGATGAAAAGCCAAAAGATTCCTAGTCGGTATCCGTACTCTGGTAACGGACATACAGATATTGGAAGCGTGCTAGAGATACCTATGAATGCGCCTGACGTGCAGCCGAACATGATTGCGAAGCCGATGGCGATGGAGGGTGATTCTGCGGGGAACCAGAGAGCCCAGACGGAGATTCCGGAGAGGATACTGGCTATTATGAAGATGTTCCAGCGGCCGAGTTTGTCGGCTGTGTAGCCGGCTATTAGGCCACCAAGAAGACTGTTGGTATATCGGTTAGTGATTTGCTATATCTATTGCGAATAGATGTTAATTACCTGGCTACATTGTAGATAGCCACCAAGTTTTGGACCATATCCTTCGACATGTCCGCCTCCTGGAACCCTTGAACAGCGATATAAACAGTAGGTACATACGCACCATAAGTCATGAGGAAAACACCAAACAGCAACAGAATGAAACGAAACTCCTTGAATGGAGCAGAAAGCCGACCAGCGGAAATCTTACTAGAGACCGGAGTTACCCTCGAACGAACCGTAAGTATGGCAATACCCTGCAAAGCAAGAATGATGAAGGCACAAGTCCGCATGGCCCAGGGAAATCCGATGGTATCAATCATACGACTAACCACGATCGGGAACACAACACCGCCACATGAGGCACCAGTTGAGAGGGTGCTTAGTGCCAAAGCTCGTCGTTTGGAGAACCAGGTTGATATACATGCCAATGCTTCCATAGTTAGTACCAACACCCGGATACTATTGAGATGAAGTAAACACACCAGGTATAAACAAACACGCAACACCCACCGCACTTACCACCCCCTGAGCCGCAAGAAAATGCCCATACTTCCACGCCAAACTCGCCATCATAAGGCCAAAAACATGCGAAAATGTTCCGGCTATTATCAATGGTCTGGGTCCATAGTTATCAAATAAAATCCCAACGATGGGACCTAATGCGAAGAGGAAAAACAACTGTAAAGAGGGGATCCAGGCGATTGTGCTGGCGGGACAGTCTTGTAGAGGCCCGATTTGATAGTATTGTTGGAAGCTTCCCATGCCTGGTATTATGTGTTAGGGGGAAGAGAGAAGGGGATGAAGGGATGGAGGGAATATGGTGTACTGTTTATCCAGCCTAGACTTGAGAATGAGCAGCACCATGCGCCTAGTACTACTAACCACGCAGCTGCTCCCCCGTCTGGGGGAGCGTCGCATTGGTGTTCCATTTCTATGATTGGGTCATGGGTGTTGACGCTGGGGTTGCAGTCTGTTGATGTAATGTTGGGGGTCTGGGAGCAGGCGGTGGTAGACATTGTGGGGAAGTGTGGGGAAGAGGAGAACTTCATGGTGAATTTTTGTTTGGAAAGTGGAAGAGTGCTCATTCTGTGGGGGTTATATAGCTGGAAAGGTAAGTGACGTACTGGCCTAGCGATTTGTTCACTGATACATACCTTGTCGCATGTTTATGATAGGGGATGTGGGGAAACTCGGTTAATTGGTGTAGAATTAAGCGAGTGTAATTTCCCGTCCCTATGATACCCACGCGGATACCCCGCATTTGTCCCTATCCGATTACTTGGTACTTGCACCTGCCCTATGATATTTAAGATGATTACTGTTTTCACCAAGGAAAAGCTATTTTTTAACGAGAAAAGGGGTACGCTGTCGTTGACATTTGAATGTTGATGAGAATAATTTCGGATAAGCAAAAGAACGAAAGGCAATATGAATTCACCAATTCTGAAGTAAACAGTAATAATACATGTTAAAGAATCTGAACGCTTGGATTGTGGGTGGTGAGTAATTTAGAGAGGCGATGGGAATATTATTGGGTTTCAGCCTTCTTGGTGTTACCAGCTTGTTACAGTAGCAATCAGGGGACGGATACAACAACTCCGGCAGCATCTAAATGAATTTGTTAATGTTGGTTTGACTACAGGTCAATGGGAAAAATACAATAGTAATCCTTTGGTTGGTAATTATATCATAATCGTCTTGTCTATCTAAGTGCTGGCTACTGATCCTTAATATATCCAGAAGCGCTTCCCTCGCTTGCTACGTATCGTAATTACGATACGTATATGCGCTTGCGAGTGCGAGGGAAGCCACGTGACGTGGCTTCTGGATATATTAAGGACCAGTAGCTAGCACTTGGTCAGACAAGACGAATATAATATGATACCAACCACAGGATTACTATTGTATTTGTCCCATTGACCTGTAGTCAAACCAACAGTTGAAATCATTCGATGTTCTGTTGTTTCGAATACATTTCGTTGCCGAGAACACTCGAGTTCCATTGTACTGTGCGAGTGCTGGTGAACTTGGATAAATGCTTCTCGAGTCAAGCAAAACGTCACTAAAAACTTCAACTTTGTGACCAGATGGAATGCGCTTCTTTTACTTGATGAAGCTGATGTCTTTCTTGAACAAAGAACGCGGAAATATTTGGAGAGTACAAGTTCGTAGTAGGTTAGTATTTAAACAAGATTATATGCTCCTTCTTCTCTGACCTTATTCTGACCATGAGTTACACATTTCTCTCACGAATGCTTGAATACCACCGAGGGGCTTCGTTCATGACTACCGATAGAGTCAAAGCCTTCGACTCAGTCGTTGATAGGCGAGTCCATGTGACTTTCAATTTTCCTAAGCTCGATACAGAGACGACAAAATGGGTGCGGAGAAACCTCATCAAGCGTTCCCCAGACCGAAGATTCGACGTGATATAGCTTTTTCATCATAAATATCTATAGCTTGCTCACAATTTATCTTTCTTCATGTGAATATGACTATTTGTATATCACTGGATAATGTCCAACGCTAATGCCTGTACTACAGTAATTGCGCTGTTTCTCTCTGGGATGTTCGGAACTCATTCAAGCAACATTTTAACCACTATATACGCCGTCGTTATCAGCTATTGGAACCGGAGATAGGAGGCTGGATACCCAGCTGGTGAAGAGATACAAGGAGATCCTTTATCTCCGTCTGCTTCAGCCACCGCTATCATATCTCGCTTAGCAGAAACGGAGGGCATGCTCATCAACTTCCGTTGTATTCATCAGCTTCACCTCAATTTGACAAAAGAGCATATCAAGTCTGCTATTTCTATTGCTGATAGTTAGAAACTTGGAGAGAGGTTTTGTGGTTGCTGCAGATCCATTCCATCACCTGTCAAAGGCAAAAATATGTCGTTTCTAAAAGCGGGACTCTAGAGAATAAAATGTGTCCCTAGTCAATGGTGTTGGTATTAGGCCTTCATGAGTTGATAAGATACGTTGCCATAGTAAATCTGTTGAAAGCGATGACTGCATTCCTACGAGTCATTGTGTGACTGAATGCGGCAAGAGTGAGGCTGGGGAAGCGAAAACGTGACTTGAGTGGACTGATTGGCTGAATGTAAAGCAGCGTTGAATTCTGGTGTTGGTGCTTTTGACCGTCAACATTTAAAGTGATTATATCAATATTAATTCGGAGTTTCTATATGAATAAATTGTTTTTCTTACAAACATTGAAGACAAGTCACTCGCAAGTGTTTGGGAATGTTTTCTTTGTTACGTAATACTCGAGTAGTTTAGTGAATGATGATTTATTGCCGAGGTGAATTGTAGTCTAGGGTAAGTGGAATCATTTATCCAAAAGTATACTGCAACTTCTAGGAGCCACCTATTAGTGTCTATTTTTTTTAGAAAGTCTTGACCAACAAGAATAGGTACCTATTAGTTGAATCGTTGAGATATATGGCGTAGATGTCCGTAACTAGTAAGGCCACAAAGGCGTACGTACTCGACTAGATTCACCTCTTGAACGCCGCTTTGTACCACCAGGCACGGACTCGCTTTCATGTGCATATCCCTGCAAACACCACTGCCAACCATACTTAAAGGTGGTCGGTCGCGCTTTCAAGACAACTCCCTCGTCAGAAATCAAAGCACGTGACTTATACTTGACCCGTGGACCTCAAGGCTTCCCCCGTCAACTCAATAGATTACCCTATTGGGAAATCTTCCAGAGCATCGCATCAACCAAATTCTCAACTCTTTACTCTACAATACACCCCCCTTCGACCCGCCAGCAAACAACACTAAAAACACACCAACATACCAACGCGCATTCGCTTCCTCGCTAATTCGCACTCATTGCGCGCGCATACGGAGCTACACAAAAGGTGAATACACGTCTACAAGGTGGTGTGGAGTGGAGAGGCAAGGCGCAAGGCAAGGCGAGGCAGAGACAATCCTCCACTGATGCAACGGTTATACAACGCTGTACCCCACGCGACATCTATGCGAACCTCTGCAAAGCTCAGGTTGATATCGTAGGTACTTCTGCAGCTTGTAAACACCGTATTGTGTAGTTTGGAAGCTAGTACTAGCTCTGCCCGCTCTGGTTTCCCTTGCCCCCTGGTGGTCTGGTGGCATTGTGGGTCTGGAGCTAGTCGCATCACCAGCTAGAGCCACTTCTGCGGAGTCGCGCTTTTTGCTATCCCCAAGCAACAAAACGCGCCTTTCCTCTTACAATCCTTCAACCTGATCCAAGCTACTAGCAACATCACTAACGAGCTATTCTGTCAGTTTACCTACACCCGAAACCGCATGAGCACAATAGCGCGCGATCCCGAAGGAGGCTATTCAACATGGGAAAGCAATTGGATTTGGGCCACCATCTGCGGTACCCCATAACGGTCAGCAAGTTGTTCAAGGCCCCCGGCGATTCGATTAAGAAGGAGGAGCCTATTCTACAATACAAATTTACCACTGTCCGAGAGGTGGGCGATCCATTTGGCGAACAATGGAAGGAGGAGCAAGTAACGTTCGCAGACTGGGATAGTCCTTCAGATGGAACAATGCGCAAATGGAAAATACAGGAGGGCATGGTCATCCAGAGAAACATGACGTTTGCTGAGATCGAGGAGGACTGTCCTCATTCAATTCAATTCGCAGGACTCTGTGGCATATGCGGAAAGGATATGACGGAAATGTCATGGGCTAGTGCCAAAAACGATACCGATCGAGCCAAAATCAACATGATCCACGATCAGACCGCCCTCACAGTCAGTCAAGACGAAGCTTCCAAGGCCGAGGAGGAATTACAGCGGCGTTTGCTGAGAGACCGAAAACTGTCCTTGGTGGTGGATTTGGATCAAACAATTATACACGCCTGTATCGAACCTACCATTGGAGAATGGCAAGCGGATCCGAATGCCGGCAATTATGAGGTCCTCCAGCAGGTCAAGTCATTTCAATTGAACGATGACGGCCCTAGGGGTCTCGCTAATGGATGCAATTATTATATCAAAATGCGCCCGGGGTTGAAGGAATTCTTGAACAAGGTTGCTGAGATGTATGAGCTACACGTCTACACCATGGGTACCCGAGCATACGCTCTAAATATTGCCAAAATTGTCGACCCGGACAAAAGATTATTTGGCGACCGAATCATCAGTCGAGACGAAAATGGAAATATGACAGCCAAGAGTCTAGCTCGGTTGTTTCCTGTGGATACGAAGATGGTTGTGATTATCGATGATCGAGCTGATGTTTGGCCCAAAAATCGACTAAATCTTATCAAGGTCCACCCCTACGACTTTTTTGTGGGAATTGGAGACATCAACTCGACATACTTGCCTAAACGAGAAGAACTCCCCAAGGATATTGAGATACCCAAAAAGAGGCCATTGAAACCTGTTGAGGCGGCCGTGGTGGCTTCAGAGGGCAAGACTTCAGATGACAGCACGGGCGCAATCCCCGTCGGAAGCAAGGCACCCATTGTCCCTGTCGCAGGTGCAAAGGTCAGCGCCTTGGAGGAACTGGTACGTATGGGTGGTGGCGACGACCAAGCTTTAAGGCTGGAACAAGCCGCTGAGCAAGAGAATCTCTTGGAAAAGCAGATCAAGGAACGGCCGCTGTTACACATGCAAGAGCAACTCGACAAGGAGGAAGATGAAGCAGAAGATGAAGAGGCCAAGGAAGAAGTGAAAAATGGTGAAACTGTGACTGAACACCCTCACCACAAACATAACTTACTCAAGGACGACGACGTTGAGCTGATGCACCTGGAAAAACACCTTACACAGATCCACAGATCTTTCTACGAACAATACGATAGTGCGCTAGTCAACGCCCAAGGTGGGCGAGTTGCGCAATTGAAGCCGGGCCAAAGCAGAAAAGTTCCAATAAAGGAAAAAACAGGTGATCTGAGCATCGTCCCAGATGTTGCAGAGGTCATGCCGCGAATCAAGTTAGTGCCATAACTCCACTGCTTTCACTAGCATTATTTATTTACTGACTATCAACAGATCCAAAACACTTGAAGGCTGTGTAATAGTAATGTCAGGTCTCGTGCCGTTGGGCGTTGATATTATGAGGTATAACAACCACAAATCTTTAAAAAAACATCCACGTTCATCTCCTAGGTGGAAGTCGAGGTATAGACATTTATTGAATGGGGCTTACTTTTTCTCTCATAGATCCGAAATCGCCCTGCAAGCAATGAGCTTCGGGGCAATCATTCATCCCAAGTAAGCTCTAAACCCACTGCTCTATAATCATGGGCAATGCTAATAATATCAGGGTCTCAAGCAAAGTCACACATTTAGTAGCCTCAACGAATCGAACGCGCACAACTAAAGTCAAGCAAGCAGCACGACGAGAGAAAATCAAGATTGTCAGTCAACAATGGCTTCTGAACTCGATGAGTAAATGGAAGAAAGAGGATGAGGGGCCATATCTTGTACATGTCTCAGAATCAGACCGCAAGCGTGCCACTGGTGAAGAAGGATCAAGTCCGCCATCCGATATGAATGATTCGGACGACAGTTCTGACGACGAAAGCGCAAGCAGCGGTGGCGAAGAAACAGACAGCGCCTTATCAAATAGCCAAGATATGACACTGGAACTCGACAAGCTTGCGCCCTCCGATGACTACGAGGAAGGACATTCTCCTGTCGAGCAAATGAACACTTTCGATTGGAATTCAGCCGATGCGGAACTCGAAGCCTTCATGGACGAATCCGACTCGGAAGCTAGCGATACGGCGAGTGAGATTAGTACGAACAGCGACGACCAGAGTCGGCGGTCGCGGTCGGGCGAGAAGCGAAAATATGGCGATCGGGAAGAGTCGGTTGATTCAGATGGGGATAGTGACGCGGAGAGCACGCTAGCTAAGAAACAGAGAGTTGCGAATAAGAGGAGTACGGGGTTAAAGAGTTTTACTAGTGAACAGAGTCTTCCAACGCCGGGTCCGACGAACGATGGAGAAGGGGGTGGTGATGAGGATGGCGCTAGTAGGGGGAGTCAAGAGGACGATGACGATGAGGAAGATTTAGATTTCGCCGATGAAATGGAAAGAGAGTTGATGGAGCAGTTGGAGGAGGGTGTTGATTCGGATGGGGGTGGTTGATCTTGATCTCTCTTCTTCATCTTCCATGTTCTTGCTATGTTTGTCACAAAGCATTACCATACTACTCGGGCCCTCATCTTTTTTTTCGACGAGGATGGAACCCTGGAGAGGTCTGTTTAAAGATTAATCTCCTCTCTTCTGGGGGTTCCTTTCTGGTTGGGATTACCTCTCTACCTACCTTCTTGTATCTAACTCCTTTTTTTCTTTATATCTTCTTTCCTCGATGTGGACTCTTCGTTTTTTAGCGGGATTTGTGGTCTGTGGGTTTGCATAGCATGGCGTAGGGGATACTTTTATCTTTGTTTTGAGGGCGCTTTTGTTTCTGTGAGCGAGAGGTGTTGGGCGAGAGAGGGAGGGAGGAATGGGAAGAGAAGAGAAGGGATGTGGATGTGGATGTGGATGTATGTGTTTGTAGAGATGTGAATGCGAATAAATGATTGGAATGAATGCGGTGTAATGGATTTTGAAGTGGCCTTTTGTAATCTTACAAATGAGTGAATGAGTGAGTGAGTGAGTGGGTGGGTAGATAGGTTAGTGTATGATATGAGTCAATGGTTGGTTGGTGGGTGGAGTGGTGGAGTGTGATGTGTTAATGGGGCGAGTTTGGGATTAATCACTAGGCTAGGTGTTTTATATAAAGCACACCAGGTGATACCAAGTCTGAGTGAGGAATGCGAGACGATGGCTTGACATACATTGTGCTACATATAAACTTGCTTTTCACGGTGTATTCACCGGGTCTTCGTTTCCATGTACTGAATAGGATAGTTTACAAACTTTTATGAGAGGAGATTGAGGAAAGAGGGTATACGTAGGGTATCCGCGACCCCCCCCCTCTTGAAATCGCGAAATACATCTCTTTACTTGGAGCAGTTGTCCTGGTGTCTTGGATGTTTTAATGATGGAATTGGTGTTATGTTTCTTTGAGGGTTTTGGGGGGAAAGAAGGGTGGGTGGGAAAGGAGGGTTTTTATTAAGGAAGAGATGGGTTGATTGGGGATTGGAGATTGGGAATTGGGTGCGACGTTAGGATGATTGGATTTAAGGGGGAGAGTAATGGGGGTGGGTGGTACTACTCTACTTTAGTTAATCGAAGGACTAGCTTAAATAAGCTCAACTAAGCTCAACTGTACTAGACTCGAGTATTAATGGAGTGTTCTATTCTACTTGAGTAATTGTGTATATTTTTCTTAAGATGATTGGGGTTATTGGACTGAGGGATTACGGAACGGACTTGGGCAGATCGGATAGGAGCTTTCGACGGACGGAATCGCATTGGTCCGATGGAAAGTACCTAGTAATCTTCATCGTCGCTGTATTCATCGTTCGTTACAAAGGTATCGGATTTGCGTTTCAATGATGGGGCACTAGGAGCACTCACTTCTGACTTATCTCCACTCCTTACATATACTCACTTTTAGCCTGTCTTCACTGTCTTCACTTCGGACGCAAACCCCCAGAATAACCCCGAAGTTTCCACCCAACCAATCAAAACGCGTGCCTTCCTCCTAATCCCCACACAAATCAGAAAACAATATTGATATTCCTAATTAGCACATTTGGCTGTCACCAAAACTGGGATTAAACCTGTCCGCCTGGCCCAGTCAGTTAGTGTGTGTCTTCCCATATGCGCCGCACCATTAACTGTTACCTACTCCCGCGGCTATTCAGTGTCGCTGTGCTCAAAAAAGTGTAAGTTTTTCCGCATTTATTTCGAGAGATTTACTAATGATTTGTAGTGAGGAAATAAATGCGACTGCCGCCGAGAGATGTAAGGCCTTGCCCCCGTTGAGCGGAGGTTAGGCCTGAACTCTTTTGCCAGTTTGGTATTTTTTTGGGGGGTTCCCAATCTATCTTTCTAAGCTGGCAGGGCGTTACTGTACGACTTTACAAAGCCCATGGCATATAACTCATTTGAAGTCGCGGTTTTGTCGATAAATGTTGCTAGGAATCATTCCCTAGGTGAATATGTCTGCCACATGACTGCACACCGAGTACGTTACGCGGAAAAGGGCTTGCCTGTTTAGGACTAGCGTAGACTAGCTAGCGTAGTCTTGGCGCTAGTATAAGTACTAGGTACTTTTGTAAATTAGAGAGAATGAAGTCTTCTTGCCCACACACTTTACGACATGCTCTTTGCAACAATAAATCTGTAACCTGACAAACGGGCGTTCAAGTCCTTAAATAGCGTTTGCTTACCGTAGAAAACAGGAAGAAGAGCGTGTCCCCAATTTATAATGTCTCTTATATCAACTCCTGAGGGAAATCCAGGACTAGATACCTATCCTTTACTATCACGTGATTAAACACGTGGATATATCGCAATAGTTGCGATCTGTTTTATTATACACGCTAAAGTAGCAATATGAATCGTTATGCTTCAAGACCTTCATTTGTTTGGGTGGGCCAGCTAGACGAGTCTTGAGTTGCGCAGGAAAGAGTCGGCTTGTTTATGTAGCTGTGGTTGGTATTCTCGCTTAAGAATGAGGTTGTTTGTATCAAGTTCTTGAGATACTTACATATTAAGTTTTCTGATGATGATGGATTGTTGTATGGCTAGTTGTTTATATTGAAGGCAAGGTGAATATTATAAGACTTCTTAAGTCCGCTCACTCTTAGTTTTTGGGTAGTCTTAATGATCTGCAAAGCTCGTGTTTAGGTGAATCACTGTGTAGCATCTTGTACATTAGTCAGCGGATCAAAATAAAACAAAATGGTAGTCAGCACGGAAAACGTGCAAATCCAAAGTCTATTCATTGTTGGTATTCTATAATCAAGCCCGTCCCAGCAGACATCCATCTAAGCAAAACATAACCTTCTCCCTATTCTTCGCATCTAATTCCAGATGGCAAGGCATCGAACCTCAATACTCTCTCTTGGAGGATCGTTGACGTAATTTGGGTTGACGGCAGCAGTATGCGCACATCTCCATCCCTTATGATCCTGCTTGGTGTCGGTTCCTCCAAAGATGGCAATCTCGTCTGGTCGCTGACGATGAAGATAGTGCCACTTGTGTGGGTGTTCCTCGCTTGGTTGTCCAATCAAGTAGTTGCCCAAAATGATTTTGTGGCCTTCAGGGCCCATCTCGCGCTCAAGTGGCAGGTAGTCTTCCTCGCGTAGAGACTGCGAGTCGGCAAATATTAATGGATCACGGGTGATGGTCACACGTGGCTTCCAGGCTCCGTACATGGCCCAGCGAGAGGCGTTATCCCATGCAGCTTTCAAAGGTGCTGGGAGACCTGGACCCATTAATTTTGGGTATGCGTCCAGATGCTTGCCGGAAAAGTCAACGTGGGGTTTGGTGGCAGGTCCATTCTTAGAAGGGTCAACCAGAAGGGCTGGGTTGCTTTCGTCGACGGACTGAGCGGCACTGCGGTTGACGTGTTGGTAAACAATGGCCAAGTCACATCCAGTACTTTTTTTTTCAAGGTTAGCGGTTGTTGATGGGTTTGAGTGTTACGAACTTACACTTTTTTGACAACTTCTCCGACCTCCTTGTAGTACACAGATTTAACCCATTCCTCGTTGAAGAAATCCTCATCCTTTCCTGAGGATTTTATTTCCGCGAAAGTAAATCCATTGTTCTCGAGAATGAACTGGTCTTCTTTACCACGAACATCATGGACTGTTACAGTTCTCGAATCCTCGTCTGATTTTCCAAATTGCTTTACTTTGAGCTCCTCGTGTTTGAGCGGCTCCGTGGCATGGGCGAAGTAGTTGATACTGGCTTCAAAGTCAAGGGGTTCGACGGTTAATGCGGGAGACATGGTTGGATAGGTCTGGAGTTTGTATGGGGATTTGATGGAGATTTGATATTGGTTTAAAGATCTGACAAAAGAGGATGGAGTGCATTGTATATATATAAAATTGAAAATAGAGGTCCGAATTGTCCGAATTGAGTATACGTCCGATTCCATCAAAGCATCCCCGCTTAGTTCGTCCGTATCGTATGCGAGTCTATACGAGAAGGTTCGTGGATTCCTTGGAAAGTTTAACTTTAGCGAACTTCACAAGCAATGGTAAAGCTGCGATGTTCAAAGGAACTGACCAATCGACAAGCTGAATTGCAAATAGAGTCAAACTCTTGTAAGTCTAAGAAAACAGCATAGCCAATTACAACTTCCCACAAAAATTAGCCGAAAAAGCTACATGTCAAAAACGTGGGGTAAAATACTAGACTAGTCCACTCCTCTAGAAGGCTTATTTGTTCGCTGAATCGTAGGAGTCAACAAACATGCTGTGAAGTTGCACACTTGTAGTCATGAATGCCAAGCTGGCTTATGTTTAACTGTCTTAAAGCTTGCTCGTCAATGTCTACAAGGCCCCTATCTCCTGCTCAGTGAGTCGGTGTGGGGAGCTCCCGGAAGTGGGTAAAGGACGTGCCCTATTTTTCTGGGGTAGTTTTTGGTGTAGAAAACTCGCAAGTGCCCAATCCCTGCAATGGGTGCTCCTATAGCAAACGGCTCATATCCAATCCACAATTCCCATCTGGTTGTCCGCCTAGAAGCCAAGAGCTAGCAGGCCCATGGGGAGCAATGCAATCGTGAGGAGAGAAAGTACTCGTGCTCGTGTTCGGAAACATAGTGAGTTCAGAGGCTGTGAACGACTAATGAAGAATTACGCACAATGTCCAAGGTTGCTTTAAAACTCAAAATCAATTTAGTGCGAAATGGTAAAAGCGTCATCTGAAAGTAGAGTGTATACGCAACTGAGCCACCTCCCGCTTCGGGAATAACCCAAAAAACACCGCCCTACAACTTAAACCCAGGATGGTGGAGTCAATACAGGACTTCCGACAATTAAGATGTGTAGGTTAGTTGTCAATTTGCTATCTACTAAGCTGCCCAGTCTTGAAGGACACACACAGCTTTCTTAATTGAGTACATATAGTGCCTGGTTACAACTCTTGGTCTGACCATCCCACTCTTACAGGAAATTGTCTTTCGTGGCATACCTTAACAAGCCTTGGTAAGAACAGGAACATTGCTTACGTGTGTAAGGTTGCCCCTTTCCCTGGTGAGATTCAAGACTGATGTTAATATACATGTTCGTGGTTTGGCTGGCTTGGGATTTAGTTACTAACGATTTGTCTACTTTCTATAAGTACATTTTCCAAAACGTTCTTCTAAAGTTCTCCTACCCCCTCACTCCCTCAGTAATCTCAACTATTACAGCATGCTTGGGCTATCAGAAAAATGGTGTTTCTTGTATAAAGATCAGAAGTGCCTCTAATATTCTCATTCCGCATTTCGCAATTCAAAGATACTCAGAAGTTTCCATATTTTCTTGGCACTGTCGCTTCTTCTAGTAATGTTGTCGAGTCAGGTTCTAAATCAAGACGTTATAATTTTACGTATATAAAGGCTACTAAGACAAATCAGAGCTTCTCAATTAATGTATTGGTACAAAGAAGACTGATCAATTGTTGGCTATCGATCACTGTGTTGGAGCGGATACCGTGGGAGTCTTTCCTGAACGTGTCATTTCCCATACGAGTCAATACTTCAACAAGCCAAGAGCAGAACTTTCAACTGTATATAAGCGTGTGCTTTCCGCACTTCTTTGCGCTCCCGTCACTTTGGAAGTTATAGGGCTGTAAAATCTAAATTTAGATAATAACAATCCGAAAACTTTTGACCTAAACTCGGATCTTGGCAACAGATATAGATTAAACTAAGTACTATGCTTACATAAATTTAGCAGTCTTGATAGTGAAAACTGTCTAATTTTGCCTTCTATGGCCTCTTATTTGAAGACCTATTTATATAGATGGTCTTTCTAATCCATCTTGTTATTACTCGACTTGTTAAGTTTAATCTACTACTATTATTATTGTTGTCTTCCTCTTCTGTTTAAATAAGCGCTCTTTCAATTGTTTAACAAGGGGGGATAGATAGTGAAACGCTAAGGAGTATCAAGATCTTCCGTTTTGGAGTCACGTGTTTAATCATGTGACGTGAATAGACATCAGATGAATGCCCATTATATAATTCATGATTAATATAAATTAGATCTAAATTAACGACTCTAAGAAGTTGTTGGTCAACAAAACAAGCTTTCTCTGAGAAAACTATCATTGGAAATTCACTGTAGGGGCTGTATTGTTCTTGAACAAGAAACATCAAACTAAGTGGAAGTACTGTAATATTGTACTGTAGGTAGTGACTTCAGATGAAGTCTGCTCGTGTCTGGCGGCTCCCCTCGTGACAGCTTTATCTCCTGCTTTACTGTGCCTGGGAATACCTTCAAAGTGAGTTTAGGATTTTAATTAAATGATAAGTTGTGCATTATTGTTCCACCTTTTGATGACTGAACTCTGGTTGATATAAACCTTTGATGGCATCCGCTAAGCCTGACACTTTTTCTAGCCAGAGCTATAGGGATGCTGCCCGATATTTGCATTTGACTTGAAAGGAACAATGATATCAGGGTCGCGGCACGATTCTTGGACCCAGTATCGCGAGAAAAAGAAGCTGCTTGAAATGGCCACTGCCGCAAGAAGCATCTGCTATATTCTGACTCATGGTTCGCATCAAGCCTTTAGGTGGATTCACCGGTCCCTATTTGGGCGGTGAGTTTCTATTAAGCTAGCAATATAGTTCCAATATCCGTATACTTATATATTCAGCTTTAAGGCAAGGACAGAGAAACCAGTCGCTGGACCCTTATAGTACTTACTTATACTCAATCCAAGCCAAAAATGATCGATTGTATGTTTAAATACAAGCTTAATATACTGAGTAACGCTGAAGTATAACTATTCATAGCAAAAGACTCTTTTTTTGGCTACCTAGTGAATTCATTGACTAGTTGCGCCGCTGAGCGCGAGAAACGTGGTAGTACCCCTCACCTATGTTAGAATAATATTGTTTCAATAGATTCGCATAACTAAAATAATTATGCGAATGACTTGGGATAATTGATAATTCTCACAATCCTTTAACCCAGGTATGCTGGGACAATTAAGTTAATTATGCCAGACGTTTAGTATAATGACCTTTTGTAGTCAACGACTAGCACTTTTTGAGTTGCACTTTTCTAGAAAATATTTCTTGAATAGTAAATAATATGTAGTAATTAAAAGCAGGGCATCATTGTGCTTTCTATGGCACGGTTCTGAGAGAAATAAAAGGACGGGTCCGGATAACGCACTAAAGGCTCGGATCACATATTAGGCGAGGGGTGGGAGTCGATTTACAGTACTCCCCGTTTAGAGCAATTATCCAATCTGCTCGCACAATCTACAATATATTTCGCATCATAAACCCACTTATCCAACCCCACTAACCAATAGTTCTTATAAGCACCCCAATATCAAATACCAATTTGCCCATCACTGACCCAATGAGCCCCCCCAGCACACCGATAACCCCCACTCTGCTTAATCCACCTAAATCCCTGGACACAGACACCTATTTGCCTCAACTTCTGCTGGGCTCGCTCCTCCTTCTTTCTCCTCTCCATTTCCTGGAGTTCTCTCCTCTTGATCTCATCTTGGATCCTTTGTCTCTCGAGTCTCAGCTCTACTTCCCGAATTCTAGCTTCTTCTCGTTTACGAAGTAATTCGTTTGCTTCGGCTTCGTCTTTGGCCTGTTTCTCTCGTAATGCGATAACAAGTGCCGCAGCTTCTTCTTCCGCTTTCTGAGCGAGCTCGGCTGCTTCCTTTTGATGGCGTTGGAAGTCTTCGTACCGGCGGTTGGCTAGCTCGGCTAACTTCTTATCTTTCAGAAGTTGTTCCCAAGTGGCATCAGAGACACCATCATCGCGAATATCTTCGGATTGTGGTGGAGCTGGTACTGGGGAAGTTTCGGGTTTGTCCTGGTCTGTTTTGGTTTCTGCTGCTGTAGCTGTATTGAAAGTAGGCGCAGTAGGGACTGGAGAGAAACCCTGAGCGATAGCGTTATCATCGGGTAATGATCGAATTTGGGGCTTCGTGACCTGCCTGGCCAAGCGATCGGATAACATCTCATCGATACACTGAAGTGCAAGTTGAGATGGGAGGATAAGATGGTCCTTCTTCTCGGTATTGTTCGAGTAAACCGCTCTCACCATGCTCTTTGCCAGAGTTTGAACATCTCTTGCATTTCCCCATGCAGGAAGCTTTGAGAGTTTCGTCAGAATCGCCAGAAATCTTTCCTGGATGTCAGTATCTTGCAATTCAGGAAACAAGATATTGCTTTCTTTGAGCTTTGCCACAAGTAATCGGAGGCAATTTGCTGAATCGAGAGGTGGGAAAATAAACTCGTCTGCGAATCGACTGCTTAATCCTTGGTTGACTCTGAGCAAACGATTCATATCCTCGTCGTACCCCGCAAGAATGATGACCATCTTTTTAGCGAATTTCGGCTTCGTCATGGTATCGACTATCTCGTCTATTGCTTCCTGCGCGAAATGTCCTTCCGCAAGACGATAAGCCTCATCCACGAATAATATTTTCCCAAGACCTCTCTCTAATTGCTTGATTACTTTTGGGCCCGTATGGCCGATGTACTGGCCAACCAAGTCAGTGGCTGAACATTCTACTACTTCGACCTGTGAGAGAAATCCAAGGTCGTAATAGACTTGGCCAATCTTCCGTGCTGTGGTTGTCTTTCCCGTTCCTGGATAACTCGAAGTCAGCCTAGAATTCAACGTAAAAAAGACATAAAACTCCTACCTGGTGGCCCTTTAAAGATAAAAGCCATGGGGATGCTTTCTCGCGGATCAAGGCCTTGAGCACTCATCCCTTTCGCAACCTTGAGAAATCCATCTAGCTTCTTAACAATACCTTCGCAACCAACTACGCCCTTGAACAATTGCTGTAGATTCGATTCTGCAAAGGCAGCTCGGTTATAGTCTGGATCAAAATCTTGAGGCTCGAATAGGAAATCGATTGACCTCTCCTCAGCAGGTAGCTTCGATTGGCGAAGCTGGTATAATCCTTTGGCTTTTGAGATCAAGTTCTCAACATCACCACCATTTCCAAAGTTCAAACCATTTCTCAATCGGGATAGGACATCAATGGCAGTCGAAATGGCGCGTGTTGTTGCACCGAGTCCTTGAGTTTTGAGTTTCCATAGAAGTATTTCTTGTAACTCGGAATCGGTAAAGTCGTCAAAATGAAATGCCTCCGAAAGTTGGAATCGTCGAGTGAGACCTGGATTGACGTTCTGAAAGAAGCGTCGCATTTCATCTTCGTACCCTAGTAGCAGAACGCATCTGTCCTCTCCTGGGACACTTTGGACTTCAGCAACGATAGTATCGATAACTGCCGTCTTGAATGAATCGCTTCCTCCATTCCCGTCACCGCTTGAGGAACCAGAATGAAGCATATAAGCTTCGTCAATGATAAGCACTTTTCCGATGCTATTTTTCAGGATCGCTTTCGTATTAGCCTCTGACTGGCCAAGTACGTTCCCAACAAAATCGGCGGGATTCTTTGCCACGACTATGTTATGATGTGTGTTAGTGACCTAATTTCACCTTTAAAGAGGGTGAAGTCTCAAACTTAACTCACCTTCTCCATTACTGAGCAAACCAAGGTCTGTCAATATCTGGCCGTACAACTTTGCGACAGTTGTTTTGCCAGTGCCAGGTGATCCAAGGAAAACGCGATTAAGAGATACTTGGATCGGTTCCTGCTCTTTGAGCTCTCTCTTATAATTAGTTTCAATAAGATCAATCAGATAGCTAACCGAGTTCTTGACCGATTTAAGGCCAGTCAACTTCTGAAGTTTATCCCAAGCAGGACACTGAAGAATCGCTTGTGAGGGATCTGGGCCGATAAGATCTTCCTTAGAGATATAGAAGTCATCGGGAAGTAAGCCTTGTCTCCTCTCTTTTGATAGTCTATCGGCTTGTCGCTCGCGAATTCTACCAAACAAATTCTCCAAGGCTCGTGCGTTTCCGAACCCATCTTTCCCTCTGCCTCGTCCGAGTCTCTTGACTGCAATACGCATGAACAACCCGTCCGGTCCATCTTCGATACTGATTCCTGTTTTCTTGAAGAACTGATGCATCTTCTGCTGCAACATGCTCAATAGTTCTGCGTCAGTATAATCTTCGAAATGGAGTGTGTAGGGGATCCTAGAACTGAATCCAGGGTTGTGTTCGAAGAATTTCTCCATGTTAGAGCGGTATCCCGCAAAGACAAAGACGACTTTCCCAGTCAAATTCTCAATCTCGGCTAGAAGGAAGTCTAGCACGGTTTTACCACCGTAGGAGTGACCTTCAGCTAATTGATAAGCCTCGTCTAAGAAAAAGACCCCTCCTTCGCTATTTTCGAGGTTTTTAAGATGTGATTGAACCTCTGAAACCCCGCCATGGGCCAACTTAGACCCAGTCGTCTCAATAAATCCATCACCAGGGAGAACTTGCAGGGAGGATAGGACTTTCGCATAAAGTCTTGCAATTGTGGTTTTGCCTGAAGTAATTAGTATTTACTTTAATTTTCGAATTGAATCACACAAACCTGTACCCGGGTTTCCCAATAGAACTAATCCTAAGCGCTCCTTTTTTAAGTCGGTACCTTGCCTGATGGCGGTTTCAACTTTTGATTTTATGCGAAGTACTTGGGATTTGACCTCTTCCAACCCAATCATATCCATGATATCATCTATGGCTTCATTACTAGCGTTTTCTTGATCTTTTTGGCGCTGCCACTCAGTTTTGG
Organism: Hymenoscyphus linearis; assembly: GCA_900536425.1. Taxonomy (NCBI): domain Eukaryota; kingdom Fungi; phylum Ascomycota; class Leotiomycetes; order Helotiales; family Helotiaceae; genus Hymenoscyphus; species Hymenoscyphus linearis. Next base: position 159,461 of record UNPR01000076.1, read on the forward strand.
CTTCCGATTTGTTATGTGTCAGGCAATCTTTGAGGCTTTTCATCAGGGCACTAGAATTCACAGATGTGGACCTTGCGCCAGGCGTAGATAATTGTGGCTGCTTGGAGGTTTTCTTCTGAGGCTCTTGAGGAGACTGTTGTAGAGGCCCTTGAAGTGATTGTTGTGGGTGATTGTTAGATAAAGCGCTATTGTTTTGAGGTATTGCTCTCTGCTTCTGCGCAAGCTTCTTGGCTGATACCAGATCCTGATTTTTCTGTTCGAGAATAGCCCCTTGCTCGGCATTGATCTGGATATCCTTCATACCTTGTGTGACCTCGTCAATCTGTTCTTGGATCTTCGCAATCTCCCTAAGGTGCTTTTGCTTCTCCTCCTCTCGACGAAGCTTTTCTCTTAATGCCTTTTGAGCCTTCTTTTCCGCTGCGCGCCGCTCCCCCTCACAGGTTGAACACGTTGTAGGAGAATCTCCAGAGTGACAGTACCATTGTTTGGTGTGTCCATTAGGACATTTCTGCTTCAGTATAGCCATACACTTCATCTTAGAGTGATTAATAATTTGATGACAGCTACTTGGGCATTTGTGGATCCCGCACTTTAGCATTGCTCCACTTGTAACAATGAATTAGCCGCTGTGTCACTATTGAAGGGGGGAGAAGAAGTACCATGGTTCTTTACACCCACCGTCGGGGCAATTGGCGTCGAAATCATCCGGTGACCTCAACAACGCTACACGCGTGGGGTGTTTTTCGCACTTTACAGGAAGCCCTTCGTAGAAGTGACCATGTTCTCTCAGATGGCCAAATACTTTACGCCAGACCTCTTGACCTTTGCGTGCATTAAGAAAGGTTTCTGAATTACCAATAATTATCATTCCGTTTCGAGCTCGGGAGAGCAGGACATTGACTCTTTCAAGTGCCGACATAAATCCTATGTCATGAGAATTATTGCTTCTGGTCATGGATATGAGAACAATATCACTTTCTTCGCCTTGATAATTGTCTATTTCGTCGTCAGTGCTAATGCATGCATAAGTGTCTCAGGTCGTGTGGACGAATATTAGGCCACTTCAACGAAAAAATCAGACAGAAGCCAGTGTATGAGTGAGACACATACCAATCGTGGATATATGAAGACGGGGCCCAGAAGTCTTTGATCCCAAATCCGTAAGAAGCCCAGCCCGAATAAGATCAAACCTGTCCATGTCGTTCAAAACGGGATCATTCTCCTTGGAGAGCTCTTCGCGTAACAGTTTCAACTGTCCACCATAAGGTGTCAAGACAACCAGCTTATCTGAGCCATATCCTTGTTGAACAAGATATCGAACACACTTGAGCATCATCTGCGCTTCGAAAAGATTTTGTTTGGATTCAGTATTTCCATCTCGTAATTCTCGACCGCGGGTCATGACCAGTTCAGGTGCGGTATGATCAATGAAGACGAGATTATCTTGTAGGCCTCTAATATCTTCACGATTTTGTGTCGATGTCGCGTCTGTGAGATCCGGATACGTTAGATGGCGTATCAGCGAAGAGATTTCTGGTCGCATCCGGTGCTGCTCTGTGAGAGTTATATGTGGAAAGCCTTTGAGGACCAGTCGTTCGAAAAGTGAGCGATTAAGGTCAAATCCATCTCCTTGCTCAACACTCAATGGATACGAACACTTGGGCCGAAGCTGCTTGTGATCTCCTATCATAATTAACTGCTCTGTACCCTTGCCTAAGGCAGTCAGAATGTGCGCTTCGAGTATCTCGCCAGCTTCTTCAACAAGAACAACACCCGGGGAGGCGGACTGAATATGTTGAGCATATTTTGCTGCAGCATTCGTCGTGCAAGCGATTATCCTCTTGCTTTTGATTATACTGGCATCTTTCTGTGCAAAGACCTGGTCGAGGGCAGCTTGGTCGTCGTTGAAATCCTTCCCTGCTTGTTGAATTTCACGAACAAGGTCTTCAAGGATGGCACTTCTCCACATTTCCACAGTTTTCCTGCGCGTCTCCAGATCCATATCCCATATTAGTTTGTCAGATCTTGGTCGAAGAGCTTGCAGTGATCCTGCATCTCTCCCACCTGCTTGCCAGCGGTCCAACAGGTAAAAGGGGCTCATAGCTTTACCCCGCCTGCCCACCCTAACCATACCATTTTCATTATTCAAAGGAACAGTGAAAGTATCGAACCAAGGCTTGTCGTCAGAGAGGAATTCAAGGTAGTCCATGATTTGCTGTTTCTGGATGTTCATGGAATCATAACGACCAAAGCTCTCGCGCAGTCGAGTCTCGTGGTATACAAGCTTTGCCTTGAGTCCATCGATCCTTTGCCAGTGTGTAGTACCAAGTCCAACAGCTGTTTGTGCCTTGATCATGAGAGGCTTCGTCCGGTCTGTGCTCTTGCCTCCAAGACGTACCATATGCTCGGGAGGAATACCGATATCGAGTAGATCCTCCAGAAATTGATCGAGAGCATGATTTGTGAAACAGACGACAAGAATAACTTCTTTCGTATTGTCGTGAAGGGCCTTGGCAGCTAAAGCCCCTACAAAGGATTTACCCGTGCCTGTACGAAGCTTTAGTCAATAGGTATCATTTATGATGAGAGTTGTGAAGATTTACCTGGGGGACCTTGTATAATACTGGTTCGTTGGCTTATACAGGCGAGAAGAGAGTTCATCTGGGACTCATTCAATTTGACACTCTTCTTGGTGCGTAGGATCGATTGGAGGTCACTCCCTTTCTGTTGCCGCAGTTTTAAGTCTCGGATCAAAGCAGCTGGCTGGAACGTTGGCCCATCAATTATACCAGAATCCCAAGCAAGTATTTCTTCCGCCAACGGAATCCTTTTCATCTCTTGAAGACGATTCAAAAAGGGAGAATAAGCAAATATGGCAGTGTCTAGTTGGGCAAGACGCATCGTTTTTGCTATCTTCAACTTTTGCAAGCAATATGGGAGTGTGTTATCGTTCTGGAACTGAAGTGTAACGATAGAGGGGTCACGAGCCAGCTTGTCTATATCCCGAAAGATCGTTGGAAACGCCACGGGCTCATCATCCAAAAATAGGCATGCAATATTTTGATGACGAAGGATATGAGCGTTGTCCTCTAAGTATGACTTACGTTTCTCGGGTTTCCGACCTTTGAATGGAGGAATATCGGCTTGGAATTCGATGGCCCAAGGCGCTCTCTTGCGGTCCGTTCCCAGCTCGAGACCTGCGACTCCTTTAATATGCAAAATCATACCTCGATGGCGACCGGCCTTTTTTCCAGTCAGGATCTGGAGCTCTTCTCGAATCTCGCCGAGCATGTCTTCTCTTAGCAGCCGAAACTGGTTGTCAAGGTGGATTTCGCCTCTTGCCGAGACGTGCTCAATATCCTCAAGATACTCCGGGGTTCGTAGATAAGGCCGGTCTGTTGATAGAAGCTCGTCCGCAGTGGGCAACAAAGATATTTGTCGATGGTCTTCGTGATCGTTGTCATGTCTCCCACCAGGTTTATCCAAGGTACTGTCGTACGTACCTGCCAGCTCAAGTGGCAGAGCATGGCTAATTTTCTGACCGAGATTCCTTGTATGCCCATCTTGAGCCTTCAAAATTGCATCGAGAATGCCTGGGGATCTCGCAAGATTAGCATAGTTTGTTGACTTGATTCCTGGTAGCGTAATTAACTGCAGAAGAAGCCATGCGAATGCTTGACAAGTATCTTGACCCAAGGTACCGCCTCGAAACCCTTTGACTATAGCGTCCCAAAAGAACGGAGGCTCCACGATACTGAGAATCACCTTGGCGAGAACAGTTCCGGATTCTATGGCTGCTAATTCCGGGTTCTGTAGGTAACCAAGAAGCTCGACCGCAGGACCGTTGAGAAATGAGGGTGAAGTGTCAAATCGAACAGATAACTGAAGGGAAGGAAGACCTCTATCACTCGTGATGAGCTGATGAACACAGGATGCAGGGTCTGCCTGAAGGCATATAGAATCTATGAAGAGATTTCCTTCACGTGAGGACGTCAGCTGTCTTCGGCCATAATTTACATCAGCAAAATACCGCTTCAGCTTATCTATGCGGATGGCCGCCATCGGTAAAGGAGGATTTATTTCGTAGATAAGGTTGGGCAAACCGAAGCAATTCGGCGCATAAGCAATATCATGTAAGGGATTTCCTTGCTGAATTGAAGCTGTGTGAACTCGAGGCAGTGGACGTCTGTTTGGCAAGCTGAGATTGATCGTTTTCAGATAACTCTCGTATATGACAGAAAAAGCATTCGACGTTTCAAGTATCGCTTATTCGTTGGCTCCGTGTGCTGCGTTGGCAGGTGTGGATATGCATGAGCCGTGAAACAATTTGATACGATGGCAGAGTTTGTGTTCGGAGCCTTGCGTCAATAATATATTAAGTAGTAATTGTCCTACTTCTGGGGAGGACTCGGCCCTTTAGTAGGGCGCATCAAAACGACCATCCCTTATCAAAACGACCACTTTTCTTGGGCCCTGTAGCCGTAGCCTATAGATCTGGTAACAAATTTATATACGAGCCTCGTTCTGACCTACATCCTACAATACATATATGTTATACTACCATTAAACCTTATTCTCTATAACAGGACCCTACGATGCCGCCCAGGAGGTACGCTGTACGAATGCCATTCAAGAGTGGAACCATGCGCAATAGAACGGTATTAAGCTGACGAAAGCCTCCCTCTAACGAAAGTATCGCCTCGAAAAAAAGACATTCGACCGTAGGCTAGCTGGCATAACAGCCGGGAATCGAGGTAGTACAAATGTTTATTACGCCCGGGCGAAGGTACAGGCTTATCATGCCCTGTGAAAAAAGTAGTCGTTTTAATAAGGAATGGTCGTTTTGATGCGCCCTACTAAAGGGCCGAGTCCTCCTAGGAAGTAAGGTGCAAAAATCCTACAATTACCGGCAGCCTTAACCATATTCTGGAAACAGAAATTGGGTGTGGCAGTACCTAAACTACCTGCTATTTTCCTCCCAATATTGGGAGATGATAAACCGACGGCAACGTCCCCTCCCCTGATACTCCACCTTCGCCTAATACGTGGTCCAAGCCTTCGGTATCAATGTAGACAGCTTCTCATTTTGCCAAATTTCTCGAATACATCAGCTTTTTATCCATGTGTTTTATACCCGTTCCCTTGAGTTTCTCAAATCTTTAGAACAACTGATTCGTTCATTCCAAACAGTTAACAGAATTGCGGATTACTCTATAGATCTAGTACAATATTGATATTTTACTACACCTTACGCCATAAGTCTTATAATGGCATTCTAATACCAAACTAAGCATTAATTAATCCTTAAAGACGGGAGTTGGAATTTTACAGCGATATCCCACTCTTTTATCGAGGAGGATCACGTGAGATGTGACTCTATCTAATCTAAGTACCGGTACACTTACTGTACTAAATGCCGTTACTATATTACTTACACCTCTTTAGTCAACGCTGCATAATAAATTAATAACCGAATACTCGATTACTACTCAAGTAGACTCAAATACTTGGTTTTAATACGCTGTGAATATCGACTCTCACATTCCTCTTTTACTTCCTTCACCCCCCACCTCCCTTACACTAGAACAAGATATCTCAATCTCAACAACCCCCTTCTCATGCTTCCCATCCCCATCGTCCTATTGCAGGCTCTAGGTTGCACTGCGCGCTGCTCACGTCTCCCTTGCCCTACTAGCAAATAAAGTATTACACGAGAATAACATAACCCCATAGAACAGCTTCCTAGTCTACGTAAACCGCACTGTTAAGTGTAAAGCTATTTGGAGGAGACCCAAGTTGTCCAGATTTTAAACCCCTTTCTTTACCTCCATCACCTCGCTTAAGTTCTTGACCTAGTTATTCTAAACCTAACAAAAGTACGTTGTCATCAAGCCATACTTACTCTACTCGGTACCTACAAGTAGATCTAAGAACAGTCCAGTCAGTCTTACCTCCCAAAATCCAATACGCAACTAAAAAAAACTCCTCAAAAACCCAAAATATCCCGACCCCCCCACAACCCCTGATAGTCCTCACCAAACAAACCCCTACAGCCAAAACGACATCAAAAACAGACTACTCACTCACACCCTCAAGAATCAGGAAAATCACATACACAGAGAACCGCACATAAATCCACACTATATCGATTAATTATCCCCATCCTGATCCATGCATACATATATAACCCTTGCACCTCCACCCAGTCCAATAATTTCGGTCCCCAATCCCCAATTACCAAAATCTCTCTTTGCTATCCATCCAATAACCATCAAATACAAATTACCATTGAATCCACCCGGGCCATTTATACCAACCCACCCCGCCCTAATGCCTAAAACTCGCAAACACGCACGCTCATGATCCAAATGCCTCGCCTGCTTCCAAGATAAAACGAAGAGTAAGAGTAAGAAAAACACAATGCCACAAACAAGAAAAGGCAGCCGTAAAGCCATTGGCTCTATAAGAAACGGATGTCCAAGAGTGGAACCCGACAGTCATCAAAAGTCACCCATCAATTCGACGCTCCCGAGGAAAGCATATCCGGCCCCGAAGAATCCCCATTTTTGCCCCGCGCTGTAAAGCTCTCCAAACCCTGAATACGCTTGATCAACTCGGGATCATTACCATCGCCAATAAAGGTCCAGCTCTCCTCCGAATCCTCGAGAGTATCATCAGGAATTTTGCCTTTACCGCTGCGTTCCTTGACGAGGTCTCTCGCGTACTCGAGGTCTCGGTATATTGACTGGATAGCCGTGTGAACTCCATCTTCCTATAAAACATTATCAGCATGACCCACAAAAGGTACGTATTCATCGTGAAACTTACAGATCTGATGGCCTCACCCAGTCTTTTGGCTTTGATAATCATCCGTTCGCTGTTGGTCGCTTCCCATAAAGCACGAGCCAAGAGACTGACGTTGATCTTCTTGATGGTAATGCCTACTCCCAAGTCCTCGACCCTAGTTCCAAAGAAGAACTGATCACCAAAGAAAGGTTTGATGATTGTGGGAAGACCAGCTCGTAGACTAGCACCCGTTGTGCCAGAACCACCGTGATGGACTGCAGCATCAATTTGCGCAAATAACCAATCGTGGGGAACTTGCTTGACGAGATACATCTCAGGTGGGAGGGGTATTTCCACTTCAGTGGCTGCCTTTTTGTCCAAGCGGTCAGACCATCCTTTCGAAAGGATGCATCTGACATCAGCTTTCAAAACAGAAGCAACCACGGTCTCGGTGAGAGCCTTCGAGTCACTGACGACAATGGATCCAAACCCAATATAAACAAGCTTCTTCCCATCATCGCGCGCTTTTTTGATGAAGTCCGTCAGTTCTTTCTCAGGAGTATAGTCTTTCCCGCCCTCATCCAAGAACCAGTATCCTGTTATCCTGATCCAATCGCTGAAATCAAGCGGTGGTATAACGACCGAGGGACTGAACGCGTACAAAAATGGGACTTTGTTAACCCCTAGTCTTTCCGGATTTGTCGACTGCAGCCCAAGCTCTTTCTTCCTCCACCTGTTAATCTGCCCAGCAGTCGCTGTCCAAAAAACGAAGTCGAATAAGACATACGTGTTCCAGTTGTAGGTCCCACCCATCTTGTATTCCGGGACTGCAAACGCATGTGGATATGCCCGGGTTCTTGTCCACGGCATGGAGAAAGCTCTATAGTATGGTATGCCTAATGCTTCAGCAATATGAATACCTCCCATTGCGCTTGGGCTCTCGATAAGAAGATCTGAGCCCTGGCAAGCTCTCCAAGAAGTTGACAGCAAGTCATCAATCCAACCCCGAAATTTGCTGCTCGCTTCTCTGAAGAACGACATCGTAAACATACCATTCTCAACGCATATCCGCATGAGTTCCGCAGGATCGCCTGCAACTGGTTCAAATTCGATGCCATGCCCCAAAATCCAGTCCTTGAATTCGGCATGCGTGGCAATCCTTGGTTTGTGACCATCCTTGATTAACCCCTTACACAGGGCAATATAGGGTTGGACATCGCCTCGCGAGCCGATGGTCAAGCAAGTGATTCGCAATGACTCCGTGGGCTTGAAATTCAATATGGACGCCCGTGGGTCATCGAAGAATATTTGTTGTGCTTCGCCGCTAGATTCTTCCTCAGTCTTTGGAAGACCTGCATCCTGGTCCGATAGCTGCTGCTGTCTTGCTTGCTGGAGCGCCTTGTATTCGGCACTCGCAATATCCTCGTCCTCTTTTTCCTCTGTTGCCAACAGCCCGGATTCCTGGAGATATTTGATTGTACCTATATTTTGTAGTAAAGTGATGGTACAATCATCTCGTAGATCTGCGGGTTTGAATTCAAAAAACAATTCCTCGTGGCCCTTGATAACGACCACCAAGCCGAAGAAGCCGAATCGAGAACCCTTTTCTTTGACAGCATTCTCGATGTCCTTTAGGGGAAGAATCAACTTGGTACGAAAGACTAGACTTCGAAAGCAGAACGACCGATTGCTGATGTAAATCTTCCCGTATAGTGGCATGCCTCGTTGTAGGTAGCCAAAGTAGGATGCTTGAAGTACTTCTGTATCAGGCAGCGCAAAGTGTTTCCGGAAGTTGTCTCCAGATGTAGCAGCTTCCTCTTCGTCTACGGTGCCATACGCGTCATCATCCGGAGCCATGCCCGGCGGCATCTCGTAGTGCTTCTTTCCTCCTTTCCACATCCCAGAAACTTTCTCAACATAGCCCATCGATTCCGTCGCCAACAACGTGCTCATACGTTTTGAATGTTTATTCAGGTAGCCAGCGAAGCCTGCTGCACGTTGCAAAGGATATGCACTTGCTTTGACGATGGTTTGTAGTGATGGCCCCGAAGCATTATTGTCAGGTTGACCTGATGATGAACCCGTCAAAGACCCTGCCGTAACGACGCGACGTGGTGATGCTCTTTTGTTCGACATTTCGTTTGGCGGTGATTGAGATGATGAATTATCGTCTTGATCTCGGCGGCGTGTGGCAGATGATGATCTCTGAATAGTCGGTGACAAGAAGACGTCACTGCCTCTTAGTATTTGACTCGCTGAAGCCTGTGTCTCGTCACTAGTTGAGTGTAGCACAGCAGATGAAGCACGATCCTCGAGTGAATGTACAAATGAATCAGAGGAGCCTTGTTTTTCGGAGGCTCGCCTCTCACCAAGGCGATTTCTGCTCAAGCTTCTTCGACTAGCACTCAAACTTCGTCTCCCTGGATCCATCGCTCTTCCTAAATCCACACTTCGTCGGCCAAGCTTTGAGAGATCCATACTTCGCCGGAATATATCAGAGCTTGCCCTGCTGATATCTCCACTGGCTCGAGGGCTCATAGGACCAAGTGTTGGAGACAGAGTGGCGCGCACCCTATCTTCTAGCATAGGAGCAGTAGTTTGAATGGGCGCAAGGGCTGTTGAGCGTGATTGGCGTGTCTGTTGGTGATATGAAGTGCGTCTAGAAGTACTACCTCTAGAGCTCGTTTTATCGGCCGTGGGGATAGGTGGAGTAAGAAGATCTTCCGGTATCTTTTGAGCCGTAGTATCTTCAACCAAGATTTTCAGCACATTCAGAGCTTCTTTGCCGGAACTAAAAAATGAAAAAAAGTACTACAGACGATGTCAGCACCAAGAAATATACACTACGAACCCAACCAACTTACCTCGTCCATTGCATACGTATCATCACTATCGATCACCTTGATTTTGCATGTATCAGCAAAACCAATGATTGGACTGTCATCGATATCAATAATGTTTTCAATCGGTAAGGAGATCTTGACGCTGTCGCCATCATTATGTGAACGGAAAATTATCTTCTGTAATGATTTCACCCACTCCTTCGCGCTGGGGATACTGTCGGCCTTGAAATTATAGGTCCGCTGGTTAGTTACGACAGTAAAATGGGTAGCATCTCTCCCAGAAGATTTGTCCGCCACATTCGCCGAAATCCCATAACGCAGATCAATTTGTCCGGAAGGAAAGTATAAATCCGCAGGATTCAGAAAGTACGATAGGACATCGCCCTTGAGTCGAAACCAATATCTATGGTACTTTGGGTTTCGTTTCCCGGACTTTGAGAGGTATCCAGATTTGGCCACTTCATCCTAATAGCTATTAGCATAATTCTGCATAAATGGCTGGGTTGAATAATCGTACCGATTTCTTTGGTAAAAGGGCAAAAAAGCAGATGTGCTTAGCAGTGATGTACATATACCCTTGTAGCAATACATTCTGTACCAGCCAACAAGGATATTCTTTTTTGGAAGTTAGCATATGTCCAATGCCACGAAAAGTCTTGGCCTACCTTCTATTACGTCTTCTGGTTTTTCAAAATCAAAAATCTCCATCAGCCGCCGCGCCAAATTGCTTGCGTTTTTGTCCCCAGAATCTTCCTCCTCCAAATTGTTCGGTCGGAACAGGTCGGAACTTGGTCTCATGGCCAACTCCGCCTTTGCTTCTAACATCCGGCTCATAACCGGAGATTCTCGCGAGGCATTTCGGGATATTTGGAGTGTATGATGACCCAGTTCAGAGGGGGACTCTGTTACGGGCGAGCCGGGACTCGTTGTTCTTGTCGAGGTTTTGGAGGATTTTGACTTTGATCTAGATCCTAATCGAGGCAGAGACCGCAGCAACCTACTCTCTGAGAACTTCCGCCGGTGGTGTTTCTCAGGTTTATTTGCTTTATCTGGATCTTCCGATGCCTTTTCCTGCCTTCTTGACTTGTTCATCTGCAAGCCGGAGCTCTGTGAAGGTGGTATCGCAGATTCGTCATCTTCGTCGTCGCTGGATGGCGGATTGAAGCGGGAATTGAAATCAACTTGCGACCGGCTGGCTTTGCTGATCATGCCTAGCACCGACTGGTGCATAAAGGTATTTCCCCCTTCTGCAGGAGGTTTCGTGAAGTCCATATCGGCATCATCGCCATCCTTGAATCGTTCCGGAATCTCCACGGTGACATGATGGCCTTCCCTTCTTCTCTTGGTCAACTTCCGGGTGACCTTGTTCTTGACATCGCTATCTTGAGGGGACATGGCGAAAGATGGGATGTTCTAATGTCGAACACGATGATCTGGTGCGTGGGTGGATGTTGAGAATGGCCCTCTCGGATGTCGTCCACGGGTCTTTTTTGAGGCCTCTTGCCTTGCGGTCCCTTATCGAATCGATAAGAGTTTCTTGGGTGGAGATTTAGAAAAGTCCGAGCTGGGTATCACATGCGCACCTTGAGGTGGTGTTGATGGTAGAGGGAGAGGGAGAGGGAGAGGGAGAGGACGGAAGTGCTGGGTCAGGGTGGATACATGTTGCACCTGAGCGATGGTGAATGACTGACTGTTGGTTGAGCTCTTGGTGTTGAATAAAAGGCTCTGCCGCCATAGGGATTGGTAGGGGAGAGAAGTTGGGATGAGGTCAAGCTGGAGGCCGGAGCACCTGCAGGGTCGAGAGGGTCAAGAGGACCCAATCTGGAACGATAGCGATCTACGGGTGAGGCCGGCGGGAGCGGAGCCAAGCCTTTCAGTCACTGTCAGCCTAGTCTAGCCTCAAAGCTATTATTCCCTCCCGAGGTCACCCAGCAGCACCCACCAGCACCCTCGACACGCTGCCTACCCACCACCGCCCTACAGATCTTTGTTGCTACTCTCTAGCCAAGGCACTCTGTCAGTCATAGCCGGGATATTTCATGCTCTATATTCGTATAGAGGTTGGCATATATGGCGGGGAGAGCTTCAGCAGGTACCCGACACCTCATTCTGTGGGGAAGTGGATCATGGTTAGCATCTAGGTTTAGTCGTTCCCACTATTAACTGTCAAGACCCCATTTAAAAGTCCCGTACTTCCGAGTACGTAGTTTAATATCGTGCTATATACTCTTTTTATTTCCGTGGGCTCCGTATGCATTATTCTTCTCTTGTTATGTACTTAAGTTATTCCTATCAGTTTGCCATTGTCTCCAGCTTAGCTCTTTTGAAAAAAACCACATGATCAACCCGAGACCTTATGATGTCATTCCAAGTCCGAAACAGTTGAACAATCATTTGTCTATGTTCTAGAAAACAAATATCTTGTTCAAAGGAAACTCATATGAACTTAAAAGTATCTACTATAGCAAGTACAGGCTTCATTTCCTTTAGCATAAAGCCGAATGATACCTCTGTGGCGTGGTTTTGAAGAGGGGAAGAGGACGAGTCGCTGCTTATCTCAAGACTGAACCAAAAAGAGTAACTTATTACAGAACCGAGTCACGGATGATAGCACTACCCAGAAAAGCGCTCAAAGTGCTTGGAAATGGTATGAGTAATCGTTTCTGCTCCTTGCTTGAACAAACACCAAATGATAACCTGACTATCTAAGCGAGAGTATACCCAAACTATCTAAAGCATGGTGAAGCCAATCATCTACAGACACTATGTGAAATTTCCTCCCTCGGAAACAACGTCTGGATGGCGCTACAACCAATCTAATTTAAGAAGACCACTGTGACAATAACCCACAGTCCGTATTCACAGGCCTCCAGCCGAACCCTCCTCAAATCATCGAATATAACTTGAGACAAAGTTCTACAAAAATGAGATAACCTCCGCATCCACATTTACAGCTCTTCAGCTACAACAAATATCCGAATTGCCCTGATCCGATGTGGTTTGTGCTGTCTTTTTTATACCACATGCACATACCAACATAACCACCTCTACAAACAAACATCCTCCGCAACGAAGAGACAAGCTACAATTTCCACCCCGTGACTATGATCCTAGGATAACCAAACGAAAAACTTCTGTTGTTTTACTCTTCGATTTCTGCTCCCAAATCTCGCCTCTCGTTTGAAGTTGTGAGTGTTTCTATTTATTCTGGGTCATTTTGGGTGTTGGTGGTAAGTCAACAGGTTCAACGAGGGGGAGAGATACTAGCTAGGTATCACTTTTCAAGGCGCAAATCCAATGATCAAATCAGCATACTCGGGCATCTTAAGTAAGAACGTAGGTACCTATCGAGATCTAGTGTCTGTGAATTTTCCCTCTTATCTAGAACGGAAACCTGTAATTCAGTGAAAGATCTCGAGAGTTTATTCTAGTTTAGGAATATGGAGAAAATATCATTCTATTTCTCTTATATGATTTTCATCAGAAAATAACATGATCCACAGGTTTCTTTCCTTGCCTAGCCATCTACGTAGAATATTTGTATCGTAATCAGTTCTGCACACCAAGCAACCACGGGGTAGCAACATACCTTCTAGGTTAGTGTGCGGTCTCTGGTCAAGATTGTCCACATAGGAAGAAGAAAACACCTCTATATGCCTCTACAATACGTTCTCCTGTTTCCTCATGGTGATCGAGGCTAGTATTACATGTTATCAGAGCGAGCAGTGACCCACTCAAGCGAACGAGCTTCAGCGAATGAGCGACGTGGGTCACGTAAGCTTGAACTACTTTAGAGGGTAAGAATAGCGACTATAAATAGATTATACAGGTTGACCACGGGACGTCTCCGAGTAGTCAATCTAAATGGCGGCGGTGTGAGAGAGCTAGTAGAATGCTTAATTAGGAAGTAATATACCTGTTTAGGGCAAACCTTAGGCTGATTTATCACGTACGCCCCTCTAGTAGGTTTAGGTGTTTATACAGGTTGACCACAGGACGTCTCCGAGTGGTCAATCTAAATGGCGGCGGTGTAAGGAACTAGCAGAATTCTTAATTTGGCTATACTCGAGTAAAAGCCAGCCAGTCAGCCAGCCAGACAGACAGACAGCCAGCCAGACAGTCAGCGAGACAGCCAGCGAGACAGCCAGCGAGAGAGCCAGCCAGCCAGACAGCTATACAACCAGCCAGCTATACAGTCAGTCATCCAGCCAGGCAGTAAGCTAGAAACGACGAGAAGGCTTAATTATTTAAAGAACATCCCAAGGCTCTATTCTAAAACGTCTCGATTTTATACGTTTTTAGTACTACTATAGGCGGGTCGAGTAGACGTTTATACTACCTAGGTAATGTTTATCCTAAAATCTGTAATATACTAATATGTTCCCTAGTACTATTGTAAAAAACTCTATATGCTTAATAGCGCTTACGTGACACTGTTCGCTCTGAAATTACATAAAAAGGAACGAATTTATGTCAACGTGTCTTGTAGTTAAGAGAGCGCCTAAACCAGCTTCATTGGTACCGTAGGAAGTTTGAGTGTTCACGACTATTCTACGGGAAACGCTTACAACAAGCTGGGGTTATTAACCCTACTATCAATAACGAAACTGTGTCATTACAGAACGGTTACGGGTAAGAAGTTTAAACATATAGTAATTTGAGCATCTTTGATCCTAGATGACTTAGACTGTTCTAATGTAGGATGTGCTTTCCATTGGCCAGCAAGGAATATATCAGGTGACCTATCATGTCGGAACTAACATCTTAACCCCGTTTACAATGGAGTTCCTATATTTATTCGACGGTTCTTTCGTCTTCGTTGGCACTAATCTGCCTCTATTTTTCTCGCTTGGATTGAGACAGTTTCAAATTTACAACCGCTTCCAGGGAAATACATACATATACATCACATATACACCACGCAATGCCAGACCAGCTCGTCGTATTCATAACAGGTGTAGGCAGAGGTGCGTCCATTACCAAAAAAGAATTCATATCAAGCTAAATAATCCTCCAGGAATCGGGAATGCCTTGGCACGGGCATACATCACCCGTCCAAACTGCACAGTAATAGGCAGCATCCGCCATGACACAACCCCATCAGTAGCCTCACTACAGTCCTACCCCACGGGAGAAAATTCAAAACTCATCCTAGTCAAAATCGAAAGTGCTTCACCAACAGATGCGAGTAAAGCAGTTCAAGAGATTGAAGCCCTAGGAATAACCCACATTGACATTGTCATTCCCAATGCCGGTGTAAGCCCTCCTATAGATCCTCTCGAAATAGTCGATCTTAAGGTTATGACTATCACTTTCCAAATCAACACCTTGGGACCACTGGCTTTGTACCAGGCTTGTCTCCCATTGCTGAAGAACTCGAAGAATCCAAAGTTTATGCCTATTAGTAGTGCGGCGGGGACAATTGGGGGAATGGAACGGGGGAAGACTTTTGTGGCGCCTTCGTATTGTATTTCGAAGGCGGCATTGAACTGGATTACTTTGTATTTTCCGCCCCAGAAGTTGATTATGAGATGAATGTTTGAGGTCTGATAGATCTTGAATAGGGCTGCGCATTGTGGTAATGAATGGCTGATTGCTGTTGCTATAAACCCTGGGTAAGACCTTTCAATATGGTCAAGCAGTTTCCATTGAGCCAGAGCTAAGTTGTAAACATTTAGCTTGGTTGCTACGGATATGGGAAATCAAACGGCGAGGTATATTGGCTTGGAAAAGGCGCCTTGGACGGCTGAACAAAGTGCGGAGAAAATCATAGATCTGGTGAGTCTACATTGATACTTGATTTATATGAGTTTCTAATTTGCCACATAGATTGAGAAGTCCAGTCGAGAGAATTACTCCGGAAAGTTCATGGATGCAATTAAAGGCACTGAGTTGCCATGGTAGTAGCTGAGCGACCTGGTTCTCAATAACTCAGGTGGTGGTTATCCCTCCTTACCAAACCCATATACCATACAAATCACCCACAAACCTCCCACAAACAATCTCTCTCCCCTAAAAATCCTCTAGACCCAAAAAATAAAAAGTGTTAAATAAGAATATAAAATATTCAACGCGTAATCAAGCAAGAATAGGTAGAGCTGGGTGAATACCTAGGGATAGAGTACTAGGCAATGGAAGTGAGGAAGTGGTGGAGTGAAGGTTTTAAGAAGTGAGGAAATGAGGAAGTGAGGAAATGAGGAAGTGAAGATTGAAAAGGTGAAGTTTGTTAGAAGTGAAGTTTGTTAGAAGTGGGGAAATGAGGAAGTGAAGATTAGTAGGACTGAGGAAGTAGTAAAAGTGAAGTTTGTCAAAAGTGAAGTTTGTAATAAAGTGAGGAAGTAGTGAAGTGGAGGTGAAGTTTGGTGGGAGTGAAGGGTACAAGAAGTGAGTAAGTGGAGAAGTGAGGAAGTGGAGGTTAGAAAATGTGAAGTGGGAAAGTGGTGAAGTGGTGGAGTGGAGGTTAGGAGAAATGAAGGGTACAATAAGTGAAGAAGTGAGGAAGTGAGGAAGTGAGCATGTGAAGCTTGTCAAAGGTGAAGCTTGTTATTTGATTTATCTTCTTAATCATTACTTTTTCTTACTACTTCACTTCTGTACTACTTCACTTCGTTATTACGCTAACCTTTTACTACTTCACTTCTTTACTATTTTACTTTCTAACTACTTTACTTTGACCTCACTTTACTTCGTTTTTATTTTACTAATAAGCTAGAAGTGAGTATAAGCAAGAAGTTAGTACATGTTAGAAGTGAGTATAGGCGAGAAATGAGGATATATAAGAAGTGAGGACAAGCAAGAAGTGAGGACAAGTAAGAAGTGAGAACAGGTGAGAAGTGAGTATAAGCAAGCAGTGAGTATAGACGAGAAGTGAGGACAGGCATAAGTGAGTACAGGCATAAGTGAGTACAGGCGAGAAGTGAGGGCGTGTAAGAAGTGAGGATGTGTAAGAAGTGAGGACAGGCGAGAAGTGAGTATAAGCAAGAAGTGAGGACAAGTAAGAAGTGAGGACAGGTGAGAAGTGAGTATAGACGAGAAGTGAGGACAGGTATAAGTGAGTATAGGCGACAAGTGAGTATAGGTATAAGTGAGGACAAGCAAGAAGTGAGTACAGGCATAAGTGAGTACAGGCGAGAAGTGAGGACGTGTAAGAAGTAAGGATGTGTAAGAAGTGAAGACATATAAACGGAGGTTTAGTGTTGTACCCACTAAAAGAGGGAACGTACGTAAAGCTATAGTAGATAGTATTAGCAAATGACAGGGTTAAGGGGGTCTAATAGGTAATCTTCGTTAAAGATATTAATAAGTACCTTAATATATTCTTATAAATCTTAATAAATAGATAAGAGATAAATAGTAAGTCTAAAACCGTTGTAATTATTAAAGTTATTACTTAATCGTAGAAGGCATAAAAGGGGGTATTGACCTTATAGTTAATAACGAAATCGTGTTATTAGAGAACGGTTACGGGTATGCACCATTCTCATGATTTTGTGCATTCTACATCCCTGTGAATATAGGAACGTCAAGAAGGGTTAGTTCATGGATGTAATTAAAGGCACTGAGTTGCCATGGTAGTAGCTGAGCGACATGGTTCTCAATAACTCAGGTGGTGGTTATTCACAAACCACGTTTCAAATTAGGAAGGGAAATCATCATAAATAGTGAGGTAATATAGAACAAATTCTGAAACCTTTCACGTGTTGTATTTTACGAAGTTTACCATTCCAATCATTCGCCAATCCTTCACAGCCCGTTGCTGTCCATACATATAACAGACTCAGCAGGACAATCTCCTTTCTCATACCTTTCAGTTGAGGGGTACCGGCTCCAATAAATAGCCCTCGCAAGCTAGACTGTGCAAAGATTTTCTATGTTGAGTTCTGCTCACTGATCTAGAATCACGTCTTCAATATGGGGAATGACAATCTGCGCCAATGTCTCTGTCCCTCTAATTTCTCGGTTGAACGGGGTGCAAAATCCAAATCCTGACATTGTTACATTATAGCAAGTGGAGTTCTTGAACAAGGAGTATGATTTTCATTGTTATAAGAATGAACCACTCCCCTCTCGCTTAACTCAAGAAGCCCAGACCTCTGACTTTTAACTCTACTCGGTAATAAACTCCTAGTTGAGATTACGAACACTTGAACTCCTTGTTTATTCTTAAGAAATCCAAGTGCTAAGTATCCAGGCTAAGACTTGGAAAGGAAATCCCAAATATCAATGCACTTTCAAGCTAACCCACAGATGCAAAACAATTGGTGTATATCTCACACCGCGACCACTCCAAACAGACACTACAAATGAACAGAGAACACTAAACGCACAATTGTTCGTCTCCCCTCAGAAGAAGTTGAGAACCGGAAAGAGAAGCTCATATTCCCAAATCTCGAATATTTGTAGTGAGACTCGGTGGAATTGAGGTCGTCGGATTTACTGTCGATTCCTTCGTTGCTGTCGATTGTCTCTCCAATCTTTGCTAAATATCTTGGTCATGGATGCACCAACATGAAGGTCGAAAGCCTTTTCGTCCACAAATAAATCAGTAACCACAATCGCCCACCAACATCCGAGTCGTCCCCTCATTCCGTCTCGCGTCAAAATAAAGTCTGCCACCTTCTTTGTAAAATAATTACCTCACAACCTCATCGCACCAAATTTCAAATTTCAAATTTCAAATCCAACCTCAACACCAAACATTTCCGTGCCCCAAACGATCAAACCCCGTCGTACATCCATTCGTACACGACCAATCCCACCTCATCCAATTTAGGCAAAATCCCACCCCCCAGACCCTATCGCCCCCACGATTGGTGGTAACAGCATACCCATGCAGTCAGCACAGCACAGCATCTCATGCGGCACACCTCTCCGTGCCGCACGAAAGAATCCTTCCTTCAAAATCGCATGACAGATCCGGATGGATGCAACCAGGTACGGTGCTCAGCCGCGAGACAGGCAGGCAGGAAGGATGACGATGATGGAAAAATAAAAATAAAACTAAGAATCTTACATACATACCTCGTACTCGAGGACCAACTTTCATCACGTCGTGATTCCCGTCTTCCTTCGTGTCCCCATCATGTTCTGCGTAAACGCAGCGTCCTCTTATACTACTTTGATTTATTGTTCTTTGATGTGAGAGTGATTTACAGTGGTATGAAGTAGTACCCCCAAAAATGCTGACACTCCACCCCCGACATCCAATTTTCCTACTCCTTATCCTCATAATCTTCTGTCTCCTCTTCGATTTCCAAACTCTTCGTCGCTCAAAAGCATATCATGAGCTCCAAAATGCTTTGCGAACCTCGAACCAGACGACACTCCAAGGTAGCAAAGACGAGGATACGTTCCGCTGGGCGGATGTTAAACATAAGTACCCGATTCCAGTCGAATCTCTGATGCAGCTACCTAAGCCATTACCGAGAGATGGAATACCAAGGATTCAACACGAGTTTGGAGGGGAGAGTAGGGAGGAGAAAAAAGAGAGACTTGAGAGGTTGGATGTTATTAGGAGGAGTTTTAGGAATGCTTCCATGGGGTATAGGGTGAGTGCTTGGCGACGTGATGATGGTGGACTGATTTCTGGAGAGGAGAATGATTTAATGGGGGACTGGAGGATGGGGTTGATTGGTTCACTTGGTTCGTAAATAAATTCTTCCTTCCCATCCAACCATCCTTTTAGAGAGGGGTGAACGAAGGTTTGAGAGAAAGGAAGAAAGGGAAACTAATTGAAAACAAAAACAGACACCCTCTGGCTCATGGACCTAAAAGAAGAATTCGACATCGCCATTCAATCCATCTCAAAGATAGATTTCAGCACCTCTTCCTTAGAAACAATCAATGTTTTCCAAGCCACAACCCGCATCTTAGGCGGGTTACTTGGCGCCTACGACATAAGCAAATCCCTCTACCCAGAGCTCCTCGAGAAAGCAATAGAAGTAGGAGATATGCTTTACATCGCCTTCGATACGCCGTCCCATCTCCCTTTGACCCATCTCAACTTCCAAGATGCGAAACACGGGCGGAAACATGCGGATTTGAGGACGAGTGGAAGAGGGGGTGTACCGGAAATGGCGAGTTTAACATTGGAGTTGACAAGGTTAAGTCAGGTGACGGGGAATGTGAAGTATTTCGATGCGGTGCAACGGGTTATCAATAGTCTTGAGGGACGACAGGATAGGACGAAGGTGCCCGGGCTGTGGCCTAGTGGAAATGTGCAGAAGAGCAATTTCAGTGAGGTTATGGAGTTTGGAGTTGGGGGTGAGGGGAGTGTGTATGAGGGGTTGATGAAGGTTTGTTTTTCGTTGCTGCTTGAAGTGTGCAGTAGAGCTAAAATATGATATAGGAGTATATGTTACTTGGAGGTGGTTCGCAGCAGTATCGTAGGATTTACGAGTATTCAATGACTGCTATGAGACGGAATATCTTCTATCGTCCGATGACGGAGGATAATTTGGATATTCTGTTCGCTGGTAAAGTTGAGAGTGACGGCAAAACACCAGTTAAAGCACTTGTAACGAAACCACAAGCGAAGCATCTGGAATGCTTCGCTGGAGGAATGGTTACTATTGGTGCCAAGATCTTTGGAAATGATGCAGATTTGGAAATTGGTAGACAGTTGGCTGAAGGCTGTCTTTGGGCTTCTGAGGTTATGCCGCTCGGTATCATGCCCGAAATAATTCATACAGTGCCTTGTGAAAATAAGAGGAATTGCACTTGGGATGAGAAGAAATGGCATGATGCTGTCAATTCCAGCTATAAAGGTGTCGAGTCTGTAGAGGAGAAGATAAAAATGCATGGACTTGTGCCTGGGGTCGCCAAGGTTGACGATGCGAGACATAGACTTCGGTGAGCACTCGCTTCAAACTTTGGACAACAGACAGAATCTAACGATAACAGACCCGAGGCCATTGAGTCTCTATTCATCCTTTATCGAATAACTGGCGATCCAAAACTGCGCGAACGAGCGTGGACTATGTTCAACACTATCACCAAACATACCACCACTGATGTCGCTCACGCAGCTCTAGATGATATTACAATCCCCATGGCACCGAAAGTCGACCGTATGAAATCATTCTGGATGGCTGAAACGCTCAAGTACTTCTATCTCATCTTTGAGGATCCGAGCATTGTGAGTTTGGATGATTATGTTTTCAATACTGCCGCACATCCCTTGAGAAGACCAGGTTGAATGAATGCATATTTGGTGTGATAGATATAACAAGAAAAAGTGACCGTTTGGGCTGTGGCTGAGCGGTGTATGTTGCGTACTCGGTCAGGGGACTTCGAGATGGCAGGCGACATGCGATTACGCTAGATTGGAAGATTCAGCGTGAAAGTCGAACGACTCGAGCTTGAAAGCCGGACTCTACGCAAGTCACAGGATACCGGACAAGTCCGAGAGAGCGGAAGGGGTGACATTGAAATATAGGAAAGAAAAAGCAATGAAACCAAATATGAGTAGCGAATAATTAAGTAACCATTATCAAACAGAAGTCGTGTGAAAATGTGCCAACGCTCGCGAAATGGGATGAAGGGAAAAGAGACCGGGCGAGTGGTGCGTAATCGCATGTGGAACGAACTCGAAGAGACTGACGACAGCTTCGATTTTGGTACTTGAGAGGCATGACTTGTTACAAGACACACAATACGTTGAAAGGGGCTCCATCCAAATATCAAAAGTCGTTAGCGATTGGCGATGGAGTCACGGAAATTAATGCTCTTCCGCTCCAAAGCTTGTGTCGGAGATCTGGGGATTGATACTGCTCGGCAGATCCTCGGATTGTGGAACACATGCTTTTGACGGCGGACGGGTTTTGATCCAGATGGAAATTACGTAGTTCCGTAGCCGGGTGAAGCGACAACTGGACTCTGGAGCAATATCAAACAATTAAAAAAAGGCAATGCCCTGACCACCTCCCAAATCCCCTCCTGTTCGTCTCACTCTTCTTCCCTCCTCATCTTCCTCCTACCATAATTTTCTATACACATACAGCTGCATCGAACAATACTCACCATGTCGTCCCTTCGCCGTCGAATCCAAGGGGACGGGACACCCACCCCTTCAGAAACCCCCCGCGAAGCTACCCCTCCAAAAGCAGAAGACGTAAAACTAGCTCCCGTATCCAAAATCCAGGACTCCCCCAAAGAAGTCCAAGCCAAGTCTCGAAAACGACGAACAGGATTTATCTTCGCCTTGGGTGGACTATTTGGAATAGTAGTAGCAGGTATCTTCGCGGGCAAATCAGATCTTATTGAGTTTCCCGAACTGGGGGAGCTCAGTATGGATAGTGTCATGGATATATTACCGGCAAGTTTTATGCAAGGTGCTCGGGATCTTACAAAGGGTGAACGGGAAGCTGTGAATTACGATTCTTTCTCGGTGGGGTTGAATTTGCTGGCACAAGGTGTCCAGGCTACACATCCGGTTATTATGGTACCAGGCGTTATATCAACGGGACTGGAGAGCTGGGGAACAGCAAATTCTTCGAGGCAATATTTTCGGAAAAGGCTTTGGGGTAGTTGGACGATGATGAGGGCGTTGGCACTGGATAAAGCGGGGTGGAAGAAACATATTATGCTGGACAAGGATACGGGACTTGATCCGGAGGGTATCAAGTTACGAGCTGCACAGGGATTTGATGCGGCGGACTTTTTTATTACGGGATATTGGATCTGGAATAAAATTTTGGAGAATTTGGCCACGATTGGGTATGATCCCACTAACAGCTTTACGGCGGCTTATGATTGGAGACTTTCGTATCCGAATCTGGAAGTTAGGGATCAGTATTTTACGAGGTTGAAGATGTATATCGAGATGGCGATGAAGGTGTCGGATAAGAAGGTTGTTTTGATATCTCATTCTATGGGGAGTCAAGTATTATTTTACTTCTTCCATTGGGTTGCAGCAAAGGAAGGAGGGAATGGAGGTGATAGTTGGGTGGACGAACATATCGATTCTTGGATCAACATCTCGGGATGTATGCTGGGTGCAACAAAAGGATTGCCAGCAGTCCTATCCGGCGAAATGAAGGATACTGCTCAACTAAACGCATTCGCTGTCTATGGCCTAGAGAGTTTCCTCAGCAGAGAAGAAAGAGCAGAACTCTTCAGAGCCATGCCAGGAATCAGCTCCATGCTTCCAATGGGTGGAAACGCCGTATGGGGAAACTCAACATGGGCACCAGACGATGCCCCCGGTCAAGCTGTCAGTTTTGGTCAAATTTTGAATTTCAAATACCAAAATGGTTCATCGACTCAGAAAAACATGACGGTGGAAGAGAGCTTGTCATATCTGTTCAACGTCTCAGAACCATGGTATGTAAAGATGGTCAAAGGAGCTTACTCAACTGGTGTCGCACACACCACGGCAGAAGTAAACGCCAACGAAAATGACCCGCGGAAATGGATAAATCCCCTAGAAACCCGTCTCCCCCTTGCTCCCAACCTGAAAATATACTGCTTCTATGGTACTTCTCCTTCATAACCCCAAACCATTACCTCACATAACTAACAGACACAGGAATCGGCAAACCAGCAGAACGCGCCTACTTCTACCGTCGCACCGATTCGCCATCCTCCCCGCTAAACATAACCATCGACACAGGCCTAATCCAAGGACACGTCGACCACGGCGTGGTCCTTGGCGAAGGAGATGGTACCGTCAACTTATTATCTCTTGGGTATATGTGTAACAAAGGATGGAATATGCATCGATACAATCCAGCCGGTGTCAAGATCAAGGTTTACGAGATGCCCCATGAACCGGATCGCTTCAGTCCTCGTGGTGGCCCGAACACAGGGGATCACGTTGATATCCTTGGTAGACAGAGCTTGAATGATCTTATCTTGAGGGTGGCGGCCGGAAAGGGTGATGAGATTGGGGAGAATGTTGTTAGTCCCATTCGAACGTATGCTGAGAGAGTTGAGATCAAGGAGGAGGAGAAGTACCTGTGAGGAGATGTAGAGGTATGGGTAGAGTAGAGGTGTTGATGATAAGATGAGGCAATTATTATTGGCTGTATATTATGGGATGGAGTATGAGACGGGCGGGGGGTATTTGCTTTTCCTGGAGTTTTTCCTGTAGAGGATTTGTCAATTGGTTGGTTGGTTGGTGGACTGGGTTTTGATGGGGGCAGACTTGATACCCTTGCGTTGATTTTTCCACTTCTTCTGCTCTTTTAGATAGAGATGCAGCGTATATAGATAGTATTCTATAGTTAATGGGTTTCTCGCTTAAGGATATGATTATAATTCCCCTCTCACCTCTTGGTTGATCATCATTTCAAGGACTGTCGTTTGAAAACACACTACTCCACGGAGTATCGAGACCTGGGATCTCAAGTCACGTAACTTGGACTAGAACTAAAAACTTATTACTTGACAGGAGAATAGAATATCTCCTTACTGCCAAAAGCCGCGATGTTCTTTATTCACTCCTTCTGTTATGAATGTAGATTCTAGAATCGACAGCAGGGTTATATTCGACGTCAAATTCACCTCTTGGTTCAATATTTGGGCGTTTGATGGCTTGCAAGTTTCTGGCTTGCGCGGGTAGTTCAGTTTCTAGCTTCGCAGATCCGGCGGTTTAGATAGCTTCTGCGCGAAAGCCATGATGGTTGGCTTAGCCTATGTTCCACAAGGTTAAGCGAGCTGTCATTGCTGCGAACTGGGTTTGATAGGATAGTTTGTGAATGAGAGTGGGGTTTATGATAGTGTCTTGTTTTGTGTGGCTTAACGGTATGATGTGATTTGATCGCTTGTTGTTTTGCTTGCTTGGGATTGGTTGGTTGAGAGGTGGGGGTGGCTTTGAGAGATGTGAGGCATGGTTTTGTGGCTTTGATGTGTTGATAGTACTGGTTGGTTCCTGGGTTTGTGAAGGATTATGTATGTTGATTTATACCTCTTCTTCGCTGAACTTGCTGGTCTTTATTGTACTTAATCGAAGTATATATATACGTCCACGCGCTTCCAAAATTCCCTCTTGTTTATAGATATCCCCTCATTGCTACATATGTAAGTTTCGATTTTTACGTTTGCGATTTCCTATTGGAGTGATAATCTTCGAAAAATAAGCCCTTGTAGCTCATCTGTACTAGAAGGCAAAATTGAACCTATCGCGAGCAAGTTCTAAGAGAAAAATTAGACACGACTAACTTGAAAATCCAAACGTACATACGTAACAACGAGGAGATAAAATCCCAAGTCCTTACTTTCATGACTCAAAAGAGATTATCTGCTCACTCCCAAACATACTCTACCTTCCACCATCCGATAGTAAGATATCTGATATCCAATAGATATATGAAATGACACAGAGTAAGAGGTTGATTGTATCTTGATCCTATGACCTGTGGGGGCATAGTTGTTGTATATTGGAAAAAGCCTACCAATGGTGGAGTAAATTAGCTCTATATAGATACAAACTTAGTCGACTGAAGTACATGATATATATCTCTGCTAATGTTTTACAAGATGGATTGCAAAATAATTCTGAGTGAATTTATTGTTGATAGATGTTCATGTGTGACTTTGTGGCATCCCTCGATCTCAACGCTATAATTGGATACTCAGATATCGCAGAACTTCCAAGAACTTCCTCCCAGTTTCTGAGCTCTGATATTTCGTTGGGACATCACGTTGGTTATTGGCATTGTCTTGGGTCATTCTATTACCAGGTTTTGTATTGGGCAAAATGGGCAATTACTAGTAGTTCAACAAAACCCCGCTCTCATGCTTGCTGTTGAATGTGATATCTTCCGAATAAGAAAAAATATTACTGTTGAAACCCCCATGTTTCCGGGATGTTGCTGATTCCAAATCAGGATTAAATGGCTGGCCAATCATTCATCATTCTGTGACGTTACTGTAGCACGTGTCCAGCCCCTGAACTGGCAGGTATGACCCCGCCAAGTCTCTCCCGTGCCGGGCTAACTTAAGCGAGTCCCTCCTTAATGACATGCAATTGCCTATCCATATCCGAAAATCAGCACTACTGTTGGGCCAGTAAGATCGATTTTGAGTTTAGTAGGAGATAAACATGTGGCCTCACCGCTACACCGAGTTGTAAGAAACTTTATACGTTTACTTGTACATGTGGCAGAGGAAGAGGAGGAGAGGCAGTTAACGGAACTCTTGTACTTGTACGAGTAAAGTTAATTATATCTAGGGTCTGTTAGATGTTTATTTGATGTCCACACGGCACAAGTCCCTGAATCGGTACATAAAATATCTTTGATGACAACCTTATTCCCAGTAAGCAACCGGTGGTTCATTGTGAGTACAGATCAACACAAAGCTCCGAACTCCGCTAGCTCCAGTCATTCACTATAATTATACCAGGGAGCCCCGTCATACCCCCTCAATTACAAATATCTTTGCTACTCCATGCTTCCTGAACTCTTGATCATGTACTTTCTTTCGCTCCTCCTCTCTGCAATAGCAGTGTCAGCGGCGATACCCGGATACCTCCCGAGAAATCTCCAAACAAAAACCAGCAAAACAATTCCTGCAGAATTGGCAACAGGAGATATAGTTGCCAACTTCATATCTACAAGATATGGAATCGACGCCCCTCAACTGTCTGCTGTGAACAACACCTCATTCGATTGGTGGTATTTCGATGCAATCTCATCCGATTCCTTGAGCGCCGTGACGGTTATCTTCTTTACGAGTGCTAATGCTGCGTTTCCGTTCCTATCGTCGCCAAATGTTACTACTTCTATTGTGCTGAACTATCGGTTTCCTAATGGGACGAATGGGACTCACAATATAAATGCGGATAGGGCGGTGGTTGAGACTGTTGATTCCGGGTCATCTGGTGACTGGTGAGCCTTTTCAGCTTGGTATTTCATTCTGATTGATTTTGAGAATATCCTGTTGCGTTTTATGGCTGATGAAACCCATTACCAATCTGTTTCTTCTCCGTATTTCTTCATTCTGTAGTCTTTCTATTGCTATTCAGTACGATCATGAAGCGAGCTGATTTCAAAATAGGGTAGGAACTGGAATATCATGGAAAGGCAGCCCAGATCTCTCCACATACAATATCACAATCGACAACCCAACCATCGGTATCAAAGGTACATTCAATCTCAAATCAACATCACCAGCACATTACCCATGTGGTCCCAATGAAGCAGACCAAACCATGCTTGTAGCTCCCCACATCGGTTGGGGAAATGCTGTACCGGATGCAGACGCAAAGATTGACTGGGACATTAACGGAAGCAAACTTGTATTCGAGGGAGCTGGTTATCATGACAAGGTAAGTATTCCCACTCCGTTAAAATAAAATAATATAACTAAACTGAATCGTTACAGAATTGGAGTGACCAACCATTCACCAAGAACGTCGCATCATGGTACTGGGGCCACGCCCGAATCGCGTCCTACGAAATTGTCTGGCTCGACGGTCTTACATTGAATGGCACTGAATTCGTTTCAGCCTACGCATCAAGAAGCGGCATAATGATCACCGCTGCTTGCAACTTTGGTGCATTGAAAGTCAGACCTGTAGAGTCTTTGTATCCACCAACCATAGCGAGTCCTGATCCAAAGTCCTATGCCCTCGAGATGGATTTGGGTACTGAGGGGATATTGGCACTTAATATAACTACTATTAGTACTTTGGTGGATGCTGCTCCTATCTATAGTCGGTGGGGTGGTAGTGTGGATGGGACTTTAAATGGAGGAGATTTGTTGGGAGGGCATGCATTGTATGAACAATTCAAATTTGTTTAGAGGAATCTTTGGATGGATTTGGATGGCAGAAATTACTTCAGGGAAATCTAGTTCTCTTCAATAGATACCATACTTTTTCGCAAAATTGTCTGGATTGATCTAGCATTCATTTTCATATTACACGTACACTTCTTCCCTTTTGAGCAGCTGCGCTTGGCAAATGGTAAATTATCAGCAATTAAGAAGCCAAAATCACGGCTTTATTTTAGTCTGATCAAGTCAGAGAAAAACGGCTCAGTTCCAGTAGGAGCCATTTGATAATAACACTACTCTTGTATTATTATTTAATATAACCTATAAATACACTTCCTTCCTTCCCTCACTACCTTTTTCTTCTACAAACCTAGATAAGAAACTAATAGGAGGAGTAAGGGATAGTAAAAGAAAAGTACATTAGAAGTAAAGGAGGTTAAAAATAAGGGATGTCAAAAGTAAAGGATGCCTAAAGACAAACTTTACTTCTTACAAGCTTTACTTTTAACACTTCCTCACTTTTCACAAGCTTCACTTTCGACATACTTCACTTTTGACATACTTTACTTTAGACATACTTCACTTTCGACATACTTCACTTTAGACATACTTTACTTTAAACAAGCTTCACTTTTAGAGTATACAAGCTCCACTTTTAACAAGCTTCACTTCTAACACTTCCTCACTTTTCACAAGCTTCACTTTCGACATACTTCACTTTTGACAAGCTTTACTTTCGACATACTTCACTTTCGACATACTTCACTTTAGACATACTTTACTTTAAACAAGCTTCACTTTTAGAGTATACAAGCTTCACTTTTAACAAGCTTCACTTCTAACATTTCCTCACTTTTCGACAAGCTTCACTTTCGACAAGCTTCACTTTTAGAATGTACAAGCTTCACTTTTTACAAGCTTCACTTCTTCACTTCTTCACTTCTTCACTTCTTACAAGCTTCACTTCTTCACTTCTTCACTTCTTCACTTCTTCACTTCTTCACTTCTTCACTTCTTCACTTCTTCACTTCTTCACTTCTTCACTTCTTCACTTCTTTAAAGTTTTTACTTCTAACACTCCGTCACTTTTAACAAACTTCACTTCCGACATACTTCACTTATACCACTTCTTCACTTCCCAAAAGCTCCCCACTTTTAACACTTTATTACTAACAACAGCCTTCACTTTATACAAGTTTCACTTCAGGCAAGCTTCACTTCTAGCAAGCTTCACTTCTAGCAAGCTTCACTTTCTACAAACTTCACTTTATTATAGACTTCATTTTATTATAGACGTCACTTCTTAATAGATCACTTTTGTCACTTCTTCACTTTTAACTGTCTTCACTTCTTAATAGTCTTCACTTTAACACTTCTTCACTTCAGACATACATAAACTCTGCTGTAAGCTTGTTTCAAAAACCTCACGATCTTAGTCACTTTGTAAGTAAAGAAAGAGGAAGAAAAGCAATTTCTACCTAGTGAAGAATTCAAACATTGGTCTAGTGTGAGGGTACGAAGCTTAGGTGAATGTAGTTACGTGTAGATTTAGGTTATCGATTAAATGTAGTTACGTATAAGTTTGTGGTTGTAGATAGAATGTAGTCATGTGTAGGTTTGTTAACTCGCTTAGTAAATGTTGTTTTAAATATAGAGCTTCCCTAATTGGCCTAATCGGGTATAGCGTAGATTCTTTGTTATAGACTATAAATATTAGCTAGCTCTAGGACTTTCTTAGAAGGCTCGCGATCAATCTTAACCCTATTCTAGAGTAGTCTTTTATACGCTTCTAGTGATTCCCTAATATATTAATCGCCTTCTTCTAAATCGAGTTCGACCTAACCTAGTCGTCGTACTCGCTATGTCTATTCCTCCGAATATAACTTACGACGAGTTCGGTGCTCTATTAGCTTCGGCTTCTAAGTATTCCGACCTCGTTATACTCTATAACTTTAATAACGATTAGTTTATTTAAGTAGTTGTCGACCTTACTACCTCCCTTTAATAATCGTAAACTAACCTTCGACAATTATAAACTAACGCTTAGAATCTTAATATCTAGTACTAACTTTACCTCGATAAGATTAGTATACTTTAGGCACAGATCTAGAGATTTATTAACTAATCTAATTAAGTCGTAGACCTCTAAGATTAAGTTATAGGCCTTTAAAGCTAACTTTAGTCGTATACCGATTAGACCGATTAGGTTACGAGTCTTTAGAACGAAATTACAAGTCTTTAGAACTAGATTATAGGCCTTTAAAGCTAACTTTAGTCGTGTACCGATTAGACCAATTAGGTTACACATCTTTAGAACTAGGTTATAGGTCTTTAAGACTAAATTAGGAATTACTAAAACAATTAACTACTCTCTACTACTAGCCCCCCAGCCGCCCTTACAAGCCTATAAAATGACGTCGCCGCTCTCTAGCTTTACCTCTAGAAGTTAAATATAGTTGGTTATACTAGTAGTAGTAGTAGTTCCTCGAAGCGCTACCGAGACCCTCTCCCTTTCGGTAGTAAAGACCGACACAAGCCTTACGATCTATAAAGCTTTATTTAAGATGTTAAGATTAAGCTAAGTATAAATGCTAATTAGTAGTCCTCTAAACCCGAGCGTATAAAGTTTATACTTGGTTGTTTAGAAAGAAACGTACGCCGACACTTTAATAGATATCTCACTCCTAATACCGTTTTTAAGGTACCTATAAATTCTGTCTTATAGATATTTAAGTACTTAATATCTACTTACGGTAATAAGTTTAGTCGAGAAACTACGTTAAAGTTACTCTTAAACGAGAAATAAGGACAACGCGATACTATCGAGTTCCTACTTAAGTAGGTCGGTTTAGTATTAGAAGCTTAGGCGGAAGGATTTACTATAATAGGCATTTTAAAGGCCGCCCTTTACCCCGAAGTACATCGCTAAGTCTTAAGCGAGGGTGGTTACTTAGAGAATATCGAGTTAGACGATATAATTAAGTTAATTAAGAGTGCTTATAACACTTGCTTAGTAGCTTTAGGACCCGGTTACACTAAGCGAGGTGCCGCTATTATAGTAGTCCTACAATCCACTCGGTCTATTCCCGCCGCTACTACTACTACCGACGGTGACCCTATGTAAATCGACGCTGCTAAGATTAGTACTAAGCCTGTTTAGACTTAGAAGTTCGTTAATAAGAGACGAATTCCGCGTAACTAGGACAAACGCGACGCCCGCCGAGAGTTTTAGCTTAAGAACAACTTATACTTCTACTACTGTAGCGACAAGTACGTAAAGACCGCCTACCTAGCTTTAAAAGTAAAGGAAGATAAGAAGAAGGAGGAAGAAAAGAAGTTAAATAAGGGAAAAGCCTAGTCTTCGGCGATAGTCGCCCCTAGAGACGACGAACGAAGAAGAAGATAAACGTAGTATTATTATTACTAGAGGAAAGATAAAAGGATATAATAGAGATTCTATATAGGTTATTAAATAAGAATAAAAACCTAACTTTATCTATATACTCTCTACTTAACTTTAGCGCTTCTACTAAATGTTTTATTAATTCTAATTTTACGTAAAAATAAAGATTCTTATTATACCCCCTCTCCCGACCTCGCCGATTATAAACTGTTAATAGTACCCCCTCGTCTACTAGGGATATTACCTACGTCGCTGTCCTAGACCTTTAAGTCGGCAAGTATATCGACCGAGATTAACGATTCTATATTACTAAATTAGCCTCTTATAAAGTTATTTTTAGTAAACTCTAGCTTTTAAAACATAATCTAGTAATAGATTAGAAAGCTAATAAAATTACGTTTATATTAACCTTTTATACTAAATCCTACCTCCCTAAAGGCTTAACTAAGTTAGTTGTACCTATATACACACATCTTTTTTATCGAATCAGGTTTTTTGTTCTAAACGACCTGATTACTTCTTCTGTACACTAAAGCGTATATTTCCTTTCGTGGGGATGTACTCCCGAGGCGCCACCCTCTCCCCTACCCCCT
>UNPR01000154.1:0-117769 GCA_900536425.1 Hymenoscyphus linearis
CCCTAACCCTAACCCTAACCCTAACCCTAACCCTAACCCTAACCCTAACCCTAACCCTAACCCTAACCCTAACCCTAACCCTAACCCTAACCCTAACCCTACTCTGATAGATCTAATGGCTATTCTTGTATCCTCGCCGCCTATTTAGAATTCTAGAGCCTCTTCTATAGAAGGAATCATTCTATTTAAGAGGCCGCGACAAGTAATCTAGGTGGAATATAATTTTAGAATAGTTCTACATATAATACGACTATAATATAAGATTATTATACCTTATATCTTGACTTTAATCGTTAACTAATAGAATTGGTTGTTTCTTTACATAATAGCTTTATTTAAACGTTTTTTATTGTCTCTTTATTCCTTTAATAATCGTAAAATAACTCTGAAAACTCCCTGGAAAACCTCTTAGAACCACCCTAAATACCCCTTAAATCACCCTAAAATATCGATATCCTTACGTTTTCCACGATTGATATCGCAATCGTAGAATAATTTATCGCGATAATCCTAAAAATATCGTCATTGTACCCAAGTCTAAGTAGGGTTGACTAAAGTAGGTAATTTAGTTTAGGAGGATTCATCCGAGTAGGTGCCACTACTATTCTACTATACTTGTGTCCTATAATATTTATAATCCGACCTTACTACTAGCTTGCTCGCCGTAGAAAGGTACTAGATCGGGTCCTATAAATCTAATCTAAAGAAGACTTCATTGAGAAGGTCTAGCTAAGGAGGAATATTAGAGATCGGTTAAAGTAAGGGAGACAGACAAGAATAAGCTCTATAAAGATATAGAAGTAATTTAAGAAAACTTAAGACTCTATTGGAAAAGAACAAGTTAGATGCTATAACTAAGAGTAGATTTTACTTAAACTTTAAAACCTTAGTTAATAGATAAGTACTAATATCTACGCAATAGCTAGGGTATATCTTCTAGATTCTAAATAAAGGAGTAGGTACTTACACCAAACAACACCCACCTATGTAAACCGCATCTACTATCAAGTTGTAGTGCGCATCCGCCACACAATTACCAGACCTAACAGAAATCCTTAAAGCACCTATCTATCTATCCATCTATCCATCAATGCCTATCACTAAAAACCACCATCCATCTTATCACTTACCACCTCTCCCCCTCTTCCACAAAAACACAAAGCAAAGAGAAAAGGAAAACACACAAAAAATACGCCGCTACCCTCAACTCCTCCCCTGCCCTAAATCGTTCAACGTTCCACAAAGAAACCAAGGCGTGGTATACATGCCTTCAACACGCAAGACCCTCGTACAGTGTCCCACCATACATACATACCAACCCTAAATGCAGGTTTGGGATGAAAAGCTGTAGCTGCAGATGTATAACGTGCTCATCTCACTTCGACAAGGAAAGTACTATACAGGGAACACGATGAAGATGTCGCGGGTACTTGCAACGGAAAGTTCGATACTTTGGCGGAGGAGAGAGATGAGGGGATGGGATGTGATGGGATGGGAAGAAATGAAATGAATATAGAGAGAAGGGTTGAGGGTTCGACCTGTAGTATGAAAGAAAGGTATGAGAGCTATCGAGGTGAGACGTTGCGGTTTCCGTTATAAGAAGGAAGGAGTAATACCTTTCGTCCCCTCAAGCTAGATAGTGACATTGGGGGCAGATCGGGAGAGCTTGAGCTTCAAAGCCTACCTAGATACCTACTGGTTAGGTCTCGCCTCTTGACGTTAATATTCGACGTATTCGACGTAGAAAGTGAACTCAAAATTCCAATTGCTAATTTTCCGAAAATAAATCAACCCGATTTCCGTCTTCTCCCCTCCTTTTAGTAATAACCAATAGACAGACTGACAGATTGACCTCATCTCTAGGTACTCTGACATTAAGTAAGTACTCTTCCAATAAACCTTCCATTTTCAACTTCCCCTCCATACTCTCTCAATGAACCCACATAACAAAAAGAAACACTACACAACCCAGAAATCCCGACTTAAATCCAAGAATACCAAAGAATCCCCAAAAATAACGAACAAGTTTCATCTCTTCGCGTCGCGCAAACAAAAAGAACCCCGTAACACTCACACAAACCACTCTACCTACACGCCAGCCAACATTCCTTCACAGTCGACATTTCCCCCCATCCCCCAATCCAGTTCCACCAAGAGAAATCCTCACTCCTCACCGAAGCTTCGATCCTTACTTATTCGCTTAGCTTAGCTTAGCTTAGCTTGCTACCTTACACACCCACCAACCACGACCCAATCTCGAGCCAAGGTCGTACCGAGAGTAATAGATAGATGTGGTAGCGCTTACGTGGCATGACATGGTGGGCGTTTTGGTACTCCGGCATGTATTCCTTCGTCAGATTAGACTTATTTGACTTGACATGCAATCCTACCCACGGTGCATGTGTACAGAACAGTACCGACATTCATTTCAGGTAGAGAGGCAGTCCAGTCTCGGCGTCTGATGATAGGTGTTCTACTTTGGTGCTCGGTAGTGGGTGGACCTTTTGTACGACCTCGGATTCGGTACAGTACGAAGTACCAATTCCTTTGAAGGATTAGGAGCAAAATTAAACTTATTTACGGAGTACTTGACAATGACATGGCATGTAGGGAATCCTACCTACCGTGTATGTGTACAGTACGAGTATAGAATAGTACCGACAGGCATTTCAAATAGGCAACAAGTAGCAGTCTCGGCGTCGAATGATACGGTACCTTGGTAGGAGTGTCCTTACTTCCTGACTTCCTTACTCATTTAAGAATATAGGAATAGGGAATAGAGAATCGATAACTCAATTCCCCCACCTGCATAGTAGGAATGTTGGAATGTTGGAATAACATGTACTCCGTAGAGAAAAAGATTAATCCGCACCGAAAGTAGTAGTTGCTTACGAAGGGAAAGAAAAAACGGTGAATACTCTTCTGTATGTAAGGAGTTGAAGAAACCGGTAGGCAGGGCAGAAAGAGAAACTCTAGTCTTTATTTAAACCAAACGAAGGAAACGAACCCGTTGGGACAGAGGTGTTGCTAATCTAATCTCCTACATTAGTGTTGTGTTGGTGGCTGATCTAGGGCCCTAGAACGTTTCCTTTCAATAGTGTAGGGCGGTAGTGAAATTTGGATTTTCTACAGTAACCTTGAGAGCGTGGTGAGCATGGAAGATGCTTGCTTGTCTTGTTGTAAAGGCTCTGTAGTCCACACTGTACTCGAGTAGCTTCACGTACAATATTTTCAATTGATGATATCACAACTCATTATTGTGATCATTCTTGACAACGTTTATTGTTTCCTCTGTGAAAAAGTTAGAAAATCGGGGCAATACCGGCCCACGCCCAGGCGTCCCGAGAACCTAACATTCGGCGCACCGCACCGGCGCACGGCACCCTTCCGAAAGGTGACAGGCCGAAAACAAGAGGTTTCCTGTCTTTCCCAAGGCCGAACGGGCCACGGAAATAATGCTTTGTTTTGCAAGCTTTGTGAGCTGTGAAAACGGAATTGCTTTTTCGAGATTACCTAGGTAATGAAGTGATGGAGATTTATGATAGATTTCATAGAAGGATAATGGTTATGCCTTATTGCAATGTATACAATATATGCAATATATGCAATATATGCATGGGATGAGGGTGTTATCGTACCACCCACCAACAATACCGGTACATCAACCCAAAATAAGGTGGTGTTGGTGGCACAGCACCATAATACCATAGTAGTATCCCCAGGGGGTGCTCGACTACGGAAGAGGTTCTCGTCTAGAATCTAGATTGTTTGGCTCAATAGAGATTAGACCGAGTTCGTCCCTGGTCAAGACTCAAGAACTAGACCGTGTTAAGGGGTGCCAGCCTGCTCGCCTGCGATGAAGGATGGCCCTGCCAGTCGGTCATCTTGATCGAGGCATTTCCTCTGAGTGATCCGAGTTGAAAGGGGGGTTCTTCATGGAGCTCCCATGGATGAATCGATCATGTTTGGAATGTTTGGAGATTTTCGCCATGTTTTGAGAATCAGATGAGCAGAATGGTCTCGGCGGGCTTTGTGAATTGGTATCGAGTAATGTTGAAATGCCGGTAGATCGGTTGTGATGGCAATTGAAACGGCACCGAGTTGCTTTTTCGTTTTCGAAACCGGCACAAGAAGGAGGTCGAAACATTTGATTTAGTCGAAACATCAAGCCTGCAAGAACCGAGGAATGGAGATTTGGGATGGGCTTGGTGTCAAAGTAGTGTCAAAGAGTTGGACGTTGGGATTGGAGATGTTGGAGATGCTGGTCGAAGATCTAATCTTGGACGTTCCATTCTGGTTTTTCCACCTACCTTTCACTGCATCTGTATGGCTAGCTTTGGCAGGATCCGGGCATCCCAACTCTATATCTGAAGATCCCGTACGTATTTGGCTATAAAGTCCGTTTTCGTGATCCTCACACGACATACGACATGGTGTTGAAATCAATGCATTCTGTAAGGGCAGAGCAGATCTTGCTGTCGTGCAGTAGTGAAGGTGTTGATCTTTGTTTTACTCCAATACACGTCGCCGGCGGAGGCTGGAGTGGGTGATTTTCTAGTTGCAGACTCGGCGACACCAAATCGGTTTTCTTTCCAATATCTCCGCGTATGCGCCTTTTGCACTGTACGTACCATGCGCAATCGTATGCCACCGCACCGTTGGTTATTAGTGTTGTCTTTGGCTGTACCGTAGCCTGTACGTTGCGTGAGGTGACTTCTTGAGGGCTGGTGGCAAGAGTTGGTCCGTCAATAATACAGTACAGGATTCCGCCTGTTGGTTCGGCCGTGGACTCTTGGACAACAATCGGAGGGTTCTCAACTTCTCAACTCCTACTTGGTACCGACAGGAACCAAACAGTGGTAACCAACTCCTTGGCAAGGCTCGACCCGCAGATAACAAGAGCCCTGTTGCTGGTCGACTTGGTCAAGGCGGCAAGGCCATTCACAATCCCAAAGTCGGTGGTGTCACTGCTGTGGGCGTGGGCGACGTGGGGACATCATGCTGCCCCGTGTCGAATCACAAGCGAGCAGGCCCCGCAGGCCCCGTAGGCCCCGTAGGCCCCGTACTTGGCTTATCTGTGGATTCCTCGTAAACACGCTAGGAAATGGCCCCAAGGACCCGAGGCGCAAGGGGCTGGCCAAGACCCAAGAGGCAAAGAAGACGTCGCTTCTCGTTGGCAGACGTCCTTCACAATTTCAATATCCTTTTCACCCAATAGCGTCGTCTGATGTCACATGCTAAGAAGATGATGTTCAAAGTCAATGTGGTGGGTTGCGTGGTTGCGTGGTTCTGGGATCTCGACCGACTCTTCTCGCCCAGTCTCCCAAAAAGTTGCGCTGAACTCGGATCCGTTGCACAACTTCTGACGCCACGGTAAGCAAGACGCAGACGCCAAAATATTTCATCTGAAGCGAATGATGTGCGCCACGGGAGCTGCCGTAGTCGTTTTTGGCAGCAGGTAGGAGGCAGGAGGCAGGAGGCAGGAGGCAGGATTAGTGTGGTGTGGTGTGGTGTCACTTTGGGATCAATTTAGGCTAATTCGGCCTGAGCTGGTTCTCGGCCTCGCAGTCTGCGATGGGACGCTAGAACGCTACTAGAACCAAGGGAAGCAAGATGGAAGTTTTTTTTTTGCAACAATGCCGCCTCCGTACTTGCATTTGATTGCATTTGATTGCCTTGGTGAGTTGCCCTATTCGGCTTCTACTAACCATTTACTTTGATGTACTCGAGTACTTCGTAGTATTCGCTAGCTTGAACCGTATGCGTGGGAAAGTACTTTACTTGGCGACAAAGATGCTTGACTCCGGAATAATACTCCGTGGTACGGAGTAGTCTTTGAGAATCCGCAGAGGATTTAAGATTTGCATCCTGAGGTCTCTGATGACTTCATCTGATGTTATTGTACCAACCTAGTTATTGTACTAGTTGAACTAGTTGAATGACTTTGACATGAGGATATTTGAGTGGAAGGATTGAGAGTGAACAAGTGAACAAAGAGTCGGATGAGAGAGATAAGAGACTGATACACATTCAACGCCAATAAGCCAATAAGCCAATAGGAAATGAGAGATTTGTTACTCCAATCAGCAGAGAATGCTATATCAACGCCCAACGCCTTGGACGAAGGCGGTCGGTATGAGTTTCCCTATTACTAACATTTGTAAGTAGGTACTAATCTCCATAGTTGGAATAGTTATCTACTGACCGGGGTAGATCGGAGACTCGGAGAGTAGGTATATACACCCTACACCTCCCACATGTCATCCCCTCTCTTCTCTTCTCCTCTCTCTGTCTCTTCTCTTACCCTACTTTGCTTCTTCTCCCCGTTTGTTTCGAAGCATACTAGTAGACGGTAGACCATCTCTGAGACTCGCAGCCATCCAACCGTAACCTCACGCCTCACCCTCACCCTCACCCCTCGGCCAGCTCCCGTTTGGCTGATATTGGCACTACTACTGAGCGTTCCACTGAAAAGCCGCACATCAACACAGCCAGACCCCGTCAAATATCCTTCTCAGTGACTCAGTCTCCTCACCCTCCAATTGAGCTCAATCGAGTCCCCAGTCCCAGTCTCAGTCCCAGTCTCAGTCCCAGTCCTAGTCCCCACCTTACCCTAGGTACCTACCTAGGTACTCCAGTGACTCCACAGCTCCAGTACCCACTCTTACCGGCCCCTGTCAGACCCGCCGCTGCAACTCATCGTCCCACCAAAACATCCACCCGCCAAGATCTCACTCTCACCTCCACCACCCTACCCTGTCCTGCCCGCGTCCCTCGTCAATCAGCCTTTTGCCCTTTTAATACCCCAAATTCCCCCTCCGTCAGCGTCGAACAGCTTCTCCTCTCGCCAAGAGTACCTTTCCTCCCCCCAACGGCGATACCTCTCACTCAATTACACTCTTTACGACCGTTGCATTCTTGAGTGAATTGCAAACCCGCCTAGACTTACCGCCCACGATCGCGATTCGTCCAAATCTAATATCAAGTGCTCAGAGAGCCAAACAGCAGCAATCCTCCAATACAAAATTTGGCCTATAAACAACACCACTATAAACAACACCACTATAATACGCTCAGTGAGCACCTAATCGCAAACATGAGTATCGATCCCGATCACCTCAACTACGTCGTCAAGGTCGCCTACAATGGCACCAACGTAAACGGCGGTGACTCGCTCACAGAGGACTTGAACATCTTCTACGAGGTAAGCTTAAATCACCATACAATCCATCTGGCCCGAATCGCCTCAAAAATCATACGCGAAACTAACCACCACTTCTTTAGTCGGGAGACATCGCATGGATGATCACCTCCACCGCTCTCGTCTTGCTCATGATTCCAGGTGTCGGGTAAGTGCATCTCATTCAACGTGTCCAGTGGACTCGGTGCAACAGAAGCTAATTGTCCCATGTACAGCTTCTTCTATTCTGGTCTTGCTCGCCGAAAGTCCGCTCTGTCTCTCATCTGGCTGTCCATCATGGCTACAGCCGTCGTCTCGTTCCAATGGTTCTTCTGGGGTTACTCCCTTGCTTTCTCGCACACCGCCGGCAAGTATATTGGTGATTTGGAGAACATTGGTTTCCGAAATGTCCTCGGTGCCCCATCCATCGGTTCGCCCAAGATTCCAGATCTCATGTTTGCCGTTTACCAGGGAATGTTCGCTGCCATCACCGTCGCTTTGGCCGTCGGAGCCGTTGCCGAACGTGGTCGCATGCTGCCTTCCGTCGTCTTCATGTTTATTTGGTCGACCATCATCTACGACCCAATCGCTTGCTGGACCTGGAACTCTTCGGGTTGGGTTTTCAAGTTGGGAGGATTGGATTTCGCCGGTGGAACTCCAGTGCATATTTCTTCCGGTTGCGCTGCCCTCGCGTACTCCATCATGTTGGGCAAACGTCGTGGACACGGCACTCATGAGTAAGTAATTTTCCATTCCATCTGTGGAATATTAGATCTTCCGTGTGCTTCGCTTTCTGTAACCAGATATCGGACACTTTTTCCATTTAGTAACATGAACTGACCAATTCCGTAGATTGAACTACCGCCCACACAATGTCACACACATCGTCATTGGTACCGTCTTCCTCTGGGTTGGTTGGTTCGGATTCAACGCTGGTTCCGCTCTCGCTGCCAACATGCGCGCTGTCATGGCTGCAGTTGTCACTAACTTGGCTGCTTGTGTTGGAGGTATTACATGGTGTCTTCTCGACTACCGTCTTGAGCGCAAATGGTCTACCGTTGGTTTCTGCTCCGGTGTCATTGCTGGATTGGTCGCTATTACACCCGGTTCTGGTTTCGTTCCCGCCTGGGCCGCTGTCATCTACGGTGTTGTCGGTGCCGCAGGTGCCAACTACGCTACCAAGCTCAAGTTCGTCTTCGGTATCGATGATGCTCTCGATATCTTTGCCGAGCACGCCGTTGGTGGTTTCATCGGTAACATCTTGACTGCCTTCTTCGCTGCCGACTACATAGCACATCTCGATGGCTTCACCGTCATTCCAGGAGGATGGCTCAACCACAACTGGGTTCAACTCGGATACCAATTGGCCGATTCTTTGGCAGGAGGTATCTACTCTTTCGGAGGAACCTGTCTCATCCTCTTCCTCATGAACCTTATCCCAGGTCTCTCCCTCCGCGCCACCGAGGAAGCCGAGATTCTTGGTATCGATGATGCTGAGATTGGTGAGTTCGCATACGACTACGTTGAGTTGACCCGTGAGGTTCTCAACGACGTGTCGGACGCGGAGAGCAAATACTCGGTCAACCACGAGACTCGCGAGAAGAACATCGTCACCAGCCCCGTTCCTCATAACATCGAGGCCTAAGCGAACCCTTCTATCTTTTTTCTTTCCGACATTTCTTTCTCCTCTCTGCATAAAACGTCGCATTTGGGGTCCTAAGTCTTGTTTAATTTTCTGGCGTGACATCTGGGTTATTGGTCTTCATGTGGTTTGGGTTGTTGTTCCTTCACATTGTTTTCCTGCTTAAAGGATGGATGATGGGTGGTGGATGAGTACTATACTGTCTGTCTGTATTGGTTGCAACCCGAAACCACCTATCTACATACTAATGGCTCGTACGGATACCCCTCGCTTGCCTTGTCCAAACTCTAGATTTTCTAAAACAAAGTTTTTCCAAAAAAAACCATTGGACCTCAGGGTTTTTTGGCATCTTCTTTCCTTGCAATTTGGGGATGTGAAAAAATTTCATTCTCTACTTTCTCTTTAATTTCTTTTTTTTTCCTTTTGTTATTAAGGGGTGGGTGGATGGGTGGCTGATCTCACGAACGAATGGATGAGGGATTCATGATGGCTGGATGGATGGGGTGGGAGTGTGTCTTTTTTTTTTTCAATGTTTTCTTTTTCCATGATTGTACAGATAGTGGAATAGAATGGCTACAATGATCAAATGATACTTCCTCTTTATACTATATATAAAAACTTTTGATTCGATTGTGGTTGTGAAATGCTTGACTTGTTGTATGTTGGTAGGGGGCGAGTAAGGAAGTACTTGTATAAAGAAACAAGATGAATATAACTTACTTTCCACTATCAACTTCCAATTTGTAGTTTTTCTTCCCTTCCTTCCGTCGTATCACATCACAGACACTTAGAAAGCCTACCGTACCCCGCTTCTCTCTTCCTACACCCCTCCTTGTTGTCTGATATAAGAAAGAAAGATTTTCTTGGTATCTCAATACACATTACATTATCTCTTAGAAACTTCGGTATTGGGAATTCGAGAGGTCATGAGGTTTGAAGAACGGAAATAGGGGATTGCTGTCGACGTACGGGGTTACTTTCAGATCACGAGGTGGGTCTGACTGGATTTCTGGGTAGCTGGGTCGCTTCAATATCTACTCTAATTTGATATTGATGTAGTATGTTCTAGTATAGAGTTACTAAGATAGATGATAGAATGGGGATTTTGAAAGTGTTTCTTGGTAAAGCTGTAATGTAAGTCTTACGTGGTGAAAGATAAAAAAATACTATGCTATTCCGACATATATATCTTCATCGCGTTCAGGTCTCACTGGATCATAGTTTAATAACAAAAGGAGACAGAAAAGAAAGGTCAAGAGATACCCCACCCACCTATCCCAAATTCCGTTTATCGAATACGTACACAATTCCCTGATCTAGTAGCTAGCTTGGTGATACATTCCACCCACCCTTCCCAAACCCAACAAATCCATCTTTTATTATTAATCTTGGAGAAAAGAATGTCCACCGGACATAGAAATCGTAAGTTTCCGAGCAGAAAGATCGACGTCTTAGAAAGAAACTTGCTTGCCGTCTCCATCCACCCACGAGAATACCAGTGAGAGAGAGCTACGCACCGAATCCAAAAGTCTAATCTGAAAGCTGAAAATGTGGTTCCTTGTTGGCACCTCTTGTCTGAACGCGGTCGACACACTGTGATATGTCAGAAAGTCCCTTGTCAGCGTTGGCGCTGGTATATGATAGGGACATGTTACAAAGCGTAAGCGATAGATGAGGTCTATTTACTAGATCTGGTAGGTGATGTTTTCTTGGCTGTTTTGTGGGAAGCAGTATATATATATCTACCCATAATAATGAAAGTCAAGCTTCTTGGTGACCTCGATGGTATCCTTAATAGTCAGTGGGATGTCGGATGACAGCTTTGAGTTTTTCGTAGATCTCATCATTGTTATTCTTTCCCCAGTGGTAACTTAATGCAGCGTATTGGGCGTCTTCTGTGGCTTCGACGACTTGGTTGGTTGAGCAGTCTCTAACTCGAAGGCGATCAAGGTATACATCTTTGCGAAGTTGCTAATAGCCGTACAGTCTAATGCAAGTCTGCAAAAGCTATTTGAAAGAAATGAGATAGGATTAAGGGTGTAGGTCCTTATTACATATAGGGTAGTGAACGCAATGATGTGAACATTGCGGTATTTCAACTGTAAGATACAGTACATCTTCATAACATTCATTTAGGCTCGCGAACAAGCCTTCAATAACTAAGGACAAACCTCTAAGGGATTCGTGAAAGGGTGATATCCGCCAAACCTACAGGAAACTGGGTCCGAAAGCCCGGAACTTGTCGAAAAGATCGAGATCCGTGTTTTCGCAACGCATTTTTGCTGAAAGACTTTCAGCTTTGTGAAGGATTAAAAAGAGGGGTTTTAAGGTTGTTGTGTGGACTTCCTTCGGCTTATATCTTGCGGTTCCTGACGTGCGGGAAGTATTTACGTAGCACATACGTGGAGTATCTCCCTACTGCTTAATACGGTTAGGTCAATGATAGAGTAAGCGCCAATTGCAACTTTTAATTCGTGAAGGTCACTCTTGTATATGGTAGGAAAGATACACACACACACATAGAGAGAGAGAAAGGGAGAGAGACTTCCGACCTAAATGATGCTTTCATTTGTAGGTACTCTAGACTAGTCGTATATCATCTCACTTCCCATTTCCGCACTCCCTATTCTATACACGCTTTAAATAAGCCATCTACCTTTTTGTTAATGTACGCTCTTTAACATGGGTAAGTATGTACCAACTCTAAGAACAATGCGCTTCCTCCTCATCTCTTTGGAATGGTGGTATTAGGGGTTGAAATTAAGCGAGGATGTAGACGTATATAGAAGATATATGTTCCGCTTTAGTCGCTTCTACCTCTCTCCTTTCTAAAAATAATCTAGGTTAATATTGGTTGACTCTTGGAGTCAAGATACAGGTGCAACAAGTGGTATTGCATTCGTATGGGTACCCAAGTAGGTATGGCTACAGGTTCTACATATACCCTTACGTCACGTGACATGCCTCCTCGCTTTCTCTACAACGCAGCAGCTGAAACTACTACCACAAACAAGCTACCTACAGTGGTACAAACAAAAACTAGCCTTGTCGCTTAAGCGCAAAGCAACGTAGCTAAAGCGCAAACGAGTGAATGTGGTGATATCGCCGCAGTTACAAAGGCCTATATAATTATAAGAATACTGCGGTAAGAGCGACAGCGACTGGGAGGGTAGTAAATGTGCCTACACGTGAAGAATTAACGTCTGTTTGAAAGGTGGATACGAAGAACCCAAAAGAATAAATGTATATATGTAAGAATGAGGAGATATAAATAGATAGTGATATAAGTCTATTATATATATTCATTAATATCTTTCTATAAAACTTGAATAAACTAGTTACTTAACTAAGTGTGGGATTCCGTTAACTCTAGCTTATTTTATACAGTAAACAAATCCGCTAGTTGCTATACAGTTACATTTGGATCTTCAATTGGTTATATTCACTTATAGTGGAAGAAACTGTTTAGATTTGCTTGCGATAGGTTCAATTTTGCCTATTAGTACAATTAAGCTTTAAAAAGGGCTGATACCATAAAGTATTCACTCAAGGAGGAATTTGAACTTCAAAATCAAAACTTACATGCACAGCAACGAGGGGACACCCTAGAACTGAGCCTTCTTTCTTAGTATACTGAAAAGCTGTCAAGCCAACTTTGCCTCTTGTGTCATTTCTACATCTGAATAGAACTGTAATTTTGTTGTGTATGAAGAGGTATATACTGCACAGATGAAAAGGACTCCTGCCTTCTACAGCTATCAGGCACGTGGGGTGGTTGAAGGTTAGGCGATGATCGCGTACTCTTCCTGGTTGGGTTAGCGGCTGTTTTGAGTAGTCAACAAATCAGTGGCTCGGTAAAAGGTACCTTTTTGTCTTGTCGGACCACGCGACGCCGAACCACCCACAAATCTCAACTTCACCCAACAAAACCACCTCAAGGCGATCTGCGCGCGACTTCAAAGAGCACCAAAGTCTTATGCTGTGATTTACTTCGTCGTCATCCGTTCTGAGTTCTTTGCAAGTAGGTAAGCAGTTCTTGGATCAAATAGTCAATGTATTGCAGCTTTCTGACCTTGTTTAGAATCTCAAGACGCGTCGGTGCCCCTCTGTCTTAGGATACCCAATCCTTCTCTCCGCAGTATTTGAGGAGGT
Organism: Hymenoscyphus linearis; assembly: GCA_900536425.1. Classification (NCBI taxonomy): domain Eukaryota; kingdom Fungi; phylum Ascomycota; class Leotiomycetes; order Helotiales; family Helotiaceae; genus Hymenoscyphus; species Hymenoscyphus linearis. Next base: position 12,975 of record UNPR01000154.1, read on the forward strand.
GACAATTCCATTGTCACCTCAAACCATTGTCACCTCAAACTTGAACTCAACCTGTATTAATATTTGCGACGTTCGAAACCGACCAAGCGGCCATAATACTGTACAATCAAAGCGACTTCCAAAATGCCACGGAAGAAGTACATCATCAAGAAGCCCAAGGCTAGTGGAAAGTCACGCCAAGGTGAGTTGTCTGCAGATGGTGCAGAAGGTCAAGGGCTAACACAATTGTCAGGAAGAGCATTTCTTATGAAATTGTCACCAGAAGTTCGACTGATGATATTTGACTATCTCGTGCCCACTGATGGTTTTGTGGAAATTTATACCCCTTTTAAGAGGGCTCAACTTGGCCGTTCGCTCCCGATATCGAAATTTGCACAGGACTTTATGAATTTACGCTTGGTCAACAAGAAGATTTACCTTGAATCAAGTAGTTTGTTCTACTCTCGTAATACATTCTGTATGGGCAATGGTGCGTGGGGCAGTTGTGTGTAAGTACTTTGTATTTCTTTTCTTCAAACCCCCAAGTGTTTTCCAGCTTGACAAAGGGAACCACACGTCTATACCCCATTTGTTGTCGTCCTATACCTCAGTCAGAAACGATGTTAACACAACACAGCTCAATCAATCTCCAAGCACTCAAGCGCTTCGTCAACACGGTTCCTCCACAACATCTGGCGCAGATCCGCTTGCTAGGAATGGCATTATATCTACGTGAGAGGATCGTCAAAAACTTCAAATACGTCACCTCACGATTCGAATTTGACCAATTCGGATTAAGGACCTTGGCTCGTACAATGCTGAAACATTTCCCAGCAGTCACTGATCTCGTTTTTTATGTACCCATCTATGCTCATGACGAGCTAGGCTACCGTGATGCATGGTACAATGATATTGACAAGTGGCCGTCGTTTTTCAAGCACCAGAAGTGGCCGGCATTCATCCAAATGCTGTTATCTCATGAAAAGTTACAAAGAATTGTTGCGGAGGTGATGTTCAACAACAATAACAGGGTCCTGAGGTCTTTGCAACGTATCCTCGAAAATTCTGACGCCGCTGGAAGGGTCTTGATCACACAATCTCGCACAAAATCTCGATCATACAAGGCAAGGGATAGGTCGAAGCAAGCTTGCGGCCTTGCCTAGGCGAACAGATTCGGAGGCATATATGGCGGGCTATGGTGAAATTCCTTTGTAGAGTTAATTACGGAGTCTGAGAACAGGTATGAGAGAGAGAGAGAGAGGAAAGAGGGAGACTATGGCTTACAAATGTTTCAGATGGTTCGCCAGTTTGACTGTAAAGTATACTCCCACGGGTAAAGCGGGGGATTCCATATTCATGGTGTTTAATCAATTGGCTCTTCCTCTCTTGGACAGGGCCTACCTACAAAGCCAAGACGGGGCAAGAACAAGCTGCACTCAATGGAGAGATATGCGGAGATGAAACTTGGTATGAAATTGAAGTTGTGGCTTCAATGGGGGTTCAGATGGAAGTATCCCGTTGACTTGTTTGGACCTGAGCTCGAGATTCACAAGAGGGATTTTAGGCAGGGGATATTCAGGGCAGGGAATGAAGGAGTCATGTGGTTTATTATAACGTCAACTAGAATTTTCTCACCACAATTGTATAGATGATAGATTTGGAGAGTATAACGAATTATCTGAATGTGTACTAGTAGTCCCAAAGTACATCCTATCCACCTATAGGCCTGAAGTCGTTCCAACTACCAGCCTCTAATTCTTGGCGCACTCGTTGTATCCTGCAGCTCCGCCAGATGTGGGCGGACCGCAATGAAAGCCTGGGCAGCATTGAACAAAGCCCTTCTCACCACAGTAGGCTATATTGATAAGGTGGTTAGTTGTTATGTCAACGTCGATATCTAGCAGGAAGTGGACAATGGCTTAACATACCTCTGATTTGTCCGCATGCTGGTTGTCTTTTGAGAAGGTTGGTGTCAACGACTGCGGCTGAGGCAGTTGCAAGAATGGTGAGGAGAGTAATGGAGATGGTAAATTTCATGATGATGTTTTGTTGGCAAATAGAGGTTGCTCTGGTTTTTTGATGGTGTTATAAGAGATTATTTTGGTTTTTGGTCAAGTCCTGATAGATGTCTGGTAGATGTATTTCAGTGAGGTAGGTAGATACCTACTTATACACACAGCATCAGGAGCTAGTAATGCTTCTCAGCAGAAAAGGGAAGTTCCATAGTAAGGGAACAAATCTTCGTTTTCATGCAAGATTTCATGCAAGAATAATTCCGTGTTAAAAACCCTAATCATCACTTACTCTGTTCTTTGGTCTCTGTGAATTTACCCGCTTGATATGTTTGGTTGGAGACAGCACTACCAGTTAAACCTAACTTGGACATGAAAGCTACCAGTAACCAAAATGGTACGGAAAAAGGGATGTACTTAACATATCAGATAAATCGCAAAAGTACGCACAAAATTCAGATAAGTGTGTCATTTTCGTAGTTGTTGGATGTTTTTACAACGTGATGTTTTGCAGGGCCTTACTTTATCCTAGGAACATAGTGACAGAATATTTCTCAAAACCCCTCTGTAAAAGTTTAACAATTTTCTTGTCTTATATATATGATTTCCTCCTTACGTTCCTCTAAACCTAAAGCTTCTGTTATGCTCTAACAAGCTTTCCACAATATCGGAAAGAGCCTATTGGTGCTCATAGTACAGAGTACTAAGTGTGGCACTTCACTTCTTGTATGTAATGAGGACAGATAGCTTAGACAATATCACCCCAAATCCAGAAGAGATATAGGCGGAGTAAATACGGAGATACCGTTGCTAATCTGATGCTAATTTTACTACAGTAATACGTTCGATCAACTTTAATACGCAAAACGATGGAGACTACCTAGCAAGAGTGCAATATTTACGCTAAACCAGAATTAACCCTTGGATTACAAGCAAATTTATCATATGTTCCTGTTTTGGCGTGGATTGTTAGAGCTGCCCACACCCTTATGCTTGTCGAGGATCTTCGGTTGTTACGAACCTTCGCCATCTAGGACCTGTTGCCATCAGATTTTAAAGTTCTAATCTACTAGACTGTTTCAGGCCTTTAAAATGGGATGGAATATGCCAGAAAATAAGGCTGGGGAAGTTGGAATTCTACTGCGGTGGGGATATACTTCGTCCCAGGCGTGTCTATTGTAGGTTTGCTATGGTGCCTAAGAAATTGGGCGGCGACAAGATAAAATCCCCCGAAACCCTACAATAGATACGCCTGGGACGAAGTAGAATGATCTTTGACCAACACGAGAACCTTTTCTAAAGTAAAATAAGCAAGTAATTATTGACGACGGCTAAAGCCTAAACTAGCACCTAATTAATCAATAAAGACAGAATTAACACCTAATAATTTTATTGTGCGACAGAACCATCACTTCTCTGTACCACTTTACCAGCAAAAGTTCATAGAGCTTTTTAGTAGATCTGCTTTTTCCGCCTTGGTTCGCCTTGGGTCGCCCTGGGTTTTTGCCTTAATACCTTGATCCTGATATTTGAGAAACACTCTACCACCTGAAGATTCCGAAACTGATATTACCGGCAGATATGCTATCGCTACCCATTCGTGGGGCAACAATTTTTACACTACCGGCAGGATAGGCGCATATTCTAAAGCTTGGATCTGAATTCATCTACCTAGTACAGTAGATTGAAAATTTTCTGTCCGGGGTTCCTTGCCCTAAGTCTCCTATTTTTCAAATAGACTATAAGTGTTCTATCTTTTATAGGTCATATAACAAGCTCCTGGGATATTCCAGACCTTTATATTGGAATGGAATATCCCATAATAGGGATCTAGAATGGGAAGGGACTCCATATACGAAACGTAACTTATAAATTTACTCCAATGTCAATATCTGAAATTCATAGGGTACTTTGTATATCAATAAGAAAGTGGTTTGTGAGTTGCGCTATGGAGGAACAATTGCCACTTTATCCACATTTCTTTCTATGTTCAGTGCACTTGTAAACTCGTACACAGGCTTCTGTCCTTTGGCTTCATACAAGCTGGGTGCGCGAACCAGACACACAAATAAAGAGGTTAAAAAAAGGCAGAAAAAGACAAGTTAAGAGATATGTAATAGAGGCAGGGTAGGGGTAGATGAGGATAAGGAGAACGGGGAAGAAGGGCCATAAAAAAAAGGTGATATAGGGGTAATATAAATAGAGTTCGTACTATTTTACCTTGAACCCCCTTTTCCCCACCGGGATATTCAACAAGCTACCTACCCTAGCTACTCCGGCTCCCCTGTCATTCCAACCACCGGTCAACTTGCAATTTACGCTGGGGTCTCCATACAGGCTGTTCTTAAGTATGGTAGTCAAGAAATGACTTCCTTGTTCCCTAACCCGTTTTTTTGGCAAATTTACAAGAGAGTTGGAAAACAACCAGCCCCCTTCTTATATAACTATTATATTATATAAAATATCTAATACCACTTATCGCAGCGGACGAGATAAATGACAGGCTTTGTGCTAACGGGCCTTCTAGCCTTCTAGGCCGGAAGACAGTCTACTTACTATAGGTATACAAGATTAAAGAAAATTCGTTCCCGTTAAAAAGAAAGGTAAAGGGATAAAAGAAAGAATTTGAATTAAGAAGTGAATAGGCCGAGGGTTACCTAATAGGAAAGAAGTTAAAAGACCTCTACCTACTCGCGTCTCAAACACACTTTTTCGCGAAAACTACTAGTCGCACGATAACCGGCGTATACTAGAATTAGTAGAATTGGTTAGTCTGGTTATTATCTTGAACTTGATATAGACATTGGCCATAGGGTTGTAAAAAGATAGATAGGTGCGCTAGATGTTATATTCTTGTTTCTTGACCTTAATAGCAAATAGAAATGACTCCTACTCGTAGTTATTAAGATACTCCGTAAATGGGAGTGTTTTGAATATAGTATAACTAAACAACTGTTATTTATCTTGTCTACTAGGAGCATTTATATCTATCGATAACAATATAGAGATATTTATTAGTACCGCACAAATTATCTAAAAGAAGTATGAACAGCAAGCTAATATTTGATTATATTCTAGCTAAAGTATTACCAACTAGAATAGCCCTATAGAGTAAAATCAAAACCGATATCTTAAATTCCTCTTCAAAATTACATCAAGGTAAATATGAAGTCAAATCAAATACACAAGCTAACTAGTTCCTTTGTTAAACCAAAATATGAGTTACAAAATTGGTCACAAGCTGCCACATACGACCATAGACTGAGGAGAATTGGGCATCCCGTCCGCTCTGCCATACACAAGCCTCAGATCGGCAGATTAGTAGTTGGGTGGGTGACCACCAGCGAATACCTGCTGTTGTATGTTTTTGATTCTTTTTTTGCTCCACTGCTTTACTATTTCTTGCCTTTGTATGTCAATCTAGGATTTCCAAAGCTGTGAATCTTGGTTTTCTTTTGCCTCGTTATTTCCTTATATTATGTATAAATCTATTGATCACCTCGCCTTCTCCTCCCACGCCGCCCTCTTCTCACTATCTGGGTACAAGTCGATGTCACGCCTAGTATATTGAAAACCCTTACCTAGTATATTAAAAACCCCTACCTATTATACCCCAAACACCCTTCCCATTAAGCACCTTACAATTTCTCCCCCGAGGCAACCATTAAAACCACGTGCCCAGGCATCACCAAGACTATTTGAAACGCATAGAATCCCACCATACCTACCCTCCACAGAAAAGCCTCCTTAACCCAAAAGCTCACCCCCAACTCAACCTCCCAACCCGCAAAAAAGCCCCAAAACCCAAAAGGCCATGACCCAACCACAACCACAACCCAAAGTCATTTCTAATCAAACCCCCACCACCAACCATCACTTCCTCGAAAAGTCCCTCGGACATCTTCAAAATACGTCACTACTAAAACCACTAAATCCCCCGAACCAAATCATCCTGAAGATATCATTGGTCTGTTATTACCTACACCACCCAACTGCGCCAGTACTTCCATCGTGTACACCTACACGGACGTCCTACCTGAATTCCCCCCCTCCCGCCCCCCTTCATTTAAGAGACTAACTAATTCCCTTTTCGTAACTCCCTACCATAGCCCTACAATCTTACAACAAGCCCTCGACTGCCTCGGCTTCCTCGCAGAAAGATATCCAATAACAACAGCAATAACAAGTACCTAGACCCCCTATTCCCCCTCTCAGTTACCTAGTCTCGTCCACCTGATGACATATAACTGTAACATAGTAAGTAAATTAATATATTCCCGGTATAACAATAAATAATAAACATCAAAATCAAAATCAAGTTCATGTCATCTGGTCGATTTATCCTCTTGTCTACTCATAGTATATCTAGGTAGTAAATCCAGGAAAGTAGGCGTCTGTACTAGTTAATCACGTGAACTTACCACAACCAACGAGGTACTGCTTTTTGATGGGCTTTTTATACTTTCTAGTGCTTTGTCTACGATGTTTGTGATCGGTTTTAGAAACAGGGTGTGCATACAAGTACAGGGCGGACGAACCGAGGGTTATTAACCTTATTTTGTCCTTGGGCGCAAATCTCCAAAGGCTCTGTGCTGGAGGTTTTCTTTTTTTCCGGAGGGGGTAGTAGAAAATGGAAGGAGGTTCTACGGGATGGCGGGGTGGTCACTGTATCAATGGGTTCGACTTAAAGACCTCATTTCTGCTCGCTAGCGTACTCGATAGTCGCTAGTATTAGTAACGGCTGAAAGTTTGTCCAAGAGTATCGTATCGCTTTAAAACAGGATAAAGGTCACCAGCCATGAAAACAAAAAGGCAAGAGTGAGCAGTATGAAGAAAAACAGTAGTACATTTGTAATCTACGTTTTCCCAGCTGCGAGAAAAATAATCCCTCCTCTCCTCTCACCCCTCTACCATGTGTGGGTATGTAATCTGAAAAGAGAGCTGTCTAGAGAGAAGAATTCACCGACCAACCGTCGAAAATCCTGTGTGTCAATCGACATTGGCCTATAAAATATGATCCCCCCTCCCCAGTTGGATGAATGTGTGGTATCCGGCCTTTCAGAAGATGTTGAAGTTCTCCCTAACGCCAGATGCTATGATGCTCTCTATTTTTCGCCGAAATAAACAAGACGCAAAAGCCCCCCCCCTCTGAGGAGCCTTGAAATGTAGCCACCGCCTTATCTAACGGTCTATGTTGAATCAGACTTTTCTGTGCCAACAGGTATAAAACAAACACAAGAAGAGAAATGTCTTTTTTCCTTTCCACCCGAGATGAGTGAGATAAATGAAAAAACGCAATAAATGATTTAATGTAGAATGTGAGAAACAAATAACGCCGCCCCCGAGGTTGCTCCGTAGGTCGTTGAGACCATGCCTATTCGTCAAATCGTTTCGCCATGAGATGTCCAAAGGAAAAAGTAAGCAAGAGACGTTGAGTCATCTGCTATTCAGGGCTCTTATATCATGAACTCATCTAGAATTCGAGAGTCTTTGGCTTCTCCCAGCTGAATTCCTGGCTGGTGAAGTGACCGTTCTTTGCAGTCTTGAAGTAGATTGGCTTGGCCAAGTCAAGCTCCTTGACAATTACACCTGGTCTCAAATCAAAGTTCTTGCGAACAATGGCGACCAACTCATCGGAGGTCTTCGATGAAGTACCGTAGGTGTCGACGAAGATGGAGAGAGGCTCTGCGACACCAATGGCATATGAGAGTTGGACAAGCGCACGTCGTGCGAGCTTGGCATTAACCAAAGATTTGGCAATCCATCTTGCAACGTAGGCGGCTGAACGATCGACTTTGGAGAAATCCTTGCCAGAGAAAGCACCACCTCCGTGGGCTCCCCATCCACCGTATGTGTCGACAATAATCTTTCGTCCAGTGAGACCAGCATCACCTTGAGGACCACCGATAATGAAGAGTCCAGATGGTTGAATCTGCAGACAGGTTAGTGTTAGGTTCGTATAAAGAGATTATTGGTGTTACATACGTGGTACACAGTCTCATCGTTCAAGTACTTGGCAGGGATGACCTGCTTAATGATCTTCTCCTTGATCTCCTTGCGCAATTGCTCAGTGGTGATATCCTCGCTGTGTTGGGCGCTGACGACAACGGTGTGGACTCGAAGTGGGACAACGGCTCCATTGTCGTGCTTGTACTCAATAGTGACTTGGGTCTTGGTGTCAGGTCTCAACCATGGCAAGCTTCCGTCACGACGAGCAGCAGACATGGCGGCGTTGAGCTTGTGTGCCAACTGAAGAGTCAATGGGAACAATTCTGGGGTCTCGTCGGTGGCATATCCAAACATTATACCTTGATCACCGGCTCCCAATTGCTCGAGGGCCTGGTCGTAGTGAAGACCCTGAGCGATATCTGGGGATTGTTGTTCAATGGCAACCAACACGTTGCAAGTCTTGTAGTCGAAGCCCTTGGCAGAGTCGTCGTATCCGATGTCCTTGATGGCATTTCGAATGACCTTCTGGTAGTCCAAATGGGCCTTGGTGGTGATTTCACCGAAGACCATGACCATACCGGTTTTGGTAGCGGTCTCGCAAGCAACCTTGGAGAGGGGGTCCTCTGCTAAGCAGGCATCGAGAATGGCATCGGAGACTTGATCAGCGATCTTGTCTGGGTGACCTTCACCTACGGATTCGGACTGAAGGAGAAGCGGTTAGCCTGGATATCTTTCTGATACCTCGATGCTCGAGTTTATAGGAATAGGACAGAGAGAAATGTCGCAACTTACGGTGAAAAGGAAAGTACCTTGGTTGTGGTGTGCAACACCGTTGGTGCCGTTGGTTGCCATTTTTGGCCTTTGGGGATGGAGAGAAGGTGTGGAGAGAATGTGGTAGAGGGGATTTGTAGAGAGTGGGATTGTAGGAAGAAAAAACCTTGAGCTGGGGGAGGGGAGAAAAGTTTGGGGATTGGTTTGGAGAAGGTCAAAAGGATCGCAGAGTACAGAAATTTGGTGGGGGTTTTTAACAAGTGAGGTGTCCGTGCCCTCCCTCACTTCCCTCCGTTAGCTAGCACGCTAGAGCCCCCCCCAAAGCCCCTCAGCAGGCTCAGCGATTGCACCATTCATGGGCCTCACCGCCTTGGCCCTTGCGTAGGTACTCGAGTAGACTCGCTCGAGACTCGGTTGAGGCGCTCAGCACTTTTCAACTTTCACCTCTTTGAAGTTGGCTTCTCATCAAAGCATCATTAGCTACGTATATTTGATGCAATTATGCAATACTACTCGAGTATTCCGTTGCAATTTCAGTCAACTTCAGTCGTCTACCAATCATTAATCTCCACTTCTGTCGTACTACTGTAATCTGTAGGTAGCCCCAAATATGTATTGCCGCTTTTATATAAGAAAAAAGAATTTTTGCGTGCTTTTTCTCCCACTTTGCCTTTTGCCGGCAAATCCAAATCCAAATCTAATCGCAATCTTGAAACAGGACCACGTGTTTATTAAGCACGTGCTGTTTAAGATTTAGAATCACGTGGTACTTGTTTCTTTGTAGACGTGATGGGACGGGATGTTGTAATTGATAACCCAATTTCCAAGGCTGTAAAGAACATTTCTTGTAATACTTGAAGAGGCCTTATAAAAATGTATGTTTCTAACTTTAACACGTTTGTATACACAGGGTTTCACGAAATAAATTAGGTACTAGAAGATTCGCCAGAGGTTTGATAGTAATTTACCGAGGTAGTACTTGTGTGCAAAGGACGAATGGAACGAGTGTAACACATATAGATCTTGCATATAGTATACAGTCAGTCTGTGTAATGGGCGTAGTGCTGCCTTGAGTTTTGCCTGCCATTTTGAGTCAAGTCAAGAGGCTTATGAGTTCTTTTTACCCTTACACTTTTCATATCAACGAAGGAAATCCGCCTCTTCTAACTTTAGCTGATTTTCCTAAAGCAGGCGTAGTAGCTTTTCTCTGGGCATATTTCCTTGTAAGCCTTCATGTCCCCTGTATATGTTATTTATACAATAGTGAAAGGCAAAAGGTTCAAGAATATTCTGAGCGAGTCTTTTAGTATTTAATGAAATGTAAGGTGGTCATCAGAAAATAGAAGATTTTGTACCATTGGCAAAGATAGAGATATTCCAAGCTTGACCTAAACGGTTTAACTTAGATAAAGAAGACACTGGCAGCTAGCCTTTACACGATTGAAAGTTGACAAGAATGACGAACACATCGCAATTGAATTCCCCTGGAACATGAAATCAATGACATGCCAGGTCTGATTAATCGACTTCAAACATACTACATCACCCCCTTGTTGTTTGCCAGCTTCTACAAGGCTGGCTAATTTTGGTAATGTCATAAATGTTTGTGATCCAGCAGTGACCGGTTTGATTGTACAGAAGTAGAAGCAGTAATACCCTCCTAAATTGTTTTTCAAAATGGAGCAGTGTAACTGTGGATCTAAAGCTCGTGGCAAGTTCATCGATTCTACCATCTGTTTGCGGCGGAACAGGAAAAAATGAATAACCAGTTCAAACCTGAGTATCTCACAGTTTCTGCCGACGGAGGAGCTTGGTAAGGGTCTGTGTAGGCGTCGTGTAGAAACTGGCGGTAACGTTATAGAATGGAGCAAATTCTAAAGCGGACCTCGCAGGGTTTCAAGTGAGCCACATGAGGTTAATGCATAGACGTGCGTTGAAATTGAAGCTATCGTGTACCCTTCCACTCAACCTCAGTCCCGATGAATGTTGGAACTACAAATTGTTAACACAGTCACAACGCCTATGCTGTCGGCCAATAAATTCTACAGAGAATGCTTTTTTTTGCAAAACAAATTTCCTCAATCCAAATATTGAAGCTCAAAGAACTTCTATATCGTAGTCCTTATTTTGGTTGGCATCATAGCGAGTTGCGAGAATCACTTGCGATTGTCAGATTCTACTCTAGATTATGTGTCTCCAAATCCTATCTCAAAGTTCACTATATCATCACAAGCGAACTTGTATGGGTCTAATAGATAGACAATATCACCTAAGGGATATTGTCCTAAGTGACTGTGTAGATATAGAAAAAGAGATTTATAAAGAAAGTTAATTCCAAGTTCAAGTCCAACAACTCCAACATTTGAAACCAAGGCACCTATTGCGGTGACATTATATCGATCAACAGCTTTAGTGACTACATTACAAGTCGGAAAATGAAAGAAAATGTTTCTTTTTTTACTTTGAACGGTCTTAAATAGGAATCATATTATAGTCTAATTCGAAGAAAAAGACACCGCTCAAAGGTAGAAAAACAAAATTTTACTTGTGTAATTATACGACTATACAACTGACGAAATATTTAAAAGTTAAAATCCATTTTCCTAGATCAGTTCTCTTCAGGTGACACCTCAAGCGAATCAGAGAAAATAGATGAAAATAGTTTACTTACGCGATAATAGAATATCAAAAGACCACCAGTTGTATATGCTTCTCCAGCTTCGAAGCTTTTAAAACAACTTGATCGATGTTCAATGCTACTGAATTAGTCATATGTCCTCCCAATCGATTGGCGAATTAAATATTCTCTTATTCAAGTACTAGACGGGCAATTGACTTTTGCACTTCTTCTACTGACTGGGACTGAAAATCGTAGAAGGGTGAATTTGATGAGGTTGTGACTTGCCGAAAGCAGAGTTTAGTTCCAAATAACACGCCTAAGTTGGTATTGATATCTGAAATTTATTAAAAGATGTTGAAATACTGGGATTTTCAACTTCTACCTCATTTGTAGTATAATATCCCGCTCTTTTGGTCTGCTGAATACTAGGCTCGTACGAACCCTCATACCCACAATACTTTACGTGGCTGACTTTTTGGTATCGAGGGTTACTTCACCGAACTTACTTGGAAGAAAAGTAGCTGCAATAAGTTCGTTTTCGATTTGCTATTAGATCATGGAATGTCTAGTATCTGATGATTCTCCATTAATGCAATATAAGATTTGCAAAATGGACAGGACTTGAAGGATTTGAAAATTAACTCCTTCCATTGGGTTGTCTAACCTGTTTTGTAGTTGGAATTCCTGAAACTGGGGACGAAGCTTTCTCATTATATGTCCAAATCTGTGCTTCGGCCTCTAGGACACAGTTTCTTGTAAAAGTCTTTCATTTTTGGCAGGTACCAATTCCTCTGAAATCGTACACTTAGTTCAGCAAGATCTTGTGCCTAAGCAAGCTTTGCAAGGGAAACCAACTATCAAAGAAGTCTGTGAGTGTCAGGACCTCACTGCTTACTATGTTAGTGTCTAGAGTGGACACTTAACACCAGATATGTACAGAATAAAATGCAACGTAGGCAAACACATAGGATGATCATGCCAGGGACGGTGGATGGGAAAAAAAAGGAGAATCCTGAAGTGCCCAAAGGGATCACACCCCAATTGTGTCCAGATAGCTCAGTAATTTCATTAATTCATATAATCTGCAATTTACTACACGTCAATTCTTTCGTCCCTCTTACTGTACGCGTCCCTCATAGGCGGCTAAGTGAGGCGGAGGCGTAGGACGGATTCCTTCGAAAACATTCGATTTCTGGGTAATAACGCGGGAGACCTGTCAGCCGCAAAGGGATGTGTCAAGGACTTTCGAATGTCTTGCAAATGAGGCACATTTTCCCGAATTCTTTTGTGGTAGGATTATTCAACCTGATCTAGGAGACGCGCCGTGAACCCAGAGCGTCTATGTGGACCCAGAGCGGCTGAAAGGCTGGCTGGAAATCAGCGCTAACCCTAAGCGAATTCTTGAAAGCAATCACCATCAAGCAAATCAAGGCAAGCTTGAGCTAACTAGTAGCTATTTTAAGATGGTGACGATAAATATACAAATTTTGGATTTTGTTGCGATATAGCCTTCAGCCGGCCAATTGCGTAGAACCTAGTTTTTGTGAGTGCCTTTTTACACCCGAAAAGGCCCACTATCATTCCTCCAGAGTCAACCAAGTAAGAATATTACATGAAAAGGTTATCTCTTATACTGGTAAGATTTCTTGTTAACATCTTTCTGAAGTTGTGAAATGTGATTCTGATGTGTAGTGTTATATTCAGCAACATGCAGATTCGGCAATTCTCGGCTAATTAGATTACAGATCAAGCGGTTTTAGCAACGCCATTAGTCAGCTAACTATACTACTACTGTCCATTTGACCAATAGTCCTTACAAAAATACTCGTATTTATTGTTGCGATATACTACACTTGTTTTGTCACGTTATTCGTAGACCCACTTCGTTGGAGTACTTAATACTCAAACCCTCACAGTCTCGTATCACAACAGCAATTTAATCACTATACAACTACACCATAGCTATTGTTCGCCGCACTAGACTGTTGATATCCCCCGTATACCGACAGATATCTCTATACCAACATTTCCAGATCGCTACTAAGAGATAGGGCTAACCCGAGTGTCTGTATTACAACCCCGCTTTCACCTACATATACGACTCAGATCATGCAGCTTCTCATTTGCAAGCCGTGCCACCCAAGATGGCGTTGCATGCATACACTATTGAATGTTCCCACTACAATTTATTATCCTTCGGCCAAGCGAGACGCGAACATGGTATTTCTTTCTCGTATCTTGCCGAGTCTGGGGTACCGTCATCAGGATGATGACAGCCATGGTTCATGATCCTTTGTTCGCTACCCAATAGTCTCCGCTGGGCTGTATGGCCTGGAAAACTCTACAGCATATTGAGCGTAATCTGCGCCCACCAGGATGTGAAGGATGATGGAAAGATAAGAGTTAAGGGCACCACTCTGTCTTTTTTGGTCAACAGACAAGCCTTTCTGATGGCTAGTCCGCGGATCCAACCTTATGCCGCTTACTGGATGTTGCTATTGCAATTTGGTGCTGTTGTACTCCATAAATTGTAATATCACCGCTGTCGTCGGGACGGCCGTTTTTAGGAGCCTCACGAGTCACCATCATAAATGTTGATTTTGGAAGCCCATGCAGTTTTTGATCGTCATTCAGAAACGGATTCTGACTCTCTGGAGGGTTTATGATGCGAGCTCTGCGAGATTATGAAGTAGATCCTTCAAATTCGACAGCAAGGTCGATCGCTGCGACCACCCAAGACATTACGTGGACCTTTTGTGGGCTTTTGCGCTTGGCCGCGCTAAAGAACCCGATTTCTTCATGCACGCTTCGAAGAACCTGTCACCTTTGACTCTGTGAGAGACGTCGGAGATCGGAGAAGCCTTAAATTGGAAGTCTAACAAGAGGCTTAGCACCGTGCCAAGTCCTTGATCAGGTATTTCCCCAGGTCTTACTCCACGGAGGAACCGAGGAGTGATCAAAGCTTGGGTGAGTTCTCAGCGACCTTACTATCGATTTTGACGGTCAAGGCACGGATACTTCACTGTGAAGAACCGGTATAGTGATGCGAGGTGCAGGAACGAGCTCAATACCATGTAAAGAGATGGATCATATCATAATTCATGATTTTCATAACAAGCTAGCAAATAAATCGGATAATCCTTGACAACCAAAGCTTCACGCCCTGATTGTAGTCTTGATCGTTGAGTTCGTGTTTTTAACAAGCTCCAGATCCGTATCAGGAAGACCACGAAAGCCCGACTTTCCACTGCTAGCCCACGGGCTGTGTTCACCACTATTGTTTGGCTCACTTCCTGTTTTCGAGCCACTCGAGCCACTCGTGGTACTGCGTTTGCTCCAGCGCTCCGAGATGTTGTGTGAGGTTTGCGTCCATAGGTTCCCCAATGCTGGAATCGAAGTTCCAATAAGCGCAACGGTTGGCTCGACCTGACTTGGGATCCAGAAGGTTAATCCATATTTGTCCCACTGACCGGGAATAAATCGAGACATCATGTATTGAAGCCCTTGAAAGTGTTAGTTAGTCTCTGTGAAATGGAGGATGGCCAGAAAGCTGGACTTACATGTCGTATCTGTAGGCACGAAGAATCTCATTTGGTCCACGAATATACCGAGTTTATATGAAGCTGCTATACATGAACTGCAATGAGATGTCAGACACATACTAGTTGAAATTCAATTGGAAGATTTGTACTTACCTGGCACCAAGAAAGAATATTACAATTACCCCGATGCGTTGTCTCAGTGGCATCTTAAGCTTCCAGACGGGAGCTATAGGCAGCACAAACAAAATCGCATCGAACACCATGCTGATAATATACAGCCCTACCTGGGTTTCGTAATAGTAATAGTCATTGCAATTAAATGGGTGCTTCAGCGGATCCCAGGCGAGATGGTATGGTTTGCAAACAAAGGCCGGAGTAATTGAGAAAACAATAAGGTAGAGAATTTGAGCCACCATTAGGACTTGTAGAGTTCGTTCCAGTTTCGAGTTTCCGGATAAGAAGATGCGGTAGTAAAACAAGAGAATTGATATACGGATCGCTGCCGACATGATCGGGTACAACCACATTGAAACGACGACACCCTAAAACTAGGTAAGTTCATGCGCAAAGGTATTCCCAGCAAGATGTAGGAAAAAGGGCATCCTCGACCTACCTTGTACCAGAGCGAATACTCAGCGAGGGTGATCTCCCATAGCGGTTTCCCAACCCCAGCATTGAGGTTTATGTAGGCAGCCAAAGCTGTCCAACCGATAAACAGTAACTATTCAACGATAATGGTTAGCGAAGTAATAAAAATATGAGGCGGGTTTCCTTACTGTCGCCGGAATAATGGCATAGTCATCGAAGCCTAATCTTTCGGTCGAAAATCTCACGCATAGACGTGTCACTACTGAAAGAGTGGCGAGAAGACACAACAAGATGCAAGCAACGGCAACAGAATAGACTTTGTGGGCGTCATTGAGCTCAGTAGGGGGAGCAATCAGCCCTGCTAGAGGGTCACTTATGTTCGAGGCCATGATGTAAAAAGAACGCAGTTATGCTCTTAACGAATCCGACATTGAGTTGAGGAAAAGGCGTAGCAGATATCCTATATTGAATTGGCATGCGTAAAGACCGCGGTAGTACTCGCTCAAAAAGGAAGGGAAATCCCGTGAGTCATGTGAGGCGCTTTTTACTCAGACCATTATACATTAATGGCCCTCCTGTTTAGGTGTGCCAAGTTCTAACTAACCTCAATTTAGTCATGTTCCGAGGCATCTCAGCATCTGAAATCCCTCAAAAAAGTGATCTACTATCACATCGCCTGCAGCTAGCATCTCCCTGGACTGTGCACGATGCTAAGAATGTTAAGCTGCCCAGAATGTTAAGCGGTCCAATAGGACCCTATGGTTTTATCAGATTGGTTGGAAAACTGACCATAGTTGAGGAAACTATGGTTCATTTTCTGATCTTCATGTCGATTCAATGCTCCCAAGTGCCGAATCGTCTTTTATATCGTCCTAAAACGGCTACAAAACGCAAATTGTAGCACTACTCTTGACATAACAGGGCACTTCTACTGTCTAGATTAGCTACATTATAATTAGTTTCTTTTTTAATCTTTTTAATGTTTGCGCAAAAATTACCAGGATCTGACGGACCGATCCTTTGTCTGACATTCCAGTTTATGAATACGTACTCGAGTACTAGCAGGATGTATGGTTCTACCCTGTTGAAGCACTCAAAGTTGGGGGCAATGCTCAGGTACCAGCCACTTAGCGTCAAAGGCGCCCCGCGGCAGACGAATTTGTTATAAGCTTCCTTGTGTAAACTCTCCGACCCATTTGAAATCCGTGCGTTTCAATTTTCCCCTCCATTTTCATACGACAAAGTTTAAAAGTTCTCTGAACGTAACATTTCATAGCAAGAAAGAACGATTAGGTGGTGATCCTATCTTCTTTCCCTACTTCTTACACCTATTAATATATTATAAAAACTATCTTGAAACTAGTAAGATAGTGTAAGAACTATCTTGAGGGATAAGTGTGTCAGAAGAAAAATCTCACCCCTCCTTTTAGCCTTAATTGTAAGGTCCTAGACGAGACCAGGCCAAGACTCTAGGACTAGAACAACAAAAATAAAAGCGTTCGCTCTCTATACGAAAGGCATATGGAAGTGAAGATATAAGGCGCTTGATTGCTACTATTTGGAGTAGAAGAGCATGTGTGGTCATTTAGCACCGAGGTAAAGGACAAAAGTCTTTGCGACGCAGTCTAGCCAAGGGGAAAAGCACAGATTGAAAGAAAAAAGGCGGTTGATTGACGGGACAAAGCTTATATCGAATTCCATTGTAATGAGGGGTATTCCCTCGCAAAGGAGTCACCCCCACCCTATGTCAAGAACATGGAACTTGAGCCTCATTCATGGAGTTGATGGATTGGATTATTTAATGTTGCCTCTCTGAGTGGCCAGAAGTACTTGTTTTGCTACATGAATTACTCCACTCCTTTGAGACGGATTACCACCGCAGCCGAATCCTGTCACACACGGAGATAGCTGGGCAGTGCCGTCCACAATGCAACTTCGCTGCAGGGTTGCAAGAATGCAGGTACGAATTACCAAGCCTTTCCCACCTCCACACCTACTTATTGTACAAAACTAAGCCCGTATAGCTCTTTAGCCGCCAACCACGTTATTCTGCAAGTCAGCTAAGCTCTATCACACCATTATTGGAGAAGTTTCCCACTCCAATTTGCATGCCTTACCATTCATCACGGACACCTTGCCAACATGAAGTCCATTCTTCCTTGGCTATTCTGCAGCACGCGGCTCTTTATGATACATGCAGATTCTACGAAATACGACTTCACACCTCGCGTCATCCCGAGGGCCCCCCCAACGATCGAGTCTTTTCTCACCAGCGTAGGCATTTCCGGGACTGAGGCCCAGACCCTGATCGAGAGCTTCGAAAAGAAAACTTCAACACCACTTTCCCTCGCAAGCCAGGTCGCACAGTTAGTTCTTGGGGAGGACAAAACAGATACTGCTCCATTAAACGAGACTGTGGTCAGAGAAAACTGGTAAGTAACTTCGAAAATGTATCTGTAATATTTCTTAAGTAC
The DNA here is from genome assembly GCA_900536425.1 of Hymenoscyphus linearis. NCBI lineage: Eukaryota > Fungi > Ascomycota > Leotiomycetes > Helotiales > Helotiaceae > Hymenoscyphus > Hymenoscyphus linearis. The sequence goes on from UNPR01000154.1 coordinate 30,910, forward strand.
TAATGATCTTAAGGTCTCAAACAGTTATCTCAGAACCAAATGTTATTCTCCAGCCAACTACTACCGACGACGTATCGAATGCGCTTAAGATCATCAACTTCTTCAACATCAAATTTGCTACTCGAAGCGGAGGGCACTCTCCAAATCCAGGATTCGCTAGTATTGGCGATGAGGGCATCTTGCTAGATCTTCAAAAGCTCAACCAGGTGACTCTGAACGGCGATAAATCTGTCGCAAGTCTGGGCCCTGGTGGCCGTTGGGGCACAGCTATATCAACATTAGATGCCCAAGGAGCTACCGTAATTGGAGGACGCATTCCGGATGTTGGTGTTGGAGGTCTTATCCTTGGAGGTATGTGATCCATTAATTATTTATCGGCTGTAACATGAGTCTAATGCTGACACAACTCATGAAGGTGGGTTGTTCCATTACTCGGGCGAATATGGTCTTGCTGCAGATAATGTCAAGAACTTTGAGGTATGCATATTCTCGTCTCGCCTAACTTCCTTCCAACACTGACCTTTATGCTAGATCGTATTGGCAGACGGTACAATCACCAATGCCAACTCAAAAGACAACAGCGATCTATTCTGGGCTCTGAAAGGTGGTGGTCCAAACTTTGGCATCGTCACGCGATTTGATCTATTTACTGTCCCCGTCGAAAAGATCTGGTTCCAAGTCTTAGTATATCCAGTCGACCAAGTCGATGCTGTTCTTGATGCCTTTGTCGAGTGGCAGAACGACGGAGCATCAGACCTGAAATCCACTATTGCCTTGACCATAGGACTGCAAAGTCTCACAGTCGGTCTGATCTACTCGGCTCCAGTGGAGAATCCACCAGCATTTGCTCCATTCTACAATTTGGCGCCCATGGCTGTCGCTGTACCTGGAACTATCGGTACCACCGCGACTCTGACTGCCATCGTCGGCCAAACCGTTACAAGTACTGCTGAGAGGTGAGCATTCTGTTCAAAGGTTTCAAGTATAAATATGGTTGCTGATAAGCTTGCAGACATGACTACAGAACCGCCAGCTCGCTAGTTGATGCTCAGCTATACAAAGATATCCATAAATTCTGGAGTGAACAAGCATTAGCTGTACAGAAAGCCACAGGTGCAAATCAAACATTTGCCATCCAACCTATTCCCAAAAACCTCGCTGCGGTGGGCGTCGCCAAAGGCGGAAATCCGATGGGAATCCCAGCCGAGAACCATCAGTGTGAGTTTCAATCCCGAGGGGTGTAAGATTCTAGACTAACAACTCACGCAGGGTGGACCACTTTGGTCGATTGGCAAGACGCAGCCGACGATGCTGTCGTGCGAAAAGTATCCATCGATACAACCGAACAGTGGAAAAAGCTCGGGGAAGAGCGTAAACTGTTTCTTCCACATGTATTCATGAATGATGCTTCGAGAGAACAGAATCCTCTCGCTTCTTATGGCACTGAAAATGTCGCGAAGCTGAAAGATATTGCTTTGAAATATGATCCTGGTGAGGTCTTTCAGAAGCTACAGAATAGTGGATTTCTGTTGTCTAAGGTTTAGCGATACTTTTCATATATTTGTAATAACAATTAAATCAACTCAACTTTTACGATGACTTGAAGGGTTTGTTGTGATGTTAGTGAAGTCTTACAATCTGGGGTAAAAGCTTGGACCAGACGCTAAGCGATGCGATGTTGATTGGGCGGGCAACCGAACCGCGTGTGACCTCAACAATTGAGCCAATATGGGATTGGCAGCTGGCTTGTAAAAAGATAGACACATATGCATTTTATTGACGCGCTACGGATTGATCTAAAAGGTGATGGGTTGTTATTACGGTAATGAATCACTTTTTATTGAGTAGTGTCTTTTCAAGTACTGGTAATACGCGCCACACTTAGCTATGTAGGGGCAGAGATTCAGATACAGAAAATCATGGGAGTTATTAAAAAAGACCCGAAATCCTCATTGCCAACAGTTTCATATCTTATACTATGATCAGTCATCCTGAACCCAATATATCCGTCTTAACTCCCTCCTCCCCACACAGCAGTCTTTACGGAAGAATGACAATCAACTAACTACTCATAGACAACATCATCTCATATTTGAATAATGGAGTTAAAATATCAATGAGAAAAAGGCGTGACTTTTCACTCACTTAAATTGCAAACTTTATATGAGCAGACTTTCAAAACTACTTGAAGATAAATAAGCCACGCACAAATGTTTTGACGAAGAACGTAGAAATGCTGTAGAGTAATCAACTAAAGGTATATATCATCTAGATTCCAACTTCCAATCTTCTCGCCAATTCCAGAAATATAAACACGCATACATACTCTACACCAACCCCAACGACAACCTCTCTCTTCCCAACACCCATCATCACTACTTTTCTTCACCATAGGGGTACCTAGGTAGTAAAATTATCCTCCGCCAATTCAAGTCCTGTACTGTTATATTATAGCCCTCCTCCCGCTTGGTTCAATCTCGACCTTATGAACGTATAGGTGTATATAATTGTATATAAGAGAATGACAAGGGGAGTTACTAGCTAGGTATCTCTATCTTTTAGGAAATGACATCCAGGTCGTGCCTTCCTTGTTAGTTTCTATTAGAACCATAGTCCAGCCATAGTCAACATTCGTAAAGGATGTCTTGTACCATACATAATTGTTTTATGATTCCATATCCCAGGTCCTTATATCGTTTTGGTTATGGAAATAGGAGAGGCACTAGAAGGCTCAACTGAGCAATGATAAGTTACAATAGTTGCGTAATCTGCAGGAGAAAGAAGGAGATTAGATTACTAGCGAAACCCTAGCAAGTTTGTAGAAGAAGCTAGGAGATTATGATTTTTCTGACTATAGGTAGGTGACCTTCATTCAACTCTTTACCCTATGCCCCTTCAGATCAAATCACCACTTTCTATCCATCCCAGTTGTGAACTTTCTTCCAATTCCCACACTCACCTATCTTTTGACACAAAAACAATACCCAGGTTTTCCTCCCCTAGATTAAAATCCGCGCTAGAAGGAAACCCAATCGAAAGGCCAGATTCCACACACCAAAGCCTTCTCCCCATCTTCCCACCCCTCTCAATTCTTCTTCCCAGCCTTCTTCTTCTGACTAGCCGCCTCACTATTCTTAAACGGCCACCCACTCGTCCTCTTATCCGCCCCCGTCTTGCGACTAATCCTGCCCCCCGAACTAGCAAACATCACACACCAAAGCGCCACACTCCCCAAAGACGCCGAGACCACACTCCCGATCACGAAGCAGAATGAGCCCCCGACTGTGTACTTTGCGTAGCAGTAGAAGGCCGCTGCGGAGTGGTACATTAGGGAGATGATGAGGACTGGTACGGCGTAGGGGGCTTTGGGGTCGGTTTGGGAGGTTGTTATTGCGGTGGATGTTGCTGGGGTTTTTGTTAGCTTGTGGGACTCGAGGGCGGGGTGGCTATGGGATGGGATGGATGGGATAGGGAGGGAACGAACTCGTAGATGTTAAAGGTACGGAGCCCGTTAAGAGAGCGATTATTAGACCCAATGTTAGGAGTGCGAAGCCCAAGGAACGGGCGAAGTATCCCTCAAGTGCTGTTCATCAACAAATTATTAGATGTTGGATTGAAGGGGTAGCAATTGGACTAACGCGATGGCTCGCGCACTTCGGGGGAGAGAAGCATGATGACTACTGTTGGGGAGATGATCAATGGCGTGGCTTGTAATGCCATCCATCCTGCTGTTCCGTACGTGTATGCGTAAAAGACCTGTTTCGTTTCAATCCTTGGTTAGAAGTGTACTTGCGTTCATGGTCCTCATAGAGGGACAGGAGGAAAGAGGTTGTACATACGTCCATTTTGATGTATATCGTGCTTAGCTGCTGGTTTTGCAATTGAAAACTCGAAATTGAATTTGATATGAAGATGAGAATGAGTTGTCTAGTGGCAGATGTTTAAATAGGTGTTTGGTTTGCGGTCAGGTACTAATTTTGTTACAGCTCCAGCTTTGAAAGCTGATACGTCATAGCTGGTGAGCAGGGATTCCAGAGGTTCCATGTGGGGGGACAGGCAAAAGGAGCAGTGAATCACTGTGAATGTATTGATTTCTTTACTTTTTTTGAGAATCTAAAATAATTCTAATTCTTTGGAATAAGTCAAAATGTCATCTGAGGTCTTAACATAGATAGGTAGGTAATTTATAGTTATCAAACAATTAATTAACCTTCTAGAACTCACACCCACAGCCTTCCCTTCTCAATACTCGCCCCTTGCACAACCCCTGTCAATAAAAAGAATGCCCCGCCACGCCACCACAAATTTGTTTCTCCGATCCCGCTGCACTGATTAGCAATGCCATGAACTCCAATGGCAATATCCGCTCCAAACATTTCCGGTTCACCTATGTAGCAATTCCCCATTACTGGAGTACATTATAAGAACCCCCAAGTATAAAAACCGATTTATCTCCAGCATCGCCAAACCCCCCTTCAAAACAACCGACATCTAAGAAACCCCCCGCGGCGCATTCGCGCTCGCAACCCCTCAAAATGAGCGCTATCCTCTCCGCAGACGATTTGAACGACTTCATCTCCCCAGGAGTGGCGTGTATAAAACCAGTCGAGACGCTCCCAGCAGCAAAGCCCGCACCTACATCCACCGTACGTTTCCCTCCCCTCCTCAAAAGACAGTTCATCTAACAACTTCCTCCCAGGACCCCTACGAACTATCCTTCAACACCGATATCCAAATCCCCTCGTCCGATCTCCCCCCCGCCCAAATCTCCTTAACCGACTGCCTCGCCTGCTCCGGCTGCGTTACCTCTGCCGAGGCTGTACTGGTATCCCTTCAATCACACAATGAGGTCTTAGCCGAACTAGATTCCGGCCCAGGGTTACGATTAAGTCGCGATGGATCTTCAATAGAGAATCTCGATATGGGAGGGAAACTGTACGTAGCAAGTGTGAGTCCACAATCACGAGCAAGTATCGCGGCAACATATGGGGCAAGTGAACAGGAAGCCGGATACATGATTGAACAACTTCTCTCTGGACCACGGGGATTGAAGAGTCGGGCGGTGTATAGAAATGGATTTCAATGGGTGGTGGATACTAATGTGGCACGAGAGGCATGTTTGGTACTTGGGGCAGATGAAGTAATGACTTCTATGCAGCAAGGAAATGGAAAGGGAAGTGAAAACGAGAATGGAGAAACCGCGAAACAACCTGCGAAACCTATCTTGACATCTTCATGTCCGGGATGGATATGTTACGCCGAGAAAACGCATCCACACGTCTTACCACATTTATCACGACTAAAGTCACCACAGGCATTAATGGGAACACTCTTGAAAACGGTACTCAGTAGAAAGTATGGTATTTCGCCAGATCGCATATGGCATGTGGCCATCATGCCCTGTTTTGACAAAAAGCTCGAAGCTAGTCGAGAAGAACTTACAGATGCTGTCTGGGAAGGGACGGGAAGTCGAGGGGTTCGAGATGTCGATTGTGTGATTACTAGTAAGGAGTTGCTTATGCTTGCCGACTCTAGACGTGTCGACTTTTCGAAGCTTCCTCGAGGCCCTCTACCTCGAACCATTCCCTTCGCAGATCCCAAACTAAATTCTTTCCTCTTCCCTCTAAGACGGCGGAAGAATGGCGACCAAGCCTCTGGGAGCTCAGGAGGAAATCTGTATTATATACTTCAATATTTTGCTTCTCAGCATGCAGGCGCCTCTATCCAAACAACACGAGGACGAAATGTTGACGTCCAAGAATACAAAGTCATGTCCGCTGCTGGAGAAATTCTCTTGACAGCCGCGCGATACTACGGTTTCCGAAATATACAAAATCTCGTTCGGAGGTTGAAACCAGCTAGGCCGTCCCGCATGCCAGGCGGCAAGCCCATGGGAAGTGCTCGAAAGGTCGGGAAATCCAGTGGGCCGGAGTATTCCTATGTTGAGGTTATGGCATGCCCAGGAGGTTGCACGAATGGCGGTGGACAAATAAAAGTTGATGACCCAGTGATATCTGGGCATGAGCCTTCAGAATCCAAGCCTGGACCTCTAGAACAAAAGGCTTGGTTGGCTCGAGTAGATGAGGCGTATTGGTCTGGAGAAGACAGTACGGAGGAAGAAACTCTTCCGGCAGATTGCCATGATATGGTAGACGGTATTTCGCCTTCTTATATAAAAGATACCCTGGCGCATTGGGCGATCACGACTGGCATAGACTTAGATAGGTTGGCGTATACGAGTTATCGCGAAGTGGTCAGCGATGTTGGAAAGGTTGTTGACGATACCCAGCGAGTGATTGAGATCGCTTCAAAGAGTGGTGGTGGATGGTGATTGTAGAGTAGAAAAATCAACTCTTCTTTCCGCCCCTGGCGAACCCAAACCCTCTTCCAGCTCCATCCGGCCCTTTCGGTGCTCGAATAATCTGCTCTTCATCGCGAGGTGTTGAGCGTCCAGATCGTGAAGCGTCTCCGTTGCGTTGTTGAATGGCCACACCTGGCTTTGGCGTATAATCCGGATCATATAATTCTTTCGAGCACGATTGGCTGCCGGGCCTACTGGATTGACTAGTTGTCCGGGCTATTTCTTGTCGTGGGCCGCCTCGACCTTTCCCCCTATTTCTATTCCCGTCTGAAGATGCGGGCGGTGTAACTGCTCCACTGCCAGGTGAGGATGCCCCAGAAGTGCCCATGATCCTCGCGCGAACCTCATCATACCTCTTCTGTTTCTCCTCCCGTTCCTTTTGCGCCTTGATTCGTAGCTCTTCCGGACTCGGGCGATTCTTCAATTCGTCCTCATCGTCGTCTTCATCCTCCAAGGTCAATTTGGCTAATCCAGTCACGGGGTCGATCTTTTGAATTGCTTTTGGAGTTGGTTTGCGACTCAATACTTTGAGCGCAGGTTTGAACTCGCTTTTGAGGGGTACATTGTCGCGCGCTGCGAGGTAGTGGAAAGTCTCAGGCTCTTCGCTGGATATGGTTGTTAGCTAGATATATCATTTCAATTACAGATGTCTCGTACGCGGATTGCCAGATCTTCTTGTTCGTCTCTGCGTGTTGTGCTAATCGCTCTGCCTTGGTAATCTTGACTTCTTCCTCCTGTGGTTGGGAGAGCAGGACCCCTCCATCATCCTTGTCAGCTAATGACTCCCAATCGTCGTCCCATGCGTCTGGTACCGCAGCTTTCTTGTCCATTTTGAACTGTAGGTCTGTGAGTTTGAATGGCGTTGATTGAAGTGGAGTTTGGAAGATAGTGCTTTCAGGGTTTGGGGGTGGCGCCGATCTTCACCCAGATTGTGGGGGTGCCTTTTGTTGGAGCAGCCTGCAGCCTTCCTGGGCTTGAGGCTCCGGGGTCACTTTAGAGAAGACTCATCTACCAACTACAAATCTCCAGTACTCGAGTACTGTACATAGATCACCACCCAATTGACTCACAATGTCCTGTAAGCACACAACTTCTCCAACCTACCAAACTAAATACACCCTCTAACAAGCAGCTCCAGCATCACAATCCGTCCCTCTTCCCCAACCAGCAGATAGCGATTCTGTTATGGTCGAAGCCCCCGACTCTCCACCTGCAACAACAGATACAACCAACGCCACCATATTTTCCGACCCAGTCCCTCTTTCTCAGTCTTCCTCCTCCCACCCTCAAGCCAACTCTGGCATCACGCGTCTCAGCATCAATGGCGGCGAGAGTAGCTCTTCTGGGAAGCACAACTTTGGACTTCCTGGCTCCAGCTACCAGAACAAGAAGTTTCATGAGGATTGGGTGCGCGCTAATGAGAGTTTGACTGATAAGGATTGGGATGCTAGTATGTTATTCTTTTGGAGGAGAGGGAATGAGGTGGAAGAGAGGGGCTAATTGGTTTATAGCGCAATACGGTGATCCTTTGATGGCTCGTAGTAGCTTTGTCGTTCCGAAATAGATGAGCGACGATATTGTCAGGGCTGGAGAATAAAGCAAATAGGGAACGAATGTTATGATAATGATGGAGCGAGCATTTGAGATGGTTGGGATGGCGTTTGGTGTTTCGAAATTTGGCGAGGGGCAGAAGAGTGCGATGGAAATATTGCATTGTACTTGGTACGGCAGGAATACTTCTAAGGGAAACTCTTGACCATTTGTAACCTGATCTTCGTCTTCTAGAGGACAGCCACAGAGTAGAGGACCAAAGTTATGAATCATTGCGATCCTTGAGGACCTGGAGAACAATCAGAAGCCTACTTCATATTTCCCTTTCGAGGACTGAATATATGTGCTTGCGGACATTCAGCTCCGCCCTTTCGAAAATTCTTGGTTATATTTTGATTCCCTTTTCAGTGTTTTTATACTTAACGTTGACTTCGTTTCTTCTCTCAACTACGAGTACCTATATCCTTCAAGGTGGGGTAAAGGTTCCATTCAAGCGAGTGGAATGTGGATGCTACATAGGTATTTTGCATGCTAGATGCTCAGCACTCCAGCCACGCATATGAATTCTATTACTTAAACTTTATATGATCATGATCAATTTGTCTCAATAAAACTGTATATAATAGATAATCCCATTGGTTCAAGAGCTGCAACAAGGTACCGGTAGGAGAGCTTACTTCTCTTAGTACTAGCTCTTATCCCTGTTTCCTTGGCAATCGGTGACGTCGGTCGGCCAACAAAGGACCACTCCAGTACCACAACTCATGTGGAGGGTTCGTGCCTTGAAAGCAGTAGGTAACTGCGTGAGAAATCCCTTGGGACTGGTATGTTCAACGGTAGGTGGAAAGTATTATCCTTTCATCCTACTTGTACTTCAATTCAACGATGGTTGAATCTCTCTCTCGTACCTCAATTCTCAATCTTAATCTTAAGCTTCGTCCCACCACGTACACATTTGTGTAGTCCACAAACTACTCGTACACCGAAAGTCCATTCCTGATACGAGTATGTCATCACACGACATGGAAGCAGAGGCCGCTCGTAGAGACTACAAAGCACCTTACTCCCATGATCACCCAATTCCCACAGTCCAAGGATACCGTCAACATAGAGATGAGCTCAAAGACCAGCACCAACAGGCCGAGGATTCACAGCACACGGAAGAAGACGACTCGAAGGTCAGGAGAGCCTTCAATGCTGTAAAATCAATTGTCCACAATGAAGACAAACAAGAAGCTCAGGGCGATCCTTACCCAACCGCAAATCGAAATGAAGGAACCGGAAGCAACGAGCAAATGGGCGAGAAGGACTCTGGCATCCCAGAAGTTCCTTCGGTGAATGGAAATAATGATGGACAATCAGCAAAACAGGATGGCAATGGCAAATCCAAAAAGGACAGCAAGAAATCGGAAAAGAATCAACAAAATGCATCTGCAACGGAAAAGGCTGCCGGCCAGCTCGACCCAAAGCGCAAACGCAAGGACATGAAACACAACAAAAGAGATGATGGTGGTCGTGAAGTAACAGATCCGGTCACACATCTTCCACTTATAATACGAGATTCGACAGCAAAAGACTTGAGGCGAGCACCGGAGAATGAACCTGGCCCGGATGAAGGAACTAAGAGAGCAAATACCGGACTTAGTATTGGCTCATCGAAGGATTCAGAGCAACTTGATCGGGAAAGGAAGGATGTTCAAGATGGTTATGATGGCATGCAAAAGATGTTTCCGCCTCCAGCCTATGACGATACGAAAGCAGAGCTGGTAAAGACTTATCAATTCGCATTTGCTATTGCAACAGGTGTGGCAATGATTCTTGGAATATCACTGACATTGTTATTCTTGGCGGTAACAAGAGGTTCATGGGGCGAAAAAGCGTTCTCAAAAAAATCACTCTCGGCCATTATTATTTCGCTTGCGCTTGTGGCGGGCGGTGGGTTCGCTGTCATGACAGGACTACAAGGTTGGCTCGGTAAGAAAGTGGAGAGTATTTGGGAGGACGAAGTTTGGGACGCTGCAAGAGTCGAAGAAGAGGAGTTTCACAGGACGAATGAGCGGTTACCGGAATCCGTGGCTTGGATGAACAGTCTTCTCGCTTCTGTCTGGCCCCTCATCAATCCCGATCTCTTCGCTTCCGTGGTCGATATGCTTGAGGATGTGATGCAAGCAAGTTTGCCAAGAGTTGTCCGCATGGTAAGTATTGATGACTTGGGCCAAGGGAGCGAAGCTATTCGTATTCTTGGAATAAGATGGCTTCCAACGGGTGCCGCAGATCAGTCAGTCGACGAGGAAGGAAATCTAAAGGAGGCAAGTGACAAGGACGCCAATGATCGTGGAGCTCCGGGTCAGGGGGAGCAAGAGGATAACGAGGATAAGATGAAAGATGACGACGACCCTGATGCTTCAAAAAAGAAGCAAGACGAAAAGAAGCAGAAGGAAGCTGAGCAACAAGCCATGCGAGAAGGCATGGAGGCTGAGCAAGGAGACTTCGTCAATATGGAGCTGGCTTTTGCTTATCGTGCTCGATCATCTGGAAAATCCATCAAATCAAAGGCCAAAAATGCTCATCTGTATCTCAAGTTTTACCTACCGGGGGGTGCTTTTGTACCTGTTTGGGTTGAGCTGCGAGGGATCATCGGTACAATGCGACTTCGACTACAACTTTGTCCGGATCCTCCTTTTTTCAGTGTCTGCACCATGACATTTGTCGGTCAGCCAAAAGCTGATCTGTCTTGTGTTCCACTATCGAGGCATCTACCAAATTTGATGAACGTTCCTCTCATCTCTTCGTTTGTTCAGTCATCGATCGATGCAGCACTTGCAGATTACGTCGCTCCTAAGAGTCTGACTATTGATCTTAAAGAAATGCTTGTAGGTGATGACTTCAAGAAAGATGCTGTCGCTCGAGGTGTTATTGTCATATTCATCCAGGAAGCCAAAGACTTTAAAGAAGGAGACGGTGGAATTGGACCATTAGGCGGTTCAAGTGACGCCTACATAACCTGTTCTTGGGGCAAGTTTGGAAAGACTATCTCGTCAACGAGGGTCATCGAAAGCGATCAACGTCCCAGATGGGAAGAATGGGCATACATGTTAGTAACGCCCGAGGAGCTCAATGCCGATGAAAGACTTCGACTCCAGCTGTGGGACTCGGACAAGTACACTGCAGACGATGATCTCGGCAGAGTAGAAGTCGATTTGAAGGAACTTATGCACAGCTCGAAAACCAAGAATCGTATGTGTGATCGAGAAGATCGATTCATGGGACAAGATGCAGGCGAGAAAATGCCGGGTACACTCTCATGGTCTGTCGGATATTACTCCAAGATCAGAATCACTGAAGAGCAACTTTCCAAACAAACAGAAGACGACAAAATCAGAACCAAGAAGGATTTGAAGGAACATGTTGCTGAGAATGCGCAGAGGAAGCTGAGAGAGGCTACGGCACATGATGAGTCGAAGGAGATTAATCAACAGAAGGCGCAGGATTATCAAGAGCGTGAGAATGCTCTCATTTGCTCGTCGCCACCTGATCCCAATTATCCCAGTGGCATTCTCTCTATTCAGATTCATAATATCACCGGTCTTCAGGTAAGTCAATAGTCGATTTCTTTTTGTATTTTCTATTCTAGTAGGTTCGGGAGGCAGGAATATCGTCTTTTGAAATAGTCGTTCTTTGGTGCTTTTCTCTATCGTGACTCTGAAAGCCATTATCCGAGGAGGTTGGAAGAACTAGCAACCCAGCTCTTTCAACTCTTCCCAAACAATGCTTTCACTTATGCCAGACTCGCTAGCGCAATTTGACACTAACATTTCGGGTGATAGGTCGAAGCAATGAATATAAGAGACAAGCAAGGAGACGTAGACCGAGAAGATCAAGCTGAACAACTCGACGACGTTCCCAGCAGCTACTGCTCAATAATCCTCGACCACAAGAAAATCTACCGGACGCGTACGAAGCCCAAGAACGCAAAGCCATTCTTCAACGCTAGCACAGAACGGTTTGTCAGAGACTGGAGAACGGCCGAAGTCCTGATCAATGTCCGAGATAGTCGAGAGAAGGAAAACGATCCGTTGATAGGCATCGTATACCTCCCTCTAGCAAAGGTCTTCGAGAAACGAAGTCAAGTCATGGATCTCTATCCCCTAGTTGGAGGGATTGGATTCGGTCGCGCTCGCGTATCGATGGTATTTCGCAGCATAGAATTGCAACTACCAAAACAACTCCTAGGCTGGGACTACGGAACCCTCGAAATCAAAGCCCCGATCAAAACCAAGAATCTTCCTGAAGATCTACGTAACCACCGTCTCAAAGTCCGCTCCAACATGGCTCGATCGAAATTCACAGCCAATAATGGAGAGTGGCAACCTAAACATAGTAAAGACTCCTCATTCATCGCGATCCGCAAACGCTACGCTATGCCTTTGATCATCGAATTCCGAAAATCAAGTATAGGACCAGACTCCACGCCCGCATTCGCGGTCTACTGGTTAAAAGATATCCCAGACGAGGAAGAGCAAACAATAACAATGCAAGTCTGGAAAGGGGGTAAAGAAAACCTCAAACGGGCCACTAGCTCAGCAAGTTACACGGGTCTTGATGAAAATGAACAACCCATTGGCGAAATCGAGGTCACGATGAAGTTCTGGCGTGGATTATCGGGATACCATAAACGTTACGCTAATAAAGCGAAAGAAGCAGATATGCGAAACGTCATGGAAGCCCTCGACACAGTAAATGATGAAATTGCCTCCTCGGGCTCTGGCTCATCTTCAGATGAATCCTCCTCCTCCTCCTCCCCTTCAACATCCTCCCCCAAACCCCACAAAAAACACAAAAAGCTCACAACCCACACAAACCAAGATACCTCCGCCGAATCCGACTCCTCCTCTCACCACACCAAGAACCCCCTAAAAGCAGCCAAACAACTAAAAAACACCATCCTAGAAGGGGAAAACGATGATGAGCAAGGTGAAAGGGGACCGGTTGCGCAACTGAGGGATTATAATAGTCATCACAAACAGTTGCATCGCAAGCATCGGGGGGTTATGCAGTGGCGGGCTGCGAGGACGGCTGGGTGGGCGGTGGATAAGGTGAGGAGGGGGAAGGGGGTTGTGGAGGGGGTTTTTGAACATAGGGAGAAGGAGCCGGGGGTTGAGACGGAGGTTTAGGATGGGTTTTGGTGGGGGAGGGAGTTTTATGATGGGAGTTTTGGATGGGATTGGGATCGGGATTTTGTTTTCTATGGAATGGAATTAATCTTGGGATATGAATGTGATGACTGATTGCTAGTTAATTAATTAGTGTTGTCTGTTAAGCGAGCGAGCGAGTAATTTATCTTCTTCCAGTTTATGGGAATATGCTTTCCAGACGTTAAGTATGTTAAGTTGTTTGTCTGGAAAGCACATCCCCATGAACTGGAAGAAGATAAATTACTCGCTCGCTCGCTTAACAGACAACACTGAGGTCTCGATATAATATGATATGAACCCAAGGTGACGTGACGTTTGAGATCGGATTAAGAATTTCATTCCATGACATTTTATATACCATACAAATCAAATCATCGTTGTGCCGTATACATGAATCAATCAAAATTACGCACCCCCTCGCATAGAGCAAGCCAGCAACATGGTATCATGTTGCCAGGTACGTAGTTGATATAGTAGAATCTGAGGGGAAACAAAGTGGTGTAGGAAAGGTTGTGTGTATTGCGGTAGACTTCCAAGTCCCTAGGCTACAGAGGTCTATTTAACTTGCAAGCGTCTGCTAGCGCTGGGGCCATCTACCCCACTTTCCCCGCTCGTCTGTAACCTTGATTTGTAATGATTTGGAATGACTGTAAGTGAAATGGAAATAGTCAGGTACCTGACCTGACAACATATCATAGTCCCCTCGAAGACCTCCCTCCCTTCGCTAAATATCCGTACACCCCATACACCCATTACCCAACCAAGTTCAAATCCCAGTTCCCAGTTCCCAATCCCAAACTCCAAACCCACTATCTAACCCTCACCTCCCCCCTTATAAAAACCCCACCCCCTCAAACATCCTTCCTCCCCCTCCCACCCCACCCCCACCCCCTCTCAACAACAAACCGTCCCCCCCTCTTAACCCCCGCATCAAGAGACTCCGTAATCCACATAAGCAAGCGATTCAAAAAGAACAAAAACAAAAACGAGATACTCATTATCCCGGCGAAGGCGTACCAGTAATCCCTCACTGAATAAACACCCTCCAGATCTTTGATTTGAATGGAGAAATAAGAGGTCATTAGGGAGACGGGGAGGAAGAGGACGGAGAGTTTTGCGAGGAGACCGGCGGCTCGTGTGAGACGCGCGGTGGCTTCGGAGTCGCGTTGGGCGTTTATGTTGAAGTACTGTGTGGGTTAGTTGGGAAAGGGGAGGAGGGGGATGTGTGGGTATGGGGAGTTATGGGAGAAGGGGAGGAAGGAGGGAAACAAACAGTATTAGCCAGCGCATCCTTCTCCAACAACAACTCCTTGGTCTCACTCAAAATCAAAAGTTGCAACCTATCACCCAATCTCTCAAACCTCGAGATCGCAGAAGGCGCAAGCGGTGGTCCCTGTCGTCCATACGGAGGGGCAAATTGCATACCTTCAGACGTTGGCGAACTAGGTGTTCGTGAGCCGTTACCCGTTTGCTTTGCGGGTTGCAGGACACGTTGGATTAGGTTCTTGTAGCCTTCGTATACGTGTTGCATTTTTCGGATGTTTTTGCCGATTGTGTGGAGTTGGGGGACGATTTCTTTTTGGATTGGTTTGACGGATTTGCGGGACTAGGATGGTATTAGTTTGATGAAATTAGGGAGAGGATGTATGTGGGAGTGTGGATGTCGTACTGTGCTGTCGAAGATCCTTTTTCCCTGCTTTGTGTTAGTGATTATTTTCTCAGAAGATGGAGGATGAGCATACCAAAGCTTTCAAATTATCCTGGAACTTCTCCACGGTTTGATAAACTGTTTGCCAATCATCAAATAGATAATAAAATAAATTACTCGCTCCCTCACTCCCCCAATCTTGAAAGCTATCTTCGCTTAACTCGTTTCGGAGGGATATCATTGTAATGGGCGTATCGATTTTCTCCCGTATCCCCTTTTCTGATAATTGGCAGAAGACATTCTTCAAATGGGACCGGGCACTTTTGAGGTTCTTGATATCATCGACATGTTCGTGGAATGAAATGACGGTGCCTAATTCAGTTAGCAAAGTCATATTATATGGTAGATGGGTGAGAGATACATACTGTCATTGCAAACCACAAGCCATGAATATAGCCGTCGATGTGTTTCTTCTTCAAGGTTCGAGACATCCATTTCCAAGTTCGTCTTTTTATCCTCGGGCATTTCTTCGTGCATCCAATTGGCGCCAACACAGATAACTCCATGAAATGTTAGAACGAGACATAACTTAAACAAGCGACTTTTGGAGACACTTACACTTTTCCCCGAAGTCAATCGCGTGGTAATTCGTCATCTTGTTCACGATATGGTAATGTCCAGTAGTCGACTTCAACGGAACAGGTTTGCTCTCCACCTTTTCCTGCTCCGAGTTGATATCTCCTTTCTCAATATCGTCGTCCTTGTGTCCATGATGTGGGAAATGGTGGGCCTTCTGCTCGGATTGTTTGGTTTTGCGGGGTAGAGGCGTGTCTTTAATAACGGCATGGAGTCTACTGGAAAAGCTATATTGTTTGCTAATTCGGGCTACGATTGCTAATTGTTTGTCTGGTCCCCAGATATTTCTGGCATTGGTATTAGCATCCATCACCTTCAAGGCAGAACATCGGGAACCTTACATCCATCTAATCGGTCGCTGCGGAGGTCGCGGATCGGTTAACAATTTATTAAAGTCATCCTCTCCAAGATTGAATGCGATCTCAGCCTCATCTTTCCCGAATTCAATCACGAAATTCTGGCTCGCGATATCGATGACTTTCAGTTGGCACTCGGCGTAGATATCTTCATTATCGTAATTTTCGAACTTGCCATTCTCCATGACGACAGAGCTTTTGTTATTGATACATTCAAAGGAACAGGGAGAAAAGGAGGAAAGAAATTGAGGGAATATCTAGGTACTGAGACAGCCTTCTTATTGTCATATGGAAGCACCAGCTGATGGTTGGACGCCTGCAAGCACCCACGCACCCACCTGCAGCCTCGTGGGGTTCATGATACCCGTGGACTCGAGTACGGGTACTGCAGTACTGCAGGTGCCCAGGTGGGGGATGAGTGGCACAGACCCGCTATTTCGCAAGACAAGCTTCCTTGTTTAGATGTCAGCATACCTATACTCGAGTATCCACCCTCAAGCCACCTCTATTACGAAATGAAACGAAACACCAACATTTCATATCTATACACTCATTTCTTAATCCATACTTCGTATATACTACTAAAGTTATGTTGAAAGACTTAGGTTGGTAGTAGAGTAATAGGCGACGTCATTGAAGCTTCAAAGTAACATGAATACAAGTATTCCCGTACCTGAAACTAGATAGCTACAGCCAACAGGACGGAGTACTGTCCACATATCGGTGTATCTCCCAGGCTGACATCCAGCGATGAGTCACACTCCAAAAAAAATCACATATTAAAAGCCGTCCGTTTTCTGCCGTACAACATTTCCCACCTCACCTTGTACCCTTTTGTCCTACCATTACCATTACCATTACCATTACCATTACCATAAACCTCCACACAAGCTCTACTTCTAAACAGAACATGTCCCAGATAGAATTCATCCTCATCCCGCGCGATGAAGCCAGCGTTGAGAAATACATAGAACGCTACAAAGTATCACGACTTTACGCACTCCAAGTTGCCCCTGAAATGTACGGTTCGACCTACGAGGAAGAACTAGAATACGACGATAAAATCTGGCATGATCGACTCATGGATCCAAAGTCTATGACTTGGACAGCTCTTCGGGGGAATGATATACTGGGTTCGATTACTGTACGGGGACCTTTACAATACCATCCTGAGTGAGTAATACTTTGCTGTCAGAACTCTGTACATCATGACTCCCTCTATCCTTTCCTACCTTATTTCCCATAAATCCCATAAATCCCATGAAGCCCATAAATCCCATCCACAAAAAAACCCATTCCCTAACACCAAAATAAAAGCCAAGTAACAAACCCCTGGTCTCCACGCAGCTCCGAGCTCGACCAAAATCCCAATCCCGGCTATGTACACTTCTCCATCAACGGCGTATTCACCAGTCCCACAGCTCAGGGCCTGGGTATCGCAAACCAAATGATGAAAATCGCTCTCAGGGAACAAATTAAAATGGCCGCTGATATGGGAAAGGAGTTGATATCTACTCTTGGTGTTGATGAAGATAATGTGGCGGCGTGTAATCTTTGTAATAAGTGGGGATATGTACAGACGCATGCGGTTCCTAGGCCGGATGATGGTTGGAGGTTGGGGCTTTTAATGACATATTTACCTGATGATGATGCTAGGGCTTTGTTGTCGTAGATGGATGAAGGATATAGGATGGATGTGGGTGATGATTCGCGAGTGTTCTTATTGTGGAGTCATCGGCTAATATATCAAGATAACAAAGTCAAGTTTCACTTCAAAATTCCTCGAGGGTTTCTCCTCTTTATGATTCCCATTATCTTATGAATCAGCTTCTAGAACCACGCTAGTCACTGATAACTCAAAAGGCCTCACAAACTCAGCAAACTCAGCATGTGGGTGAAAGCAGTTTCTGGTCATATTTCAAGGTGTGGCAGTGCATGTACTCAAGCCTCATCAGTGTCATCACACCTCTTCCAACCAATGAGTCCATTTACCCCTCGTTTTACATGTACAAGACATGCATCAAAAACCAGGAAAACCCACCTCAATCCCTGACGTGGACATGCAGGAATTCGTGTTACAAGTTTAGAACTCCTTTACCTTTCTAAAATACACATTCACATATTTTTTTTGAGAAAGCTCACGATACTGTAACCAAGCGATAAGATGAACCTCCTCAGATCATTCAACATGGCTATCTAAAATCTTAAGACTATCTACCAAATCACCCCTATCTCAAACATGTCATCCACAAAATCCCTCCTCCTCCTCCTCTCAATATCAATATCCTCCTTCTCCCGCGTCGATTCCCAAGGTGTCACCGTTATTTCCCTGCCAAACTGCATACCAGAATGTATCTCCGACTCAACTGATGGAAGGTGTTCTGGGGACGACTTACAATGTCTCTGTAGCGCTTCCTCAGGGTCTTTATTTCCGGAGATCGTATCATGTAGTTCGTCTTTTACTCTTCCCATCTTACTCCTCATTTACTCTTCAGCAACATCAAGGTTATCAACCCCAATTCTAATCGCTAATGTTGAAACCCATTAGTTCACAAAGAATGCGACCAAAACATAGACATCAACACCCTCCTCACACCCCTCCGATTAGCGTGTCAATTAGTGGGAGTTCCAATTCCTTCCTCTACTTTGGGAAATACCCATCACACCGAGACGATAACTATAACAACAACTACAAGACCGAAATCCCGTCCGACGGTAGAACCTTTCCTCCCTCCCTCCTCGCATCTCGATACATTCACGCACACAATAAACTTCCCTACAACAACCAGTCCCCTTCAAACAACGCAAACAAAACCTTCAATCCTCTACCCATACTTAGGAACGAAACCTAGTTCCCAGGGTATTGGACCTACTTCCTCATCTTCCTCCTCTCCATCTCCCTCAGTTCTAACCCAATCTTCAACTTTAACACCTCCTTCCCCAACACAAAACCCAACTTCAACACAATCTCCTTCCCCAACTTCAACAACGACAAACACACAACGACCCAACTCTGTGCCACCAAACGGATCACCCTTCCAAGACATTAGTAGTTCAGCTTCCAAATCTCTTTCCTCTGGGTCCAGCACGGGATTGTTACTTGGTGTTTTCATTGGGTCGCTGATCTTTGAGGTTTTGGGGAAAATTTGAGGGAGTAGTTGGTGTGTTTTTGGAGGAGTGGGGATGCGGGTTATCGGTGGCGTTGATTGGATACAGGATTTGGGAGGGGTGGGAAGAGGAGGGAAGGGAAGGATGGGGGTGGGTGATGTTGGTGGTGTTGGTGGTGTTGATTGGGTACAGGATTTGGGAAGGAAGGGATGGGAGAAGGGATTGTAGGAGATGTGGTAATGGGTGTTTATAAGGAGTACAGGAGTTTTAGTATATATATAGTATATTAAATCTAGATCTATAATATATGTAGAGTTATAATCACCTTACTTACTTACTTACTATCCTCCCCCTTCAATTTTATTTAAACGAAGAATTCGATATTTCTACATACAGAATCTAATTTAATACCAAGACAAAAGACATACACATTTTCACGAAACTACCTTCCTGCTATATAAGTAGATATGTTAAGCTTCCATATCCCAAGCTTTATATAACCAATATTTTCACTACCTCACCTCTCTCATTCAACACTTCTCACTCGCCCAAGTCAAGCTCAAGCATCACACAGTATCTTCACCGTACCAAATAATATCTACGAGTGCGCAATATCACTCACTCAAACAAATTTCTTACCTTATTTTCTTATATATCTCAAGAAAGAGAAAGAAAAAGACAAGAATTGAAAGAACCTTACGAAAACACGATGTATACGGTATACTCAAAGGTTAATTTCATCTTTTCACTTGTCTTAAACACTTCAATAATGCCATCGGTTACTTGGTGAATTGAATAAGACCTTTGACCTTCCCATATATTTATTTCCCAGCCACCAGTCAAAATTCCATTCCAATACTCAAAATTACTTCCCCCAAAAACAACTCCTCAGATCAAACCTTCATAACCTATTAACCTACCATCAAAATACCGCTAAAGATAGACACGTAAACAATCCCTCTCTCGAATCCACGATTCCCCAATTCCCTCAAAATAAAACAAATCAAATCATCCACCCCCCTCAACGCCCTCCAAATAAAGCACCAGCCTCTTCTTAATAACCACCCCCAGAACCCTCCATGTCCCCTCCTCAACCACAACCAAATACCTCAATCCAAGCCCAACAAACATCTCAACCGCAAACTCCATCGGCGCCCCCGCCGAACAAACAACGGGTGTACGATCAACAAACGCTCCCATCGGACCACGCAACACATCCACTTCCTCGCTTTCAAGTAGTTCCTCAGACAGAAGCACGAATTCCAATTCTGCTTGAGCGAGATAGCCTTGTAACATCCCCTTCTCATCAACAAGTACCAATCCCGCATCCATCAATCCCCTCGCTTTAAGTTGTTTCAGTTTAAGCTTGAGGAGAGACTTAGCGACTAAGCCGTGCGAAGCGATGGTCACGGTGATTTCTCGCATGGTATGGGGAGGTGGGATGAGGGATTCGACGAGATGGCCTTCTGCGCGGACGATACGGAGGGCGTGATCGTGATCCAGGAATGGGTGTCCGAGAACGTTTTGAGCGAGGTCGTAGACACTTTCGCTACTGAGGGAGTCGGCGACCCATTTTGCGACTAGTATGGCAATCATGAAGGGGGGGATGTAGTCTACTTCCCCTGTAAGCTCGAACATTATTACGGCGAGGGAGACGGTCATTCGTGAGACGCCGGCGAGGAAGGCCGCTGAGCCTACCATGGCGAAGATTCCGGGGGAGATATCTGGGATTGCCTGGGTGGGGTTAGTCGCAGATTTGGAGCGAAGGAATTTGTGAATCTCTGAAGTGAGGAAATATGTAAACGTACTTGACCGATGAGACGCCCGAACAATGCACCGGCGTTTAAAGCAGGAATGATGATTCCTGAAGGAACTTTACAGCCAAATGTGATGATTGTAAGCATCAACTTGACGATAGTTCCATAAATTAGCCAGGCATAATAACCGCTCTTGTCTTCCTTTGCCTCTTGAACACAGACCCAGGAGCCTTCGGGATGTCGACAATCCACTAGTATGTTTTTCATGAGAATGTCTCCAGGTTCTCTCGTCAATGGATTGGGATACTGAAGAATGGCAGTGACCAGAACGACTAAGCCGAGTTCCAGGACAGGATGGTTACTAATGATAGAATATTTACGGAACGATTTCGACCATAGGTAATTCGCTCGACAAAAGACTCCACCAAAGATTCCTCCTACTACTCCGAGAAATACAAAGGCCAGATAGTGTATTGGTTCATAACTGTCACCGTAGTCAGTTTTGAAGAGAACCAACTTTCCCGTTCCTGTTGGATTTAGTGCTTTTAAGACCACTGCTGCGATTAAGGAGCAGAGAAAGGCTCTCCAGAGGACTTTTCGTGGAAAGTATGTGCTAATTTCCTAAAATTTGATCAGTGTGGACTCTATTATTGATAGTACTCTGGAATAGCTCACCTCATAGGAAAACAGTACACCACCAATTGGCGCACCAAATGCAACACTTAGCCCAGAACTGCAAGCTACGCTTAGCATTTCACGCATTTTCCGCCCATTGTCTCGATATTTGGGAAACAAGTTGGAAACCAGGTATCCCGCACAGGTAGAAATGTGTACGAATGGGCCTTCCTTTCCCAGACACATACCCGTCGCAACAGCAAATGCTGAGCCGACCGCTTTGACGAAAAGGACTTTGAAGTCGAGAAAATGCGGAATGACAAATCCCGAGAGTATGGTCTTGATTTCCGGTATACCACTCCCGGCCGCCATGTACATTGACTTGCCTACTGGCTTTTCCTTCCTGGGAGATTCATGGTCGTTCGGGGTGACAGCGGGAAGATTTGCTTTGGTGGTCATCGTCACTCCACCAGCAATCATTCCATACATGAAAGCGAGAGTAATGTATATGGCGAATTTGGCCCAGTAGGATTCGGACCACCATATCCATTTTTCACATTCTCCCTCGGAACTTCCCGTGCAACATGCCTCCCTGGTACTGAATAGATTAGAGGAGCAGTATCCGAGTTTGTAATCACTGAGTGTCGCCTCAGTAATATCTTTGCAGTGGCGTTAACATACATCTTCTGAGAAAGCACTGAAGAGTCGAGATTGAAACTCACCAACTAGAAAGGCAACTGATGCCGTAAACATTCCAATCAGTGCAGCTGCTATCCATCCTTGGCATGAGTCCCAAGCGACAAGAACACGATATTTCAAACTTTTCTTCGTTCTCAAAGCTCTATAGCGGAATGAATCTTTAATCTGTGCAACGGGTCAGTATTAACTTTCGCATGTATCAGGCGATAAGCATTCTAACCAGATCATGGAGCCAATCAATCGTAGTGTAATCATTGTATGGAAGTCTTTCCCCAATTGCAGAATCTCCGAGAGCATGCTCGTCCTTTGATACATGCGATGAAATTATGGAATATGAATCCCATATAGCTTCTGACGGGAGGTCGTCGATTTGAATCCGACCTGGATTATGACGGCTGAGGAGACGCGAACGCTCGTTTGCTTCCTCATCTGGCATCCTGTCGAGATGTGTTTATGAAATGAAAAGGAAAACATGATTAGGAATTACCCAGGGGGTAGATAGATAGGTAAGCATGGTAGATAGGGGAGATAAGAAGCGCGACGAGGTCGCGATTGCCTTCCCGTGCCAATCATGGCTTTGATGAAACTAGGTTTAGTGGTTGGCTGTGAGTGTCGGGTGGTGGGATTGTATGATAAGACACGGCATGTCTTACAGCACTCTTTCGGGTCCAAAAGCTTGAATGAATTAGTAGTCACTCGGTTACCATACAGTAGTTCCTTTTATTTCACCTACTCGAGAAATGCCTTGGTATTTATACTCAAATCAAGCTGGGTTGTGGTGGTTGCAGTAATAGAGATTTCTTTCCTTCTACAGTATTAGCGTCAGTTGATTCAACTTATTTAAATGTTTCAGAATAACCACTTTAGTTAGCCTCGGATTTTTAGTTGACTATTTTGATTCGTCTAAATAACTAGAATAATCAAATAGGATGTATTAAGTTTCCGTAATAGAAAAGATTCTCTACCACTTTTCTTATCCATCGGGAGACTGACGATAAGGATAGCTGCCTAGCTGTAGTTTCATGGATCGATTTAGCCAGCCAGTGGAGAGAAAGGTTGTGTATCATGTGTATGACGTGCCCTGGACGGGATCCTGCAGGTATTGTTGCACCAGGCTACCTTGCATGAGGGGTCATACCCTCGTACAAAATACCCCACGGGGTGAGCGAATAAGGCTGATCAATAGCCTCATAATTATTATTGTCAAGTGATAAGCCTCGAAGAACAGCACTCGTAGACAAACTTCCCCCGTCGAGGGATTTGATACTATATCGCTTAAAATTGTTGAATGCTGAAGGGGAAAGAAAGGGGCACCTTGAACGAACCGAGATCGGTGGCAAACTCGGCCCCACCATCGCCGATATCGATATAATTTGTCGATGTTCTTGGGCTCAACCACCTGCACACGACCTAACCTTTACTTTCAAAGGCTAGCTAGCTAGCTAAATGCCAAAAGAAACCCGACACTTCTGACATCGCTCTTCTGGTCGATAGACGTTCGTATTTCCTCGGCAAAGATACAGTCAACCGAGTCGATCTCAATTTCACACAAATACCGCTGTCGTTATCCCTGCAAAACAACCCTGCTGCCCGCACTTTCGATTGCATCTATTGCTTCTAGCTTGCGCTTCTCTCTCACCTCCACATACACACTTCATCTTTTCGACAACATATTTACTGCAAGTACAAGAGATAATCGTGGTCTAGTAATTATTTCCAAGAAAGTGCTCTACAGAGCAATCGTCTCCTCTCAATCCTCCAGGTTCGTTTATGACGTCGCCCCGCGAAATAACTCGCAAGCCCCCCCAACGTTTGCTGTGCACAGCTTCGCTCGGGCATAGCCCCTTTTCAAATCCAGGCAAATTGCTCACATTCTATCTGCTTGCGCTGCTTGATCTTATACTAACTCAAGACAGTTTCTCCGTTGCTTTCGATATTCCTAACCCCCTAAATCTACGAGCACGCGACAGAACAAAATGGCGACCCAACCAGGACATGCTACCCAAACTGGAAAGGTTCGATTTATTCCTCTGAGCTACAACCAAAGCGAATCCCAGACTTCAGCTTTACGCTTAGTGCTGACCCTCCGACCGGAATGGGAACATACCGATGGCAAAATTGAGTTTGTCAGGTTTACGGATGGAATCACAAACACATTGCTGAAAGTTGTGAATAAACGGCCTGGTTTATCGTCGGAGGAAATTGATAATGAAGCAGTTCTGCTCAGGGCATATGGACAAGGAACGGACCTCATAATTGATCGAGAACGAGAAACACAAAATCACGAACTCCTCATGCAATACAAGCTTGCCCCCGAATTGCTGGCTCGATTTCACAATGGTATGCTTTATCGATTCATTCGAGGTGCTGTGACATCTCCTGCGGATCTTCGACGACAAGAAATCTGGAGGGCTGTAGCAACGAGGTTGGCAGAATGGCACGCAGTCGTCCCTTGTCTCCCCTCATCTCGAGAACCTTTGGCAACGGAAATCAGTGGGAGTGAAGATATAGGAGTTCCTGCGCCAACCCCAAGTAAGAAAGATCCAGCTTTACAAGCAGCTATAGACAATGTCGCTCCTGGAAAGCCCTCCCCAAACGTATGGACCGTCATGCAGAAATGGATATATGCTCTTCCTTCATCAACAGCAGCACAAATCTCTCGACAAGCAACTTTACAAAAGGAGTTAACCCGTCTGGTTGAGGAGTTCAGTAACCGCCCTGGTTTAGGTACAGATAGCGTGAGTTTCTTCCTGTCAATACACACACATGCCACAATTGTTTTTGAGTGATCATAGTCCCTACCACAATTGAAGCCTCGGCCTGACCATTGGTGATGTAAACGAATATCCGTACTGACATGTGCCAGCTTGTCTTTGCCCATTGCGACTTATTGAGTGGTAATGTAATCGTACAACCCAAATCTCCAGGTGCCACCGCAGCCTGTGAGCCCAAACAGATAGTCAGTTTCATCGATTACGAATACGCAACGCCATCACCCGCCGCATTCGACATTGCAAATCACTTTGCCGAATGGGGAGGATTTGATTGCGAGCATCAACTCCTGCCCACCAAATCTCAAAGGAAAGATTTCATTCAGGAATACATCCGAAGTTACTTTTCCTTCCAACGCGACAACACCGGTGTAGATGAGCCAGCCGAAATCCAACAACTCTTTGACGAAGTAGATGTCTGGCGTGGAATCCCTGGTTTCTATTGGGGTATTTGGGCCTTGATTCAAGCTACCATTTCCCAGATCGACTTTGACTACGCCTCGTATGCTGAGGTCAGACTGGGCGAGTATTGGTCTTGGCGCGCGGAGTGTGATGGTACTCGTGCGACCGAAGGAAAGGAGATGTCATTGAGAGAGAAACGATGGGCGGAGAAGTGATTTTTTCCGAGAAAGGATCACGGCTACGCGGAACATGTTAATTGGCTTTTGGTTTTGCGCATAGCGATGATATACACCTTTTTGCCTGCCTTTGCTTTCGGTTTTTCTGGGATCCTGTTTTTGGCTTCAACGCTGATGGGGAAATGGGATTGGATAGATTGGAGGGAAATTGGGGAGGGAGTCCTTTTTATGGGGGGAGGGGAAAGAAAAGTATTGTACTGGTGGCTTTCGTGTTTTTTTGTTTGAGATGGTCTTCAACGACGATGATATACCTGGTGAGAGAGAATCCTTCTGGGAGAATGCTATTAGGCATGGAAATATAAGTACCTTTTAATATCTATTCAAGTCGATAGTAGGGATGCCACAACCATAACAGTATCTAAAGCCTTGCCTTCGATAATCTTCTTTGCCTGGTACCTATACCTTTCGAGGCTTTTGTTTGATGTGGTAGTACGGGTATATGATACCTCATGACTGGTTGTAAAAGAAAGTCCTTTTACCTAAACATAAGCTTACACAAGTGACAAACCAAATAGACATACGATGTATATCCACATCTCACATACACAAGTGATTTCTTTCTTCCTCTTCCCTAATACCACTCCTGCTAGACCCAGGGCCAGAACATCACTAAGTCAGTTCATCCAGTTAATTCACCGCATCCTCAGTCCCCAATCCTCAGTTTTCAGTCCTCAGTTTTCAGTCCTCAGTCCTCAAGGCCAAATATTCGCCATATCAGCAGAAATGCAAGTAAGAACGCGACCTGCATGCATAAACTTGTTTTCCTTCGCTCCTTGCTCCTCGCTTCGGGGATACCGGTAATGGAGTTGGCACTGCCAACTTATCTCACCTTCTGGACGGTATGGAAGCTGCGAGGAAGAATCTAGATGTCGAGGGGTTCATGGTGCGAGGTGCAACAAAGGGGTTTTTTAGGGGGGTTAAATGTATGGGTGTATGGAGTTACATGGTAGGTATGAGGTGAGTGTGGAGAACCTGGAGATGGGGATGGGGATGGGATGGGTGGTTGGGTCTGTGAGGTGAGATTGTGAGGTGTGAGGGAGAGGTGGGGTGATGGTTTTTCTTTGGGGGTATGGAGGGGGTAGATATAGGATGGGGGTATTTTGCTATTTATTAGTTGGCTCAAGAGAGAAGTGAGTGAGTGAGCATCAGATTTATCGTGGTGAATCCATTGGTCCCATCCATCCAGGTGTGGGACCAAAACACCCCGCTATCTCCACCCACCCACCCACTCAGCCCAGGTTTCCACCTCTTCAGCCTCGCACCAAGGCTACCGACCTCCATTTCCATTTCACATCACCGATTACAGTACCAACAATCACATCCCAAAACCCAAACCCAACAATGACCTCCAACGCCTCCCTCTACGGAATCCGCAAACCCAAATCCCAACCCAAAGAACTCTCCTCCTCCACCTCCCTAGCCTTCACATCAACCCTCTCCTCCCTCCTCTCCACCTCCACCAATCGTCCCGCAACCCAAGGCCGACCCCGTCCCTCCAAAGCACCCAAAGACGATATCTTCGCGTCGCACAACAGAAATACCAAGAAACGCGCGCTCGCAGATCTCGAAGCCGATGATGACGAGGCAATACGCAGTCGAGGACGTAAGAAGGAGAATCTGGGAGAGGTCAATGATGCACTCCTTCATCTAAGCAAGAAGAAATTAGAGAAGAAAGCAAGATTATATAAAGAGATGAAGAGAAAGGATTACGTCGCATTAGAAGGGGAGGCTGGGGAGGATTTAGTAGATTTCGACCGGAAATGGGTAGAAGCCGGAGAACCCTCTTCCTCCTCCTCAGATTCCGAAGGAGATGGGATGAGAGAAGGTGGCGAAATCGTAGATTACGAAGATGAATACGGACGTCTTCGACGCGGTACGAAAGCCGACGCCTCACGAATGGAAAGAAGGAAATTAAACAAAGTGCTTGGACAAGAAGAATTAGATCGGATTTCTGCCCGACCTTCTATGCCTGAGAAACTCATTTACGGAGATACCGTCCAGACTTTGGCTTTTAATCCTGATGAGCCGGTCCTGGAAAAGATGGAGAAGTTGGCGGAGAAGAGGGATCGGAGTATGACTCCACCGCCGCAGTTGCATTATGAGGCCGATAAGGAGTTTCGTATTAAAGGCGTGGGGTTCTATAGTTTTTCGAAGGATGAGGCGACGAGGAAACAGGAGATGGAGAATTTGGAGGCGGAGAGAGTGGAGACGGAACGGAAGAGGAGGGAGAGGGAGGATAAGAAGGAATTGAGGAAAAGAGAAATTGAAGAGAGGAGGAAGGCTATTGGGGAGAAGAGAGCGAAGAAACAGGCGGATAGTTTTTTGGAGGGGTTAGGCGCTGATATTACACCGTCTGCGAAGGACTGAGATAGCTGGGGTTTTCTTTGAAGTTTAATGATACCCTTTTTCAACTTGTAGAAATTTCCTACTAAGAGCCGGCATAATATTCGTACGATATCTACTCCATGTGTCATCGATGTTATCAGGTATTGGTGCTCTCCGCACCGCAGAGGATACTTGAATGAAATCAAGTAGCTCATCTGCATAGTAGAAACGTCCCTTTTGATCTTGATATATTGACTTACCATTTACTATTTGAGTTCTAGAACGACATGGTATGACTATGCTCATGGTTGTCGCCTCTACGCCATATATGGCTATAATAAATTCTATCATCTAGATCTATATCCCAAAACTCAATTCACTCAATTCCCCTTTATCTTTGTCTCCTTAAGCGAACCACTCAATTCACTCAATTCACTCAATTCACTATGTTCACTATGTTCACTATGTTCACTATGTTCACTATGTTCACTATGTTCACTATGTTCACTATGTTCACTATGTTCACTATGTTCACTATGTTCACTCAATTCAACTCAAGACTCACCTTAAAATCTGTCATC
Organism: Hymenoscyphus linearis; assembly: GCA_900536425.1. Taxonomy (NCBI): domain Eukaryota; kingdom Fungi; phylum Ascomycota; class Leotiomycetes; order Helotiales; family Helotiaceae; genus Hymenoscyphus; species Hymenoscyphus linearis. The sequence goes on from UNPR01000154.1 coordinate 59,151, forward strand.
AAAGTTCCAAATTATCATGACAAAATGCATCAGGAAATCAGATTGATTGACAAAAGCACATAACATCATAAAGAACAAGCTATATTACATATAGTATGATGACCCAACATCCTGGCATTGAAACAGATATTTCAACTTGCTAGGTTTCTTAAAATTCTCTTTATGTTTTTCATCTTCTTCTTCTGGTGTATGATTTTCTTTCGTGGGGTTGAGTTGAACTGACTGACGGAGACACAAAGTATTAAAGTATTTTAAGGCTTGTTAATTGCGCCAGATGTGATTCTTACAAAAGATATCAGGTGGTAGGGTTTAGTAGGTTTTTGTATTGTCTCACGGAAAGTATTATATACAAATCTGGTAGATAGGAGGAGGAGGAGGTTGAGACAGCAGAATCTCAATTCCGATTTCTCGCTACATAGTTACCTGGGTCACATATATTATATATATCGACGAAGTCCATTTGTTTAAGAATCCATTAAACAGACTGGCGCAGCTACCCATTACTGCATGACGGCTATGCCACTGTCCAATACCATTGATGACCGGCGAGGTCTTCACTATTGGCCTTCAAAGACTGATTTTACCAGAGACTTTGTCATTTTTCCATTTGTTTGAAGTCTAGCGTGAGTGAATAGATGAAGCTAGCATACGTCCAATAATCAGAAGTAGTACTTGATTCACCGTCGATTCTCACTCTACTGTCGATTCTTCAACCCCTTTGGAAGACTCGCTTAGCATCCCTTCACTTTGTAACCACCCAGATATCCATCCAGACACCCTTGCTCAGAAGGATTTTGTTGGAACCTTGGGCTCGGTAGTGTGGTTGAGAAAGGGAATATTAATAACACCATAATCTAAAGGTGTCTTCTCGTAGAATGACGAATTACATACTGTAGTACTCTAGCCTAGTCACGTAGGACTAGATATCTTATAATACTCATAGAACTTACTTCCACTTTTGTGATATTACAGTCAGAATATCTGAATCCTGAATGGGGGGTTGGAAATTAGATTGTATGAATCTTTACGGATCCCACTTTTAGTCTATCACTCTTGGGAATTATCAGGAGAGGAGAGAGACAGGAGAAAGTAGGTTGTTATGTGCGCCGTGGACTCGTGGTACTGGTTGAACTTGAACTTAATCGAGTATTTACTTGATAGAAATTAGATATGATACAGTATGATAGATGAGGGATATCTGGACTGGACTAGAGATACTTCAAGAAATTGATTCAACCCATCATGTAAAGTATATATATCTACTTGACTTTTCAACGCCAACGCCAACGCCAACGCCAACACCAACAAGTATATATATAACACTATGCATACCCATCTACACATTTCCCTTTTCCATCCCCAATCCAAAACTCCTTTTCCTCCTCTCATCACCCCCATCCCATCTCATTACCCATTCCATCTACCTCAAAACAGGCGGTCTAAAAGCCCCCTTCCCCTTACTCCCCCTATTCTCCCACCCGGAATCAACGCCCCTCTTAACCCCAAGAGTTCTCTTCACACCCGATGCAGCGACTTTATCAAGAGTAGTAACGTGGAAACTAGTTCCTCCACTTCTTCCACTTCCCATTCCCCCCATAGCACCCGCCCCTCCAACCGTGCCTATCCCGTTCGCTCCGTCTGTTTCATTCGCTATGCTCGCTCCGCTCACCCCTCTCGTCGACGCGGAGGGCGGACGAATAAAAGACATCAACGGAGGTCTAGTACTTAGTCCTTGCTTCGATACCTCAGGCGTCGGAGGCTCAACAGATGGTTCTTGGACAAAAGAAGTAGGTAAGGGAGCTCTCGGAGGTGAACTAGATAGGAAGACATAATCATTCCTGGGCTGTACATCCGCCTCCCCCACACTTCTCATAGCCTTCGGTTTCACCCTAGCAGCAGGACCGATACGGTGAGTTGCCAGCTCGGGTGGTAGACCATGGGAGGTGGCGAGGGGGGTGGGAAGACGGGGGTGGTTGAAGGTGGGTGGGAGGGTTGGTGTTTGCGTAGACGTTCTCGATGTGACGTCTTGTTGTTTATTCGGATTCCTTGAAGGGGGGAGACTAGGAGCTTCAGGTTTTCCAAGGAAAGCCATGAGATTCCCTTGGTTACTTGGTGCTTTCACTAGACCCTTCCTCGTTTTTGATAGTGCTCTGTCCTTATCTTTTTCCTTTTCTTTCTCAATGCTTGGAGGAGGAGCCTTCGCAGCCTGCTCATTAAGAACCATCAAATGCGACCCCGCACTAACAAACCCCGTCCTCGCACCCGAAGCAGAAGAAGGGATAGTAAAACTCCCCGCCCTCTCCATCGTCGTCGTAAAACCCGGTTGCCAATTCCGTTCCGCTGGCTGAGGAAGGTCAACTTTCCTTCGTTTCTGCGCTTGTCCCATACTATAAGTCGAGAACTCGCTATTAGTTTCGAACCTGGATTTAGGGTGCTTGTCTTGGGTGCCATCTTCAGGGAAGAGATTATCTTCCATACTACGGAGGTGTGAACAACTTTCCGCTATCGACTTTGCTGTTGGACAGCCCCGACGCAAGATTTGAGCTATGGATTGGACGGTTGACGAGCCTAATGCTGGACCTTTGTTTTCGAGAAGTCTGTGAAGAGATGATGGCGAGACGAATGGACTTGATGTCGTCTCTTCGCTTTGGGAATTTTTGATTGGGACGCTCATATATAGCAAAGCCTTTGCCCTCGTCATGGCGACATACAAAAGTCTCCTTTCCTCATTAGGATCTTCAGCTCTTGAATGTGGTATTGAGCCTTCGTATACAGCGGGGATGAAGACAACTGGCCATTCTAGTCCTTTAGCGGCATGTATTGTTGAAATCGTCACTTGTGCAATTGCTGGTCCTTCCGCGTCGTCTTTGTTTACTTCGGCGTTTAGTGCGACGTTCGCGAGGAATCTTGATAAATGGTTATCATCATCTTCTTGCTGAAGGCCTTCAATCTCGGGCAAGGCTTCATCTTCATGACCTGAAGAAAGAAGATCTTGAAAATCGCTAGCTTGAGTGATGAGTTCCTGGACGTTATCCCAGCGAGCCTTTGTAACATCACCATGATGATCTTCTAGCCACTTTTCATAGTCTGTCTTTTCCATGATATACCGTATTAGGTCTACAGTAGTAGTGTCCTTGGACTCGGTAAGCTTTTTTCTAGCCGTCAAGATGATATTGACGAGTTTCGAGAGACTCTGCTCTGCTGGCTTTTGTAGTTTTGTTGTTGTGGTTTGCCGGCCTTGCACGACTCCAAGAATCAAGGACCACATTGTTGTCTTTTTCTTGTCGGCTTCTTCTAACAATGACTTTATAGTGGCATCTCCAATACGTCTCGACGGTGTATTTATGATTCTAGCAAGAGCATCGTTGTTCTCTGGCTGATTAATGACTCTCAAATAATCCAGAAGCGTCTTAATTTCAACTCGATCATAAAACTTCAAACCACCTAGTCCCATCAGTAACTTCCCACACAGCCAAACATTCGAAAACACTCACCAACCATTCTATAAGCAATCCCCGCTTTCCCCAACGAAGCCTCAATAAGCCGCGACAACGACGACGACCGAAGAAGAATAGCATAATCATTCAAATCCATCAAACCCCCCGTCATCCCCTGACACCGTTTAATCTCCGTAACAATCCACTCCGCCTCCATATACGCATTATAAAGCTTCCTGAGAACCGGTCTCGTCCCAACGGTATGAGTAGGCATCAACGACTTCTCAACCCTCGACCCATCCTGTTGAATAACACTAAGCGCCGACATCAAAATCGCCCCAGACGAGCGGTAATTTTCCTCCAGGGCAATCGTAACAGTATCAGGATACTGTCTCAACATCCTCTTATAATTCTTGATCTCCGCAGCGCGGAAGCCATAAATACTCTGATCCGGGTCACCCACAATAGTGATCCTTTTTTTATGAGCGGCAAATAACCGCATTAGGTCGAATTGAACCAGATTCGTATCCTGGAACTCATCGATAAGGACGGCTTCCACATTGGATACACATTCCGGATGTGACCTTAGTAAATCCACACATCGCAGAAGAAGATCATCATAATCCAACAAATTCGAGATCTTAAGCGCTTCCTCATACTGCTCATAGCACATCTCAAATTCCTGTCTCTCCACCGATATCTTACCATTCTTCTTCTCATCCCCCTCATTCTCCCTCTCATTCCCACCCCTACTCTTCCTCCCACTAATCCTCCCCCTCACAACCTTCGGATCAATCCCAAACCCATGCCTCTTACAAATCCTCCTAATAACCGCCAAACTATCCGCCGAATCCGCAATACCAAAATCCCTCTTAACCCCAACAAGATACCCATACCTTGCCAAATACCGTCGACAAATCCCATGGAAAGTGCCCAATACAAGTTTATCCCCCATCCCATTCCCCAACAACCTTCCAATGCGATCTTTCATCTCGCGCGCCGCCTTGACCGTAAACGTCGCCACGATGATATTCCACGGCTGCAATCCCTGCGCGAGAAGCCATGCCGTTCGTGAGGTGAGAGTATGTGTTTTCCCACTACCCGGCCCCGCGAGAATGGCGAGGGTATCTGCGAATGAGGAGACGGCTGCGAGTTGGGAGGGGTTGAGGTTTGCGAGGAGGGGATCGGAAGTCATGGTTTAGTTTTAGCAGTTGAAAGGATCGAGGGTGAAGTAGTAAGGAGTGAAGAAATGGTTGGAGTGATTCCCCAAGGAAGCATTGCGTTCGTGTCGATGTTGGTTGTTGAACTGTTGGTTGAGGTTATGTACATCTCTCGAGACGCGTTATCGAGTCGCGATGTTTCGCGCGAAAACACCCCGCTGTCACGTGAAACTCCAATTCTTCCAAGGTTGTAAAAAAGGACGGGCCTCGCTACTCCAATTATATATAAAAATCCACGTAATCATTTTCAAGTCATTATACCGTCTTCCTTGTGTAATTGTCAAGTCCAAGTCCAAAAACGACCCAATAACCGACTCTAAGACATAGTTCTACTTCAACCTCAACTTCAACCGATCTCCAAAGCCCCAGCAAACGACCCCTCGTCATCATCGCAAGCTTTCCTAGAGAGAGAAAAGGCTTGCCCGGCCAATATTCCTTATTAATTTGCCTGACCTCTTGCCCAAACTCTTAAAACATCCCATCTACTCTTGTGGATCTCTTAGTACTCTTGGCCCCCGACCATTATACCCAAGAAATCGAATTACGCAATCAATCAATAAGTAGTAAACTTTAAAACATTCCATTTTATTGTTGATGCTAATTAGCTTATTCCTCTATATGCTATGTGCAATGTCTAGAACATTCCTCTCTTTATTTAACCATCGGGTATTGAGGGAATCGAACCGAGAGAGAAAGATTTCAACATGAAAAAGTTCCAACGCGAACCCCCGGATATTAAATCGCGTCTGACTTGGACCGCCCTTAGATCATTTCATCTGGTCGATGGTCTATGAAAGAAAACGTGTAAAAAAATGGCACATTCTATGCGCGGGAGGAGCTATACCCTAAACGCCATAAATGCATCGAATCAGGCCTTGATCTCATACTCTCGGCGGAACATGTCGTCAACACTCTTAAGATAGTAAACGTTCTTTGCGATGGTCTCAGAACTTCCTGTGGGGGTGTAGCTCTTTTGTAAGTGAGCGGTTTTACGTAAAGCGCACATCTAGAAAACAATGTCAGCGGAGTTGTTCTAAATAGATGGATTTTCGAACTTACCTCATCGTAGACTTCTGGGGCCACTGTTCGTCGGGCGTCAAGTCTCTCTTGCAAGTTAAGAGACTTGTGAATGGCCTCAGTTGATCCAGTGACCTTCAATGAGAACAAACTTGAGGCCAAACCACTACCGTAACTGAAAACACCAATTCTCTTTCCTTGTAAAGTGGCGCTGTCAATGTTGCTCAACAAACTGACGAGACCACCGTAAACACTTGCGCAGTACATGTTTCCACACATAGTTGGTACCTGGATACTAGGTTGCACACGCTCGTTGAAACGCTTCTTGGTTAATCCCATGAATGTTTTCTCAACAGCCTTATCAGAAAGTGACTTGGTGTAATCCATATCCCGAAGCTCAGCTGGAACTTCGGCAAATGCTGGGTTAGAAGGATCGGCAACGAAATCGTTGTAGAGCATTCTTGCGTATGACTTGGCAACTAATTTGCAAGTAGGAGCGTGGAAAGTCATGTAGTCGAATCGATCGAGGGTTCCGGAGGCTACAGCACCGTTTCCGTTTGCGTGGCCATTGGCATCTCCGTTGGTGGTCGATTGGAGGACTGCTTGGCGTTTGTTGTATGCCTTATAACATGCGTCTACGGCTTCTGTGTAGCACTTGATGGAAAAGTGTCCATCGACGATAGGGTATTCGCTGGTGAGATCTGGCTTGTAAAAATCGTATGCGTGTTGCATGTAGCTTCCTCGTAGACCGGACTCAACAGTAATTGGGGCATTTGGTCCAATCAACATAGCAACGGCACCAGCTCCTCCAGTTGGGCGGGCATTTCCCTTAGCATAGAGTGCAATATCACCTGCAACAACAATAGCATCACGTCCATCCCAAGCAGATGATTCAACCCAGTTGATTGCGTTGAACACTGCGTTTGTTCCACCGTAGCAGGCATTGACGGTATCCACACCCTCGATGTTGGTATTGTCGCCAAACAATTGCATAAGAACTGATTTGACAGACTTTGATTTGTCGAGAATTGTCTCTGTGCCCACCTCAAGACGACCAATGGAGTTTGTGTCGATCTTGTATTTGCTTAGAAGGTTCGAGGTGACGGTGAGGGCGAAGGAGTAGATGTCTTGAAAGATTTAGCAGAAGGTCATGAATAGCCAGAATTGAAAGCGATTATACCTTCTCGGTCATCGCAGAAGCTCATCTTGGTCTGCCCAAGACCAATGGTGTATTTTCCTTGGGAAACGCCATCGAATTTCTCCAACTCGGCTTGGTCAACACACTGTCACACGAGCAGATCGTTAGCAGACGCGCAATGGACAATTTGGGATCATTGGAGGGATCTGGGGTGGTAAATCTGACGTACCTGGCTAGGGAAGTAAATCTCAATGGCCTTGATACCAATATTCTGAGGACGCGACATTATGGGTGGCGGTGAGGTTTTGTTTATCGGATGAAAGAGGGGTTCAGACAGGGGGGTTTTCGAATTTCCTCAAGGGATCGTGGAGGGGTAGAATGGTCAGAGAGTTGGTGAAAACTACACGAGAAATTTGTTGATTAGTAATAATTTCTTTCGAAACTCCATTTGAGAGACAATATGTAGCGGAGCGATTGTTTTCCTCTATTCACAAAGAATAATTGGAAGCCACCTGCCCCCGCCACGGCCACGGCCACGTCTACTTCCTCCAGGGTTCATCTCGCAACAAATTGTCTCCAATGTGTCTCAATGGTGAAGCCTCGGCCTGAAAAGAAAGGAACTTACTAATAAGGACCTGGAGCTGCAAAGGAATGCTGAGAGGGGAGAGAGAAGGGGTGGGGAAAGGAAAAAGAAAAGGGGAGGAAATTGGGTGGGAGACAATTAGTTTTTGAGTGTATCTCAGAAGGGTAGAGGGTTGCGTTGGATTGCTTGAGTAGCTGGGTGCTGGTGGTGCTGGTGCAGGCTGCAGCGGTTCCTTCCACCAATCCTTGCCATCGCTACAGACTCGGTACCTTCCTTCGCAGGCCTTTAAAAGTAGCAGTCGATCGCTCATTGGCTACTCCTTCCTACTTTTCCCCTACTTTTCCCCCCTCCATGGCCCTCCATGGCAACTCCCCCGGCCCTGTCAAGTTGTCAACCTGATGGCAATCCACTAGCGTCCCCGACAACGGCCGTTTAGTTCTTGCGAGGCGCCACCGACCACCGAGTTTAGTGCCGCACTGCACCATATAGCCATACAGCCATACAAACACCTACCCGCAACCGCACAATCTATCTCACACCCTCAACCTGCAAGGCACCCGACCAAGACAGGAACTATCATTATCAGCGGGTACTCGGGAATAGCTTCATTAGCTTCGCATCGTGCAACCACAACATAAGCCTTTGGATGCCCAACACACTGGGAGTCTGGCACCAGGAATTACGAATCACCCAACGCAAGTCAAGCTTCCCAAAGGGGATCGTGATCCTCACCCAGTGACCAAGTTCGTCCCCATCATTGCGCCGCGATGGGTAAGTTTCATCTGATGCATCCACACCTGCCACCTTACCCACCACCACCCATCACTTTTTCTCCCATGGTCTACGGAGTACTCGAGTATGGTCATGGTCAGCTGAGAGACGACCATTTCGCGATTTCTATGAGCCCTCAGCCCACAATCCAACGGGTCCACGAATCTGCGCTGGCACAGCCATGCAGTATCTCTTTTTTTTTTTTTGTACAGGTACAGCCACAGTTTGACACCCAAGTCCGTCCCAAAAACCCTTGATGTGCTGTTTCTTGGTGCAAAAAGTGGTGCCGGTACATGCCTGTCTAGATTGTTGAGATGTAGGCAACACCAGACCGCCCTTTGCTGTGCGAATCGTCCAAGGGCCATGATAAACCAGAGGTGCGTAATATCTTCGATTCCTCCATGTTTTCCATTTTACAGAACGTCCCTTGGATATGCTTTGACTCCTACAAGTAGGTAGAGCAAGTTTACGGCATACCAAGGGACTAGTTCGCTGAGAACAGTTTCTCCACTCAATCTAATCTAATCAGATCAAGATAATCAAATGTGGAGAGAGTTCCTCAAGATCTTCCTTATCCGCTTCTCGAAAGGTTGATTTTGACTTTGAGTCTTTGATTCGAGAGTCAGAAAGAATTCCCACAATTCCGCGTCTTTTGTTTGAGCTATTTCTACGTTATATGTCTATCTTCATGAAGAAGCTTTTCGCTTTGCACTGGGAGCATTGAAGCTACACTTAGCAAATTATTCGTCTCAGATGAGAGGGTCTATCTGCTGGTTCTGCTGTTTTCACCATGTTGCGATCCTCGGTTTTCCCTTGGCTTTCAAGTCATTTTTTGGAGAAATATTCTGGTTGACTGGTCACACTTGCATATGGGTCGTTGGAGGAGTCACGAAGGCTAGAGCAGACTGATTGCGTAAACCGGCCCCAGAACAATGACCAAGTCCCTTCCTTTACGGTACTCATGGATTTCTGTCTGCAAACCTCTGTGGTGATGTGATCAGCTAGGCCTGAGAGCTCATGCAGAGAGTGGCAAAGTGTAAGTTGTTGACTCGCACTAGACATCAAACTAGCTCCAGCTGGTGTAGTTTTCTGCTTGCAGCTGCTTACCAATGGCTTACTTAGTTGGCCACGGTCTGATCTTCTTGAGAGATCGACCAGACCACTTCTTTATGTATACAAAAGTTTTGCCTCTGCCTACCCTACGGAATATCAGTCTTTATTGCACCATGGGAGAGAGCCTAGCAAAAGCTAGAAAGCCATCTGATATGTGGTTCTCTCATGAGCGAAATCACAAACCAGCGGCGCATTCATGAGTTCAACGATCAAGATGAATAAATATAAACTGCACATGAAGGTCTCCCTTGAGGGTGGAAAATTCCTTGCGGGTTCCTGTTGGTTTGAAAGAGTGTTGGTAGCTCAATGCCCAAGCTTTCTTAACGCCGACGTCTCAGATTCATTCAACCAACCACCAAAGCTGCCAGAATATTTCTCAAACTTTAATCATCTCCTGTCGAAGATCTTGGATCATCCTGTCACCGCGATCGATTGGCCAAAGCATTTCTACGAAAGTGTTTCAAGCATACCGGATGCTACTGCCATGATTTAAAACAGAGTGGTCCCTGTTCCATCTAAACTACGATTGGTCAATTCACTGATGGCCGCCGGGTTGTCGATTCGCCTAAGTAGAGTGAACACCTGTGGCTCCCAAGAAAAAGGGGCAATGCTGCATGCATTCAGGAGGATTTATTTTTGTCAAGGACGGCGCTCAAGCCTCCATACCGATTTGAACTTTTTTTTTCAGATGAAGGGGATTCTGGCCTGCGGGTGATTGATGAGAAACTTGCCGGCACGGTACGGTAGTGGGAGAATCTTCGGAGAATCGGGCGCTTTCTTACTGGACGAAATGTTGAAAATAAATTTTGAGTTCAGGCAAATTAAAATTTGTTCTGCAAATCCCCAAAGAGTTAAGCAAAAGTGCGGAATTGAACGGAACTTGTTTTGTTTCTGATTCTGTTTGCTCAGTTGAGCTGGACAGTGTGGACTGGAGCTGGAGACAGGAGAAGGATGAAATTTGAGGTACACTGCTTTAATGGGAGAGACAATCGACAGAGGCTAAATCTTACCATACTGAGACCAGTGGAATGTGATCAAATGGATGATTCAATGGATTCAATTATTGGACTGAGGATATGGATATATGCCAAGGTATTCATCCTGTCACTTGCAGCACGCAAATACCGGAGTTTGGCCCTCTTTCCACTGTTTCCAGGTTGTATGTATACACGAATGCAAGTGGTTGGTTGGGGGCGAACCTGTTTTTTCTTTTTTGCTTCGAACGGAATATACCCTTACCATTTACCGGAAGGATGGTGCATCAACCAATGCAAGGTGATTTCAAAATAGACATCTTCCCCGAGAAAAAGTCTTCTATAAATTATAATTCATTATTTTATTCAATTCAATATATTAAGAGGCAAAAAAGAGAGGAAAGGGAAAGAAGAGCGAGGTCTTGTAAAGATCCTACCTGTCTTGGACGGGTCTTCGCCTTTTCTCGCTTGTCGCTCGCTACAGACACTTACGTTTATGGTACCGTACGAGCGTACTCTACTATTGCTTCAACTGGTCCGGATCTGTCAATCGGAACAGGAACAATAACCTTATCGTGTTTGCGTGTTGGTTACGATCCGGGACGGGTATGCGTGGGCGAGGGGTCTAGATTTAAGCTCTTCGTACCCTACTAGTTGGGTCACGGCCGGCGCAGTGTTGCGGCGTGGTGGTATCCGGTAACTTTCTGGAGTAAGATTACTGGTCTTTTTTCGTGAGGTAACTGAGGTTACATTGTGACTCCATTCAAACTATACAACATACACAGGGGTCTATCAATGCACCATAGCGTCGAATACAAGTACTTCTATTCTGTGGTACTCCGTACGGTACGGCATTGTTTTTGCTGTGCTGGAAAAAGTTCGGTTATATGAGCTAGTCGAAACCTGGGGGGAAGCTCTTGTCGCCGCTCGAGCATGCAGCGCGCCCTGGTCCAAGCCAAAGAACTTGTCTCAGCCCAAATCCCCTCTCGTTGCCCATTCCCCGTTACTCTCTCTTCCGCCAGTACACTTCCCTGACAATCACTACTACCACCAAGCATCCCCGACTAATACGACTAATCCCGTCAGACTCCAGCAATTCACGATCAATTTTCACCACGAGAGAGGATTTCAATTGATGAAGGGACGTTGATTGATAGGGAATCGAGGCGGACGGAAGTCCGAATCACTTGCGCCTGTGATTGCGAGGATGGCTGCGCCCGACCGTCGTTCGTCCACAGGTCTCGACCGAAGGGCATCAATACCAGTACGCCAATCGATAGACCGACAGCACGACCATGATGTTAATGAGGAATACGATTTGGAGGCTATGGGGATTTCCGACGGCTTCAATCCATCCAATTCCGGCGTCACGCAGAGAAATATGGGCATGGTACCTCCTCCGCGACCATCGAGCACAGCAAAACCACCGACTGGAGTCGACACATTTGCATTGCGACACGACGGTGGAATGGGGGCAGATGTGAGAAGAATGTCGAATAACGATACAAATATGAATGCGATGCCATCGAGGCCTGTGTCAATAACGGAATCAGAGGCACCATACATCAGACCCGAAAGCCCGTATAGAGGACCTACAGGACCGTCGCATCCATACCAGATGTATCCCCAAGAATCACGATTATCAAGAGCGACGAGTATAGCGACAACGTCAACATCTCCGGTAGTTGCGAGGGAAAGGGAGAGGTCGTATGCTGGACCAAGTGGACCGACGCATCCATACGGAATGTATCCTCAGAATATTGTTCCAGAAGCAGAAGGCAGTCAAGCCCATACCATACCACCTGTCCCTGTAGGATTTCCCGGCTCAAATAATAATTATCAACGTCGAATTGGTCCTGAAGGAGAGGAAATTGGAGGTATAATTGGCCCTGATGGACATACGGAAGAATTACCGCCATATACGAAATACCCCGACGAAGCAATCGCCCGGAAAACTCGACCTAATGTATCAGTTGAAATTCCAAGTGTAGCATCTGGTCCAATTGTTCAAGTTGCTCCGACGGCTCAAGCTTCAGTCCCATCAACAACAATGTCCGGGGCGGGTGGGATTGGGTTAGCAACACGGAATCCAGAATTTTCGTCACAAGAGGACCTAAATTCTCCAACACGAGGAAGCATTATTTCGGAAGCGAGCAGTCACCAAGTGAATACCGCCGCCATTACAGAATCAGAAAAACCACCACTGAAAAGTTGGCAAAGGAAAGCAAAAAGGCATGTATGTGGTATCATACCAGTATGGGTATTCATCCTACTTGCAGTCATTTTCATACTATTCGGAATCATACTGGGCACAGTTCTAGCAATTCTCAAGCCTCCAAATAGACATGGAAAGGACAGATACGATGATTCGTCGTAAGTATCCCTAGTTACTCATAACCTTTTTATTGAAACAGATTGTGGGAAGTATTGGCGCTAACAAAAACTACAGCGGCACGTCACTGACTACTACTTACGATGCTACCCCACTCACTTCTGTTCCCACGGGTCTCCCAACTCTTCCAACTGGTACATATGGTGTACCAATTGGCCCCCCATCACTTAATCAAGCTTCGTGTCTTGCGAATAGTGCGCTAAGCAACGCATGGTCTTGCTTTGTTGGAATGGCCTCTGGACCAATCACGATGAGAATCAAGACTATACTTGATAGTCCGAGTCTCGTTGACAACAATGAAGTTCTTCTCAGCCCCGCAAATCAATCAGTCAAAACATGGTCCTATGGTGCGCAAGCTCCAACATTCTCAAGTGAACAAGTACTTCACCTTGTCACTGATGCAGACGAGCTTGCTAGGGGTCCTGCGTGGTGGTTCCAGATGCCTTACAATAAGCTCGTCATCATTCGCGAATCGGAATTGGCAGTAGCTCAGAAAAGAGCACCACCTGAAAGAGATTTCGGACGGAAAGGCGTCGCCTCCCCCGGAGACGATGTTTGGTTTTGTCACTGGAATGGGACTGTACTTGAGGCATTTATCTACCCCAACCAGACCAGCTCCTTTGGTGCAAACAACCCAGACACTGTAACAACATCCTCTCCCACGCCAACTCCTACACCCGGGTCCACTACTTCCTCCAATACCAATACCCCAACAGAAACCGGAGATCAATCAAGGCCCACAGACTCCCCTCCCAAATTCCCATGGGAAATGAATCCATTGTATGGGAAAGTCGTCAAGATCCAAGAACACCGAATCTCGAAAGGCCCCCAGGTCGTCCCACCCTATTGCGTGAAATACACCATCAACGAAGATAATAGCGCCACGCCGAAACTCAATGCCACCAAGCAACCGACTATGCTGTACCTGAACGAGTTGGAAGCCTCCTTCTTCTCCAAACGCGAGCCCCTGTTTGATAATGAGGAACGCCATGACTCTTTGGCTGCGCGTGAAGCTGGGTCGGGGAATAAATGTGGGTGCGTTTGGTTGTATACTTGAACGGGGGTTTTCTGGACATATATTCCTTTCGGCATTCTGGCATTGAGCGGATTTGTGGGTTTCTTTTACTTTGGGAATGGACAGGACACGGCAGGACAGGGCATATTTTGGGGTTTGGAGAAAAGCGAATTTTGCGATATTGAGTTCCATTTTTTATTGTTATCTACATTGGATTCATCTTGTTTTTACATATTTTCTTTTCCTTTCTTTTTTTCCTTTTTATTTTATTTTTTTGTTTGGCAGCTATCATCATTGGCCTTTTTTAAAGCCTTGCTTTGGAGTTTGTTGTTACTTGGATACCTGGGATTTTGATTTTAATTTTCTCTTTCTTTTCATATTGTTTATTTTTTGGGCGAATGAAGGATCGGAGTATCTGGCGTTTTTTGGGATGGAGGAGAACATCGAATCTCCAGCTATTCGTTGTTGAGAAGTATTTTTTTGGTTACCTGCTTTTCTTTGGCTGTTTGGTTGGTTGTGGGGGATATGTAGCCATGGATACTATATGCTATATGTGATAGATGGGATGGACTCATACTCATATCATAGTTAGATGCAGAACGCGCAACGCAGAATTGTTTCTTTCTTTTGTTGTTAGATAAGAGTATATGTAAGAAATTAGCTAGTCCTGTCTACCTTGATTTTTGATTCTAATGTTTTCTGTTTATCTCTATGTATGTATATCCGTGGTTGTGTATGCTGGTTAGCAAGGAAGGAAGTGGGATGTAGGTAGTAGGTAGTAGGTAGTTATTACTAAAATCAAATATAAATATCAATATCAATCAAATATCAATATAACTATTTTGACATACGGAGTGAGGTACTTCTTTGTTTCGCTTTGAGTTGTGAGTGGGTATTGAGTATTAAGCACCCGATCGATATATCACGTTCCCGACATATAACCACGAAACTATCTCCATCGAATTACGAGGGGAGTCCGTTTTATAATATAATAATCTATAAATATCATCCTAAGCGAGCTAAGGGACGTAGTAAACTATAAAAAAATGTTAGAGTCCGTCTATATATATAGTACCTATACAGTTCGCTCCTCGCGGTTTCTACTTCTCTCTAGATCAAGAGTGTCAGAAATCGCTCGTGTACATACTAACCTAGATAGACGTAAATGACTTCGTCTTTATACCGACCTTTACTTTTACGTCGATCTAGGTATAGCTCTCGTAACTCGCTTATAGGAACCCGGGTCCTCGCTTCCTATGTTAACTTTACCTTTTCGCTACTTTACTTTCCCTTCGATCTAGCGCGGCTTCCCGCCCGTTTATAGGAATCCCTACTATAAATCTCTTCTTCTTCTTTTCTTTCTTTCCTATAACAACTATATATATAACACCATATACTACTACTAATACTACAACCAACGGTAGGTCATTCTATTACTGCGGTCTCTACTTGTTGCTCATCGGGGTCTAGATACCTAGTATTATTTACTACGTTTATTACGCGTTTACTTTATTAGGGTTAACTACGAGGACTAAGGTAGTATCGTTATAGAGTAGCGTTGTACATATAGCGAGGAGAAACTAGATTTTATACTGTAGCAATCTTCGTTATTTTTAGTAAATATGATATGTGGAGAAAAATATTGGTAGTATATCTATCTACGAACGAAGGTTTATAACTCGACAGCAGTTTCTAATTTAAAAGTAAAAATGTTCATATCAACACCTCTCTTTGCATCCTTCCAAGATTAACGAATAATCAAATCATGAAGAGAGGGACAGGACAGGTGGATCGTTGGCGCGGGTGAGATGCAGCTGTAATAAGAGAGACCATACTTATGAACCTTGCAATGCTGGCGGGAAGAGTGTAAGATTTAAAGTGCGTGAGAGTCCCCTTTGGATACTCAGGTAGGACGGTCTTATTTGCCGGAACTGGAGGCAATCTAAACCCTAGAGTAAATTCTCCTTTTCCTCCTACCTAGGTACCTTTTTTCTTTGTTTTTCATGACTTACGGGGATTAGATTAGATTTGCGGGGTTTTCTATGTGGTGTGTGGTTTGAAGGTGTAAGTAAGGTGGAATTTAGAAAGGTGGTGGAAAGTACCTAGATAAGAAAGAGTTCTTGGTGTAGCGGTGTTATGAGATCGTATGGAAAAGGGAGACTGGAAATATAGGTAGGTAGGATATTTTTGATGGAATTTTAATTCTTTGAAGCTTTGATGTATATAGATAGTAGCGGTTAGGTAAGCTTGAGAAGTGCGGACATACCTAAAAGGAATTCATTTTATATTTTATATTTTATATTTTATATTTTATATTTTATATTTTATATTTTATATTTTATATTTTATATTTTATATTTTATATTTTATAGTGTTTTTTTGAGGGGGGTGGGGTTGTAATATTAGGAAATGGGAGGGGAAGGGTGGAAGGTTTGATTTAGCTAGGAAATTGAATAAGAGGAAGGGGATGGGGGGTTATTGTAGGGTGATGGGCAATGCTTTTGGTCTTGTATTTACTTTTTGCTTGTAGTTACTTACTATATGTTTCACTTATCGCCTGTCCTCACCTTCTACCTGTCTTCACTTGATTATACTCACTTCTTACATGTTTCACTTATCGCCTATCCTCACTTTATAACTGTCTTCACTCGTTACCTATATTCACTTCTAGCCTATCTTCACTTCTTGCCTATCTTCACTTCTTGCCTATCTTCACTTCTCACCTATACTCACTTCCTACCTATCTTCACTTCTTACTTCTCGTCACTTCTTACTTGTCGTCACTTCTTATATCACTTATTGTATGTTTCACTTCTTGCCTATCTTCACTTCTCGCCTATACTCGCTTATCGTATATTTCACTTCTTACTTGTCCTCACTTCTTGTATATCTTCACTTATTATATGTCACTTCTTACCTGTCTTGACTTCTAGCATCTACTCACTTCCCGCCTATACTCACTTATTACATTTTTTACCTTTGTCCTATACTTACTTCTAGCCTGTCTCACTTCGCGCCTATACTCGCTTTTTGTATTTCCTCACTTATCGCCTACTCAGATATCTTCACTTCTAGTATATACTCACTCCTCGTCTGTCTTCACTTATTGTATGTCTTCACTTCTTGCCTATCTTCACTTATCCCCTGTCTTCACTTCTATCCTATACTCACTTCTTACCTGTGCTCACTTTTTCCCTGTCTTCACTTCTTACATGTCTTCACTTCTCGCTTGTTTTCACTTCTCAACTGTGCTCACTTATTGTATGTTTCACTTCTAGTCTATACTCACGTCTTATGTATCTTTACTTCTTCCCTGTCTTCACTTCTTGCCTGTTCTCACTTCTAGCCTGTCTCACTTCGCGCGTATACTCACTTCTTACATCTCTTCACTTATTCCCTAGACTCACTTTTTGCCTATACTCACTTCTAGCCTTTCTTCACCTCCTACATATACTGACCTCCTACCTACACTCACTTCTCGCCTAGACTCACTTCTATCCTGTCTTCACTTCCCCCTTCTCTCTTATACTCATGTTTTGTATTTCCTCACTTATCGCCTGTCCTCACCAGTCGCCTGTCCTCACTTCTTACATGTTTTACTTCTCGCCTATACTCACGTCCTGTCTATACTCACTTCTTACTTTTCTTCAGTTCTCGTCTATCTTCACTTGTTGCCTGTCTTCACTTCCTGCATGTCTCACTTCTTACTTGGCCTCAATAACTAGAATGACTGCTGAAACTTGACGTCAAGTGGTATATATGAATCATCTCTGTTACCTAACTTCGTGGTATTAAATGACCTTGAGACGTTCGACAGGAGTGTAGAACTCGACGGTGAACACGAAATACTTTCACCCAGATATTATCACGTACGGCTGCTATAGATATTCTAGCGATGATAAGTGTGAAGGGGACTTGGAGCTAGTGTATCTAAGACCTTTTTATACTTTACTTTATAAACCTTTGCTGATTGATCTCTGTTAATCGTTTGGATTGAAATGAGATAGTAACTAGTACTAGATTAAGATCATTTGCAAGATAGATTAGCATCCGTTATTTTACGTGATATCATGAGGAGAACCTCCCTTTTGCTATGTCTCTCAACTACTCTATCTCATCATCTCCCTTAAGATGAGAAAAGAAGGTTACTAGAGGGATTGAGCGCAGAAATTATGACGCATGGCAAAGAGCTCTATTGATATCTTTTCCTTTCAGCATACCAGTTCTCAGAATCCCGTACATCTTTAAGGTACAAGTTCGTTCTTTCATATCTAAAATAACACCTGATGAATCTATTTAGCTCCAAGTTTTCGCGTTGGTGACAATCAGGAGGGACAAACTTGAAATGGGGCATCCAGACAATGCATATTAAAGAAGTTTCTTTCAATGAGAAAAAGAATGTTTAGCCCCTCAATGTCGATTTGAATCTACATGTAATGAACGTATTAACAGATTCAACATCAGCATTTGAAGCGACGGTAAATGCAAAATCACTTGACTTGCCCAAACTAGTATGGAACTAGAGAGCTGGAACGCGTAACAAGTACACAGGTTTAATTTGCTCTGTCTGCCGAGGCAGTCTTATACATCTTGTGAAGTGATATTCTTTTGTGATCACTAGACAAATATGTCCCATTTGCCGCGATTACCGTTTTGTGTTGTATCCTGTTCCTGTGGTAAACTAGGTTATTCAAGTCATGTTAGGGCGATGTTGGTTAGACTTATGACCAACCTATATATGGAAATTTCAGACAGAGTACCTGCAGTATTCAATAGACGTATTTTGCATCTTTTTAAAATACTTTTTGCACCCTGGAAAGAAGGGATATATTGCAATGTCCCTAGCCACCAGTACACATGAAGATATTCTTTGTGGCTACTTCAAACCCACCACACACATTTCAACTCGTGGAAAGAACTGTAGTCTGTAACTGATACTTTGACCATGAATTTCGAATGAACTTATTCGATATAAAAATTAACTCCGCAGATGTCCTATCCCATACTACCCCAACTACTATACAAATTTATCCATAAACCATATCAAAGAAAACTATACCATTCCCAACCTCGTAACTTCGAGACCCCATAATTCTCATATCCCTCATAATATGTACTCCAGTCCACCCATCCTTAACATGATCATCAGTCCACCACATATCCCAATAAAACCATCAACCAACAATCCTCTGCTCAGGAGTTCTCCACGCAACACCCAACGCCTCAAAAATCTTCCTCTCATCTCTCCCTTCTACCAAGGACCCATCCGTAACCTTAACCCGACCCGGTCCCCGCATAACATCCTTGTAAAGTCCCCGTTGATTGAGACGCATCGACATGGTACTAGCCTTCAACCTCAAACTCCGATTGAATATGTCGTCTCCAGTGAAATATATAAGTGCAGCACCCCACTCGCTAGCAGGAACAAGTAAAAGATCGATTCTTCTCCATATAGGATTAGGAATCTCGGTAGTGATGGGGTGAAGACATGCACCATGCCATTTGGAACCTGAATCATCGCTTCGACCAGAAGGAACCGCGAGGGCGGCGACGAGAAATTCGGTTTCGGTAAGATACTCGACTAAGTCTTTGAGGAAATGTAGGAGTTGTGAGGTATGTGTTGTATTGGGCTTGGTGATCATAAAGTCTATGTCTCCCGACGTGAGAGCTCCTCGACGGTACGAGCCTCCCACTGTAATCTCGATTTCTGGATCAACTTCCGCGGCAGCTTCTTTGACGATTGAAGCGAGGGAGTCCATTTCCGAACGTGGAATCCGGGTGCTGAAATCGTCATAGTGGTCTATACCGATTTGTTGATTCTCAGTCAATTTGACATTTGCGACGAGATCGGAGAGTGATCTATGGCCTGCATCATACCACCTCTCGGCTATATTGATACCCACGCCATAGATCTTTGTGAACTTTTGAAGGATCAGATCACGAGGTTCTAAGCGTGCGTATTCCAGTTTTTCAAGTTTCCCGCGTCGATACATCTCTTCTATCTTGGTGGCGAGGGAATCTCCAATGCCGGGAATCTGAATGGCCTCATCGTAAGTCCGTACACGATGAGTCTGCCGACGGAGTGCTGTCACGCCTTTTCGATAGGCCATATTCCGCCAACTTTGCTTGGTACGCTCATAAAAGGCGGCGAGTTCTTGAAAGGCTTTGATGGTGGTATCGTTAGGGTTGGGACCTGAGTCAGTGTTTGTTCCTGCTTTCATGCAAGCAAAATTGGCTTGGTTGAAGGTTGGTTTGGAGCCGCTCCTGAGTTGTTTTTTGACGGGTTTGCGAATTGGGGAGCGCTCTCTATCTGAATCGATGTCATCTTCTGAGGTATTGTCATGATTTGTATGAGTATCGGAATCGGAGTCATCGAGAGGAAGAAATCTGGTGTTATGGGCCACTTTGATGATTTGATTGAATTCATCGTTGGTGTCAAAGTTTTTCGGGACCTCTCGAGGAGAAGACTCTACTATATAGTCTTCTGTGGGATCGCCTGCAACCTCCGAGTCAACGCCCGGCTGTGATTCTTCTTCATCACTGTTCTCATCCCGAGGTGGTGTATGTTCCCGTTGTTCTCTTTCATTCTCATCGCTTCTCCCTGGTTCCACGACTGGCACCTGGTTCTGAGAAGCAGCAGCCATCCCTTGGAGCTCATACTGTCTTTGATCAGGATTCAACAGAGTACGAAAGCGAATACAATCAACTGGATAATTCTCATTGACCAAGATCAATCGATCCGGAAGTTTATCTTCATCATATTTTGCTTTCAGATGATCCATCAAACTTTGGTACGTTATTTCCTTGTCGACGATCATGTGGGTAATGTGGTTGCCGTATACTTTGGCCCATTGAGCTCCATAAGTCAGTGCCTTTTGTATTCGGATCTTTCGAATCTTCGCTATATCGTTATTGGGCATGTAGAAGAAAGTGAGGTTATTGAAGATTCGGTTCTTTTCCGGGACGAGTTTGACTTCTGGCTCACGCTTTCGCTTTAGGTTCTTTCGAAGCATGTTATCGATTCCTTCGCTATTTTTCAAGAAAAGAGGATCTGATTTGGTTCTCTTTTCGCTCCCTGGCCGTTCTTCAGAAGAAGGCCCTTGAACCGCTTGCTTACCCACAGAAGAAGTATATGGTGATGGAGGGGTTGAGATGTCGTACCGCAACAAGGAATGCTTTCGTGGCAATGGTGTCTCTTTTATCACAGTAACACTAGAAGCTGGAGCAGATTGTGTTCGATGGATACCAGGTACTTTCTTTGTTGGAAACTCTGGTGGGGTTCTCTGTTCTTCCGTCGGTAATGATGGTGGAGGTTCAGATGGAGTTGTTATTAATTTGGTGCATTTCTGGATGAAATCCCGTATGTCCGTTGAGATTTCCTCCTCCTCAGAATCTTCATTTAAGCCATATAACCCGTCAAAGTAGTCTGCTTTCGTGAAAGCATCCTGTGAGTGAACTTGGATCGATCGACTGCCACTAGACTGGCTTTGTTCTTGGTCATAATGATTGAGAGGACCAGAATCTACCATGTTTAGACAAACATGGACAGCTTAAGACTTCTGGTGACTATGTGTTTTTTGTAGCCTTTTATCTGCAACAGGGCATGTTCTTTGTGAAGCTTGCTGCAGCCTGAATTAGGTTGAGGTTGGCTTCTGATTGGTGAGGATGAGATCTGAGGTCTACTACAGTAACCTCAATTGACCAATAGCGCAAGTCAGGTGACTAATATCCCTAAAATCGGCTTAAGGTCGGCTATATTTCTGAACCTTAATTAAGTCATGACCACAAATTCTAACCACCCTCAACTTCATTTCTCAGCCTTGATCCTCTGATTTTCAAGTTTGCAGGAGATGGATCAGTCTATGACCATGGATACACCTATACAACCACTTACTTGTTCTGAGAATTCATCTTTCATATGTTCTGCTGCGTAAGTGGTGTTTTATACCTGCAATGGTACAAGTGATTAAGTACTAACAACCTTCAGAATTTAACCAAAATCAGAGTCCAAGTCCACATTTGAGGACCGTACGAGTCTAGATTTGACATCACGGGAGGAACATTTTGTATGCTCAACTACTGAGTTGTTTCCAAAATTCTCACTTCTACCCAAAGAGTTGCGAATCAAAATCTGGAAGTATGCCTGTGAGGTGGGCCACAAATCTGAAGTCTGGCACTGCATCCCCGGTGAGAAAGTTAGTACCATCAATCGCATACCCTTGATACTTGACGCCTGTCGAGAATCAAGAGAAACCTGTACGAAATATTGCAGGGTTTCCTTTAAAGCCAAGAGAGAACGACCAACGACTCATACGAACAACTCGACTGCATACCATGTTCAAACGCTGAATTGTATGCTGTTATCGGGTGGTGAAAGTCCATTCGATTTTAAATTACCAACAACCTACAGCCCTCCCTCGGCCGATTCTTCAAATGTTGATTATCCTTCCATTGGTCTGCTACAAATTCGATCGAAAGGCTCTTTTGAGCATATCCTACCTGTCTTGAGGCAATTGAATGACGAGAAATGCAACATTCGGGGAGCCGGTTTAATGCAAGAACACCTTAAGGATGCTCAAAGGGTCGACGTGTGGCATTCGGTATTTTCACCTATTCCCGAATGCCCAAACTTGGAAGAAATAGTGTTTGTGCCACCAGAGAAGACACAGCGGGCCGTATGTACTGATATGCCAGAACTATCGGATGATTTGGAATTATGGGTACTGTTAGCACTGGTACCAGAACATTGTCCCTCCTATAATGCTTTACGAACCGAACTTCATGCTGTACGCAGGGGGTTTTGCCGCCCTCGGTGACTAGGCATTTCCCCTCGAGTATTGTTTTAGGTGTGGTTAGAAAACGTGTGCTCATCCCTGGGCCCTCGTGGCGCTATCTCTGTCCCTGCCGCATCCTCACGGTGGCTTTCCCACTAGCGCGTGCATTATTACTGGCGCGTCCTTACTAGCGTATATATGCACAAAATTTAGGCGAAGTTGGGTTGGCTACCTGGCTCCCTGGAATCATGTGCGAGATTAACTCGTTGCTCACAAATCCCGTGGGATTCTCATCGTGAGATCGCGAAGTTGGTACTGTAATGGCATTTTGATTCCCACGAGGCAGAGAAAAACAGTGAGGAGCTTCGGTACATAATTGTCGGCAGCGCAACGATTCATCTGAAAATCAAGGTCGATTTTCGAGCGAGAAAATAAAGGATACAGGGGCGGAATACTTGTAAAGTTTTGCTACGCGACCGAAGGGAAACTGTACTCGTAAGCACCTTCTCCTATAGTCTCGCAAGCAATTATCTATGCATATTTTGTCTATATCTGAAACAAAATTCTGACGTTGTGTGACATGAAATGGAAGTAGTACTGGCCGTCGCTGGACGTCTTAAAAAAGTCTCAAGAAAGCCTGTTTTTTACGCAGGATTCAAGTCTAAAAGAAGGTGCGAAATCCGTCTAGTGGCGTCCAGAAAATCAAGCGATGCTCCCCAAGCTGCATCGAAAATTATCTGAGGCTTGAAATACTGCATTTCGTCGGCGCCACCCGAAGTCTCCTACTTTGTTCCGTCCTGTAAACGCCTGTAAAAAACTGGCCTGCTTTAACAATTTAAGGAGCTGCTTCAATTGTTGTTTTATTCTGACGCCCATTCTGTACTTGGTAACCGAGTAGCGGGGTCCAGAAAATCCACTAATCTTTAGATCAAGGCACACTTGTAAAAAGATAATACCGATAGAATGGGAATGCGTACTGCAGTACCGTAAAGGGCGTGGACAATGACCGACGAACCCCTACCTGGTTAATAGTACAATTTGGCCCTAAATTTTAGAGAAACCAGCGAATCAGAGACATTGATTTAGGCATTATACTCGAGTAGACACTTTGGTCACATATGATCTGCGAAACAAGGGCAACTCTTAGCTGTCCACCCTCTTTACTAACTCGAGAGGATGGTCCAAAGTGGTAGTGGGGGTGTTTTAGCCTTAGCCACACCAAAACCCCCTAGATCTGCCTTTTTATTTCTAATAAAGGGTATTTAGGAGTGGTATTGTTAATGTTGAGAAGTTGGTGTTCCTACCTCTGGCAGGGGTGAGCACGGACTACAAAAAGGTGTTTCTGGTACTCGAGTAGCAGCTGAGGGGATAGAGTCTCAGCAGTGTCACTTGCTACACCACGGCAAATCTCCCCCACTACCACTTTGGACCATCCTATCGAGTTACTCGAGTAATACGGTATGTTTTGTCTTTTCAATTGATCTTCGTCCCCTGTTCACTCAGAATGTTGGACCCCAATATGCCAAGTAAACTACACCTATTTTAGACGATATTTTGTCTCGATATCAAGTGGGTTTGATCTACTAAGCGACAATATCGTCTAAAATAGGTATAGTATTGCTCTATCCTTGTACTAAGTTCGCACTCGTCGTCGAGGGTAAGCAGGTAGGATACCTGCTACTATATTAGAATCAACAACTGTAAAAGATATCGCAAAAATACAAAATAAATTCGAGCTGGCTCTTTAGAAGCCAATTAATCTTATAGTTAATACTTATAATATTTAGATGCGTTGTTGTAGTATCCGGTACAGAATAAGGTAGGATATACTCGTAGCGAGCGAGTCTTGGCGGGATGTTAGGGACGAAAACAACCTCGAGAGGTTCTTTTTACTTTTACTACTGTTGGTTTATCTTGTTAGAGATGAGGTGCGATACAAGTGATGGTTAATACCTTAGTATTTGACTATCTACTTGTAATGTTGCACACCGAGTCTAAGTTGTGGAAGTGGTGCCAGAATAGTATAGGCAGGACTAGGTGGTCCTTGCAGGACTAGCCTAGTCAGGTGATCCCCCCCCCGAGTGAATATATTCTATATTCACTCGAATACTATAACGACAACTACTAAAGCGTTATTAAGCCTTAATATCAAGTAGATCAAATAAGTGATCGACACGATATTAAGCCACCATATCGTTGTTCTGTTCACTCAGAGTAGAGACTAATTTAAAGGCACCGGAACACGTTCTTAATCAAGAATAGTGCTTATTTACGACCCACACACACCTCAAATCACCCTTGATCACGTAGTATCGAGCTCCAACATTCTGAGTGAGCAGAGCCTTATCACAGGTAGAAGCGCTGCCGCTCATGTACATAGAGTACGGAGGTATTCAGGTGACCTTGCAGGCCAGCGAGCGAATGGAGTGCTGAGGCCGATATCCTACTTGGTCGCTCGATTTTTCATGATTTGAGGGAACCGAGACTCTGTTATCTATGTTAATGTATCGCGTTTCTGAAATCTACGAGAGAAAGAGATATAACAAATGTCAAAATGATGGAAAAGACACGAGCATACAATTGGTAAACTCTCAATCTCCAAAACATCGTAATATATTCTCCCATGGCTGATAATAGCATAGGTACATTTCACTGGTCGCTGCATCTTGTATGATTCTGTACGGATATGATGCTTCAGTTTTCAACTCTGTCCAAGGATCAAAGAATTGGGTCGCGTACTTTGATAACCCGGTATGTCTTTATTTGACATGCAAAATACCTTCATTTATTTGGACGCATTGTCTTGCGAGGTTTAGAAGGATTTTCGCAGCTCTTTTCGCAGCTTATTCTTAATGTTCACGACATTGATTTCGATTATCCGAGACTGTTTTGTATGATCGGAGAGCAAGCTGTTACCGTCCACGAATGTTCTAGCGGACTGACAAGAAGAATTTAGAACCCCCAGTTGATCGGTGCTGTTAATACATCTTACACAGTCGGTTCTATCACTGCTGGGTCTGTTCAACCTTTTATTGGGATTTTCAACAATCCAACCCTTCGCCCTGAAACTGACCGAAGGTAGCTTTTTCTTAGGCGGTCCATTATCCGATTACTTTGGTCGCAGATGGGGTATGGGTATTGGCTGTTTCTTAACGATCGTTGCCACATTGTTGCAAATATTCTCTCCTCGAGGGAATATAGGATGTTTCATTGCAGGAAGAGCCATAATCGGCTTAGGTCAAGGAATTGCATTAAGTACTTGGGAAACCTTCTAATAATTTGAATTGCGGCTGACGTATATGAAAGCATCGGGACCAGTTTATATCGGCGAGATGGCACCGGCAAGTATTCGCGGCAAGATAATGTCTTTCTGGCAGATGTTCTACTCGGTCGGCTCATTTATTGCTTATTGGATCAATTACATCTGTTCTTTGAATGAAGAATCGCTTGGAGAATGGGATTGGAAGGTGAAAATATCTCCAATTTTTGAATGGCTGCAGCAGCCCTGACACTTTCCAGATCGTTGTCGTATGTCAAATGCTGGTCCCAATTACTCTCATATGTCTCCTACCTTTTATTCCGGAGTCACCTCGCTGGTACATTCAAAAGGATTACCCAATACCTTATGCTCGATCCTCTCTGCGCCGCGTGCGACCGACTGCAGCCGAAGTCGAAGACGAAATCCGCCTCATCTACGATACTCTCCAATTGGAAGCTTCGAACTCCACTTCCTACTCAGCACTCTGGAAAGACAGATTGATTCGGAAAAGACTAATACTAGCCTTCATTCTCAACATCGGACAACAACTTACAGGCCAGGGGACCTTGAACACATATTCAACAGCGGTATATCAGAAAGTCTTCAAGAGCTCGGACAAAATCGCACTGGTAAATGCACTTAATGCCACTTTTGGAATTATTTTTACCTTGAACGCAACATGGACGGTAGACAGATTTGGCAGGAAGGTACTATTGATATGCGGCGCGCTTGGGATGGCAACTTGTATGCTGGCCGTTGCACTTGTCTCTTCGCTAACACCTACACTTGAAGATGGCTCAAAGTCTGAAGGTGTAGGGATATCAATCGCCTTCTTGCTTTTTCTCTTCATCTTCTTTTTCAAGCCAAGTTGGGGTGCTACGACTTGGATCTGGACAGCGGAGGTGTTTAGTATGAATGTGCGGGCCCAAGCAGTTGGTATGAGTAGCCAAATGCAGAATGTGGCAAACGCTATTTTCCAGCAGTTTTTCCCTACCTTTTTGAAGAATTCTGGATTGTAAGTATCCTCTTTACCACCTGCTACCTACCACTTGCATCTTAACTGACTCGCTGTCTGTAGCAAGACTTTTTACTTCTTCTTTACAGTAAACATATGTCTTGCCGCGTATGTTTACTTCTTGATTCCGGAAACCAGACGAGTGACGTTAGAAGAAATCGACATGGTTTTTGACGGCACTCATCATGGTCTTCACGAACGTGGATCAGTTGATAAGGTATGTGTCAAGAATAATACCCTCTACATATTTAGAAATTCAGTCACTGACAAATCGGTGATAGGATGACCAAAAGGCTGGCCCTAAGACTCCTGTTCATATTCCGCTCTCTACCCTTAACTCTCATCGCCCTCGTCATCGAGCTAACCATCATCGAGCCAACCCTCATCGAGCCAACCCTCATCGAGCCAACCCTCATCGAGCTAACCCTCAGCGAGCTAACCCTCATCCAGATGTCAACGTGGCTCAGTGAGACGAAACTAAGCAGTTTCAAAGGGGTTTATCAGTTCAGATTACTGAATTGGAGGTCACAAGTCACTTCTTTTCCTATATAATACCATTAAGGGAAGGTATAGAGAAAATGAGTTGAGTGAACTTTCTTGATGGGCATTAGGTCCAATTCATTTCATCCAGTAGAAGTCTCGATCATTGAGTCACCGCTATTTGTAGGCCTGTGAGAAGATTTCAAGCTAAAGGCCCAGGAATAATGCAACTTTCCTAGTAGCTCTTATCGCTTATGAGAACATATCTTCACAAAGTCAAGTATTCTAACCCGTTCGCATAGTCAAGTCAATTGCTTACAATACAATTTCTTTCTTCCCAAAGATCCAGTCACAATACCATATTAAAGAAGTGTAATCAATTCATCATACAAGGTTCGCAATTAGTAGGAACCAACTCCATCATTAGCGTCGATCCGTTTCTAGTACTAATTCCACTCCTTCGCTACCATTTGATACATATGTCGTAGTCAATTTCTATGACAGAAGTAAAAATATCTTACCTAGCTATTTTAGACTAGTATAATACGACTACTTAAATCCTCCCACAAACCGAAACTTACATCTCCATCAAACCATCTACTGTCCAATCTCTCAAAATGCCCGCTCAAAGACACTCAGGGACTTCCAAGGAGAAACAACGCAAACTGGGGGACAAAATCTCCACCAGATTGTCGAACCGAGTTTCTACTCCACCAGCCAAAAAGCAGAAGACCGAGAAGCAAAAAGCCGAGATCGAACAGGAAAAAAAGACCGCTTCCACCGTCACAGTTCCTTCCTGGCACCGCTCCGACGGATTCCAAAACAAGGAAGAGGTAGCAGTCCTCCAACCAGCCGCAGAGAGCACGCAGGAAAGCAAAGAAGAAAAGAACCCCAACGGACGACCTTCTTGGCATAACTACGATGCTTCGGAAGCAGTTGAGCGTATATGGCCATCAAGGAACAAGGGAAAAGGAAGAGAGGTGGTGGCGTTGGAGGATATAGCAGAGGAGGACGAGACGGAAGACACGGAAGAGACTCTCACCTCTTGGGATGAATTTCTTCTTGAGTCTCTCAAGGACATGGAGGAGGAACTGGAGTGTTGGTTTAGGGATCCTGGTATTGTCGGTTGGAATGGGAGGAAGGTTGGGGAGAGTAGTAAGATGGGTGAGATGAGAGGTAGGAAAGACGCGTAGAAGTGTATCGTGCAATTGGCGGAGTTCTCAATAGGCGTCTTGGTCATTTGTTGCATGCAAGGAGTTTGGGGATAAAACAACATTTTCTTTATGTCACTAAATATTTTCTCATGGAATAGAATCAATTCTGATTTTTTCACTCCAATCGGAATTTGACAATTTGTTACAGTACTTGAGATGAACCAGCTGACCATGAAACAAACGAAAAAAGCTTCCCCGCGTTTGCGGCTCACGATGAAACTAAATTCTCGCTAACCCTTTTAGCACGGATATCATGACGAATGAAGGAAACGGTTGACGATGAGACTAAATGTTTTAGATCCCAAGCTAACAACGGTAGAGCACTTAAAGTTGTACAACTCCCCCGACATAGAAAAATCAAACAACAGCTAACCATTTATAAATTTTGCCGATACGGCCTCCGCCGATACCCAAACTCGAGCGAGCCATCAAGCACCCGCACAAAACGATTCTAGAGCCCATCCAAAATTCGCGACCAAAACTTTCACAATGGCATTCGAAAAAACCCATGACAATACTCATAATTCAACATCAGTGGAACATTTACTTGTCCCAACGAATCGTAGCGACATATACCCATTGCGCAAGCTTTCACTCGTCTCATCCGTCGATCTAGAAGCTCAAGGCCATGGAAGAAACAGCCCTGGGCTCACGCTGGAACTGAGATGGCATACACCTCAACAGCTTACGATGTTTGCTCTATCGATTACAGTCATCTTCCTTTGCTGGGCGTATATGTTTCTGTATATGCCTCTACGATGGTTGCTTATTGCTTATAATATCAGGAAGCAATGGGAGGCGTACGAAGGACACTAAAGAAGTAGTGGGTGAAGTTCAAAATTTGTTAGTGAATGGCATGATGGATCTAGGCTTTGAAGGATGAATTTTGCCATTTTGTTGCATTTCGCAGGAGTTCTGGAACGTTCTGGATATCGGGGTGGGTGGCTTTCCCACATAGCGTTGCGAGCGATGCGAAGCGATAACGATAGCGCGGGAGTTGGGATGGTACGAAATTTTCAGAGCTGCACTAGCAAATTGGAAGGATAATTTGGTGGGAATCGAAACATATGGACCACTTTACCATACCAAAGATATCAAGCAGAACATTCAAGCCACATAGGTTTCTCAGAAATATACCTCCGAGATTCCACTCATCAACAACTCCTTCCCTCGCAAAACCTCCCCCAAAAAGCTACCTCAATTCTTGACATAGTAGGAAAAGAACGTCGGAATGGTATCTACAAACTCCTCGCCAAGTTCCGGCACATTTAACACACCCCATTTCACGAACAGTTCCAAAAACAATGTTCTCGGAAAACAAGGCACCGAAGAAATACGCCTTCCAAGAGTTTCTCCCAAACACAGAAGACATTTACCTCCGACTCCTTCCGCCTCCTCAGCACTTACTTTCTGTAAGCATGGTCTCTTTTACCAATTTTCATCATCTAAACCGTCTTATCGAGTAACCTATTTTGCTCTACTGGCATCATAACCTTCTTCAAACTCAAGTTTATTATGCGAACTACCGCACAGGGGGAGAATAGTAATAAGGCACGAGAGGAATCTGAAGAGTAGCAAAGACAACCTTTGTACGCCAACCAGCCCCGCTTGGTTTATCATTGTAGTGGGTTTTTAAGAGCTTTCTGGATCTGTGAGCAGTGCTGATATGTTATTTATGTAATTGGGAGGCTACTCTATTCATCAAAGAAGAAGTCCTTGAAGTGTATTGAAATGAAATCAATCTCTCCTGTCCATATGCGAAGAAGTGAGGGTAGAGGAGAAGTGAGAATAGAGAAGTGAAGAGAGGCTGGAAGTGAAGACAGGCGAGAAGTAAAGATAGGGTAGAAGTGAAGACAGGGTTGAAGTGAAGAGAGGCGAGAAGTGAAGACAGGCGATGGGATGTGGAAGTGATGGGATGGTGAAGTGACGAGATGTGAAGTGACAGGAAGTCGAAGTGATGAATATCGAAGTGACAGGATATTGAAGTGACGATGTCGAAGTAACAAGATGTTGAATTGACGAGACGTTGAAGTGATGCGCTGTTGAAATGACAGGAAGTCGAAGTGATGAAATGTTGAAGCGACGAGATGTGAAGTGATGGGATTTCGAAGTGATGGGATATTGAAGTGATGGGATGTCGAAGTGATGAGATGTTGAAGTGACGAGATGTGAAGTGACGAGATGTTGAAGTGACAGGATGTTGACGTGACGAGATGTTGAAGTGACAGGAAGTCGAAGTGATGAAATGTTGAAGTGACAAGACGAAGTGAGCGGGTATCAAAGTGACAATACGTTGAAGTAACGCGCTATCAAAGTGATGGATATCGAAGTGAGTCAATGTTAAAGTGAGCGTATACTATATCGAAGTAATCGGATATAAACTATATAATATATCTAAACCTGAGCTTCTTATTTTATAGAAGTATCGTCAATGGCTCCACAAGACTTCAAATCTTTGGCGACGCGGCTAGATTGAAGGTATTGCCCCAATAGCCGGCTCTGTTTGTTGTGAGGGCTCATATGTGGGTGAATATGGGTTGGTGTAGAGTTTGTTTACTTCGCTTAGTGAATGCAATTAAGGGATGGAGCAGGATGGAGTTGCCTAATCGAGGCTAGCGTGGAGCTGCCCAGTGGGGCTTAGCGTGGATTCTTGTTGACTATAAATAATAGCTAGCTCTAGGACTTTCTTAGAAGGCTCGCGATCAATCTCAACCTTATTCTGGAATAGTCTTTTGTACGCTCCTAGTGATACCCTGACATTTGTTCGTGGAAATCGGATGTTACACACTACTGAGTAAGGAAGCAATACCTGTATCGCAACTTGTCAGTTGAATCCCCCATTTGTGTAAAACGAATACCATGGGCCACTGATATCAGATACCAAGTCAAACACCAAGAGTGGGCTGAGCAGATTATTTACCTGTATATAAGCGTGTGGTTTCTGCACTTCAGAGCACTAACAGTTACGCTGGTCGCATATTTCCTAATTGAAACTGATAGGGCAACTGCATGTGATGTGTCCAGCCACCCTTTGTCTGGGTGACTAATCGCGTTTTTGACCAATCAAAGTTATTCGCTTGTTGACAAGCCGTTATGTTGGATACTACTTCACCTACTGCCCCCCTGCATTTTCAGTGTTGGAGGAATCATCATTTCCAAAGCAGAAGTTTATCATAGTGTGAGTACTAACCAATAAAGCCTATCAGGCCTACCTATAGTAATTGTAACTTCTCTGACTGTTCTCTCTACTATCGCTCTAAGCGAGTGTTTTCAACACCCATACAAAAGCACAAGGCACAAGACCACAAGGTAGTTTCTTCCCTTCTTGTTATGTTATTGAATACCTGTTGCGATATGCCACATCCACATTTGTCTTGGTAGTAGCAGTTTCAGCCACTGTACTGCAAGGGGGGGATCAAGTGGCCTGTCATGTGACCTGTGACCTGTATGTGACCTACGGGTATATGTAGAA
The DNA here is from genome assembly GCA_900536425.1 of Hymenoscyphus linearis. Lineage (NCBI taxonomy): Eukaryota > Fungi > Ascomycota > Leotiomycetes > Helotiales > Helotiaceae > Hymenoscyphus > Hymenoscyphus linearis. Next base: position 91,025 of record UNPR01000154.1, read on the forward strand.
TCCGTAGCCCACACTCTACTTAGTTCTCTACACAAATACATACGAACTACAATACAAGATTGTTGTACCTTGTGTCTTGACTTTGATAGTCAACCAACAATACCAATCCCAGAGTTCAAGTCAACGCCATGTAATCTTAGCAATCAATTCGTCAGAATCCATTATCACCACCAACAAGAAACTCATCCAATAACCCGTGTATCCGGTGTATGGTTACATAATGGGTATATACTTACTTCATTACTATGATGTTGGATGTTGGATGTTGGATTCTGAATTTTCATTCGCTAACCAATAAGTATGCCCGTATTCAATTTTCGCTTGTTGGTGGCCATCAAAGGCTGCGGCGAGGGCTTATTTTTGTAAGCGAGTCACCCCGTTCGCCACCGAGACTGAGGGGGGAGGATGAAAATGGAAAGCGATGACAATGTAGAAAGATATGTGTAATAGTCGCTCTTGCCTTCTGCTGCGATGTGACGCGGGATGTCCTCGGGCAATCGTTCACTTGCTCCTGGCGACTATCAGCGACAGCGTAAGAGAAGGCAGGAGTAACTATTATATATATAACCTCACTCCTATAACACTATCTCGTCAGTCGTCACATCATTTCGCGGAACTTGTGCAGTACTCTTTATTCTCAATCTCACTCGAAAGATTTAGTTTCAAAAGGATCTTTACCTTGATCAGAACTCAATTCCCGTCACCATGAAGTACACATTTGTCCTCACTGTCGCATTCGCGACATTGTCCATTGCTGTTCCCGTTCCGAGTGAGTCTACCAGTTCGGCCCAGAACATGGCTTCTGATTTCTATGCTTCTTGGGAAACTATTGCTAGGTACGTGTTATCAGTGGAACAGCCAGAGTATCAAAGTGGCAGGAAATGAGTGTCGATTGCGGTAGAGTTCTAATCCACGTACTAACTCAGAGATTATTTAAACCCTAGCCCTAGCTAGCCCCTCACGGACCATGTAAGTGTGACTCATCCGGTTAGCCCTGGCTCTAATGACTCAGACGATTCCTAAATGAATGGACTCCCGAGTCAGGCACCTGACAAGGCACCTGACAAGGCATCTGACAACAGAAACTAACGGGGCTGTCTTTATCTCTAGACCCGGTCGAAAAGCGCCAGGAGATTGGCACAGAGGGAGGTGGCGGTTATAACAAAGTAGACGGAGAGATGAGTACAGATGGCGGTGGTGGCTACAACAGAGTAGAAGGAGAAATTGGTACAGAGGGTAGGGGCGGATATAACAAGGAGAAAGGAGATTTTGGAACTGAAGGAGGCCGCGGTGGCTACAACTCGCCCCCTCCTAATAAGCGAGGCAGTCAACAACTATGAAATTCTCGAATATTCGAAACACCCTGTCGTTACCCCAAAAAACATCATTATCGCTCTTGTTTCCTATACGCGCACAACAGATACCGTCGGTTCCTTCGACTTCGGATTGATCTTCATTTCGGCAGAAATCTCGCTTGTATTCAGTGCTGCATAACTGCGCCCCCCAGGCTGGGGAAATGGGATAGTTAGCATGGCATATCTCGCAGATCAAGAAACAAAAGTAACAACAACATACCAGTTCCATTTTCCTAGCCATGAACTTGGCTGTATCCTTGTCGTGAAGATACTCATACTCCTTGATACCTCTGTACTTCAGCTTCTCCTCGCCAGTAAGAAGCTGCATCGCTGCTAACTGCCACTCTACAATATCGAAAGGCATATTATCGACAATCTTTCTCCTCCCGCTAAAACAGTTCATGACTAAGTTGTATAAATCGATAATAAGGAGGCCGATGATGAGAACCACCAAGATTAACAGAACAATGTAGACCGGAGGTCGAATTGTAGGACGTCTGGCCACGCATCCGTAAAAATAGCTCGGTAATTTGTCTTCATTGGGTTGATGAATTCTGTTGCCACTAGCCGCAACCATTGTCATGGAATTGAGAATCCGTTCGAGATTGGGCTTCGCATCCTGTATGGTTGAATCGTACGTGTATCCTAGCATTAGGCCTCCCCAATCTAGCAAAGTGTTCTGCAATGGCATGATAGGCGCTTGCCATTGTTTCTTTGAAGCTGTGTATGAGCAATGGTAATTGGTTGCCGATAAAGATTTGTGGAGGTCGACGCCGACTGTTGCGTTCATCTGCCACACCGGGCTAGTGTTGTCGTCATCGTGGTCAGCGCTCCAGTAGATATAATTGCTGATTGTGCCATTGAGCATTGTGGACGGAAAACCTGCCTGGGCTTGGTCATAATGTAAGTTTTGGCCGACAATGGCAGCTGTGAGTATTGTTTGGTTTAAAATGTCACTATAGAGGAACGTGACATTAGAGCTCTTGTCGCAGTTCCACTCTCCCAGCAAGTCATCTTCCGTAGGCATGAATGTCGTTGAACCGGTGTCGAAGTTATAGTCAATCTTACTATAAACTCCCTGCCGGCCCCCACGCTTTCCCACAGATTCGAGCGCCCTTAGGGCCAAAAAACTAACTGGCCATAAAGCGGCTGGCCTAAGGCTTGTCGAGGGTGCGGAATCTCCAAAATCTGCAATGAGACCAGATTCAAAAAAGCAAGTAGTCAAAAGATTTGTATCCGAGATAAAACTGTTAACAATGAAGTTATTCAAAATAGCAAAGATCCCGCTTGCAATCATTAGAAGACCAATAATTCCTCCAGGTAGCTTCCGAAACTGCCAAATGTATAGGAGTGTTGAAAATAGAGGAAACCAAGGCGTCATATGGGTAACGGGAACGCTTTCATGTTTGGCGATGTGTCGCTGGGCGCGTCGTTTGATGAAACGAGCTCCGAGGAACATAATGATGTAGTTGCAGATGAGAAATACTGTGGTGAAGATATTGCGAAGCCAAAGTGTTGGGATTGGGCTTTCGGGGTCATCCCACCACTCTGAAAAGCTGGGCGTCGACATGATATATATCAGGAGTTACGGAAATGGAGGCGAGAAGAATAACAAAGAACGATATTCACGAATGGCGGTTTGAAGTAGAAGGAGAAGGGGACCAAATAAAGACTTCCAAAAGAACGCTGCGATGTGAGGACCAAGGAGAGGAAGGGGATAGCCTGTGCTAATAAACAGCTTTGCAACTGGCAGGGAATATCAAAGTAAGCATGGCATTCATACCTTAGAATCCTTCTATGGCCGAATGTCTGTGGGGTCCAAAGGCACAGCAAAGCAGAGCCCCCTCTACGTATCCTGATTAATCGACCCAATTTGTTCCGTGCCGCACCCTACCAAAAATCGGCAACACCACCGCTTTTATATATATATTTATTTATCAATTGACAAGACGCGATCGTTAAGGGCTCAAGGCATTATAGAGGAATAAAATGGACAATTTTAGTTGGTGTTAATGTATAAAAAATAGAGTAAATAAGGGTGGTAGTGGTATAGGTCTCGGAACAAATTAGGTCGGTCAATCAGGATACGTAGAGGCCCCTTACCCCCAGATCAACACAGGACTATCGCCCCATGTCCGTTCCGTAAGCACCGAATAATTCCACTTTAGCTACCGGTACTATATACATATCATCCCATTCGGCCACTATGTCCGTATTCCAGTAGGCTGGTGTTGGTCAATGGACCTCAATACTCTGCCGCCGCTATTTGTAACATGGCGAGGCAGAGCTGCTTCCACAGGTCTGCGGTCAGATGAAATGACTGGATATGAGGTAAATTCGGACATTTTTTCGCACACTTTTGTGACAACAAGATGGTGGTGTGAGATTGGGTGCGCCTTACTTTGTAAAGCTAACCCAACTAACCCCTTAGCATCACGTTATCATGCCACAGTCTTTGACGTAAATAAGGACTTGAGCAACAAGCATCGAGGGGATCTCGGATAACTGAAAAAATAAAAACGCGCCTAGAAATAATAACATATCATTAAGCGCTCTGCGAATGAAGTGATAAAACATATATACGCGTCAAAAAAAGACAACAGAAAGAAAGGTTACAGGCACATGGAGAAATAACTACTGCTCCAAATCGAGTTTTAACTGTAGTATATGGGTATATTAAGTATATGGGTATATTAAGATCCACGAATCGAACAAAGTAATTAATAGATCTATCCTTAACCTTCTTCCTTGTCCATTCCATCTCGTCCTCTTTTGGCTCCTTTGGCTGGACGTCGACCTTTCAGGACGGCACCCTTATTCCCTCTATCCTCATGTAGATTTTTCATCTCATTTCTAGCATGACGTTGAGCCTCTTCCACCCGTGCCTTGAATACCATCACTTCTTCCTTTTCAGTATCATACTCCTTCTGTTTCGCCCCCAATGCCGCTTCTATCCTCAACCAGATTTCCACATCGTACTGTGTTACTAGACTAATAGCATGTCCCGATTTCCCTGCTCTTGCTGTTCGCCCGACTCTGTGGATATAGGTTTTGCTGTCCGGTGGCAAGTCATAATTTAGTACGACATCTACCGATGGGATATCTAGACCACGTGCTGCTACATCAGTCGCAACAAGGATTTCTCTAGATCCAGCTCGGAATTTGTTCAGTGCTCCCAAACGAGCAGATTGCGAAAGCTGGCCATGCAATGGAATAGCTCCAAAACCGAGAGTTCTCAGAAGGATGGCAATACGTTGAGTTTCATTAACAGTCCGTGTGAAAATAATAGCGGATTTCCCTGCAAATTCGTTTACGAGGTAAACCAGATACACATCCTTGTGTGGATGTGGAATGAACAAATAGCTCTGAATCAACGTCGAGACTGTCTGGTATTTGTTACTGCTGATACTAACCCGAACGGGGTCTTTCAAACTCGCTCGCTGTAAACTCTCGATCCTGGAGCTCATGGTCGCGGAAAAGAGGTATGTTCGGCGCTCGCGCGGGATGACTTTAAGAATCTTGTCGAGAATTGGTCCAAAATCGAGATCCAAAAGTCTATCGGCCTCATCCATTACGAGGTACTTCAGCGCTCGTAACGAAAATCCCTTTGTGTTCTCCAAATGATCTAGTAATCGTCCAGGCGTCGCAACAATAATATGAGGCTTCTTGCCCAATGCGATTGCTTGTGGAACCATGTCCATTCCTCCAACTATAACGGCACATCTTACGGATATCAAGGATCCTAGAGCTTCGAATTGTTGAGATATTTGATATGCCAATTCGCGGGTAGGTGCAAGAACTAGGCCGAAGAGAGCTTGCGGTTTGTCGAGGAGCGCCTGGAGTATAGGCAGTGCAAATGCCGCTGTCTTTCCACTTCCAGTCTCTGCTAATCCTATCATGTCCCGGCCTTCCAGAGCGAGAGGTATCGATTGGGCTTGGATTGGAGTTGGGGCTTTATATCCCAAGGCGGTACATGCGTCGCATAGGGAATCGATGATGCCCTAAAGAAAATTAAACTCTGGGTTTGAAGCTTGATCAATAAGCAGTTCAACATACCAAGTCTTTGAAAGACTTTGGGACTTCCTCTTCCGCCTTCGCCTCCTCTGCCTCTGCCTCTGCCTCTGCCTCTGCCTCTGCCTCTGCCGATTGCTCTTCTTCTGTAGCTGGCGCAGACTCTGGGGTGGTCTCGCGCGGCACCACTGCAGGTTTCTTTCCCTTTACGGCATTCTTCTTCTTTGACAGCCCCGAAGGCAGACCTGTGTCGACTTTTCTCCTCTTGACGGACGAAGACATTTTGGGATGGATGTCAAGTTTGTTGGGTAGTCTAGGTAGTCTGGTACTCGTAGAGCGGCGGAGAAAATAAAATCTTTATCGGGCGATAAGTCCCCTGCACTAAAAATCGCCCGCATTTTTTCATGGCTGCTGCTATCGTTCTCCAAGCTACAAACCACAACACCACAACACCACAACACCACAACTTCCAACTACACACCAACAATGGCGCGAAGAAAGGTCAAGAAGCAAACTCATTTGGGTGCCAGCAATGGCCCGACTGGAAAAGCGCGCAATCAAAATAACCCCAATTCCATCTCGCGGACGCCTAAGAGCATGGTTATTCGCATTGGAGCTGGAGAGGTTGGACCAAGTGTGAGCCAGTTGGTAAAAGACGTGCGCTCAATGATGGAACCGGATACTGCTGCAAGACTGAAGGAGAGGAAGGCGAACAAATTGAGGGACTATCTCACCATGTCGGGGCCATTGGGTGTTACACATCTTATGCTCTTTTCGCGATCAGAAACTGGGAATACCAATATGCGACTTGCGATCACACCTCGAGGACCGACTTTACATTTCCAGGTTGAGAAATACTCTTTATGTAAAGATGTTCGAAAAGCCTTGAAGCATCCCAAGGGCGGTGGAAAAGAATATGTCACGGCTCCATTGGTACGTATCTTGGTCTATTGCAGGAAAATAGCCTCTAACGATCGCAGCTTGTCATGAACAACTTCACATCTCCTCCCTCCGATTCCGATGCGCCAAATAAAGTACCCAAACACCTTGAATCCCTTACCACAACAGTCTTCCAATCATTATTTCCTCCAATCAACCCCCAAACCACACCACTTACTTCAATTCGCCGAGTCATGTTGTTGAATCGAGAAGTCTCTGAAGATCCTGAAGATGGTTCATATATTCTCAATCTCCGACACTATGCGATCACAACCAAAGCCACGGGATTATCGAAGCCCCTGCGCAGATTGAATGCTGCTGAGAAACTTCTGAGCTCCCAAAAACCGAAAGGAAAGAAGAAGGGTGGTCTACCAAATCTTGGGAACTTGGAAGATATTGCCGATTATATGGTTGGGGGTGCAGATGGTGCAGGTTATATGACGGATGCGACAAGTGGTAGTGAGGCCGACACAGATGCTGAAGTGGAAGTTGTTGAGACTCGCGCTAAAAAGCTTATCTCGAAGCGCCAGAAAGACCGAGAAGATGGGAAAGGCAAAAACTCTGGAGCGGGAGTGGAAAAGAGAGCTGTCAAGCTTGTCGAATTAGGACCGAGAATGAGATTACGGATGACTAAGGTAGAGGAGGGCGTTTGCTCTGGAAAGATCATGTGGCACGAATATATCAACAAGACGAAAGAGGAAATTAAGGCATTGGACAAGGTATGGGAAAAGAGAAGGCAAGAAAAGGAAGTGAGAAAGCGCATTCAGAGGGAAAATGTGGAGAAGAAGCGGATCGCCAAAGGGCAAGGCGCAAAGGGTGCAGAAGCCGAGGATGAGGACGAAGATGAAATGGATGTTGATGAGTGGGATAGTGAGGGTCTTGAAGGTGATGGTGAAATGGAGCTTAACGAGGAGATGGAGGAGAATGGGGAGTGGGAAGATGCGGCGGAGGAAATTGCTGCTGGTTGAAAGAGGAAATTACGTACATTTAATGAGACATTGAGACACTTGTACCTTTTTCCCGCCAGCTTGTCAGAATTAAACCCAATCTTTAGAGGCGTTAAGAAGTGTAACAGCGTTGTTTAGCAAGTATTATCTTGGTTTTATTAGTGATTTTGCATCAAGGGGTTAGGGTCTATAAGAAGAAGGATAATGGGTTATCATAAAAAGAAACGAATTTAAGTGAGTATTGTTATTTAAGAAAGGAAATGTTTTTTAAAAGATTGAATAGATTTATCTTCAGCTATTTTATGACGAAAAAGAAAATATATATATTATTTATACCACAGGAAATGTATAGCTTGCCAATTCGACCACCTACCTTATCCACCACTGGGGAGATAGTGTGATGTAGAAGTGCTTTCTAGATTTTACAAAAAGGAAACGTTTATAAATGACGACCTTGAATGATTCTACTACCTGTAAGGGCTTTCAAAGCCTCATGAAGTACCTCTATCTCAGTCAGAACTGGGATATCAGACTCTCTCAGGATTATGAACCGCCAATTGCAAGCAGGACATATGTTGGAACCAGTTGAGAAGTGAGTCAGCAGACACGATTCTGAGAAAACAGCACCGCAGCCACAAGGAAGCGTGTACTCTGAGTCCCAAGAATGTGCACACATCAGCTTTGAGACTTCAGTAGAGATGATCTTATTTACACGGGGTTTCCTACAAGCCTCACAGATGCGGCGGGGCATTGGATCCAAGGTTTTTGGTAACCCCTTAAACACCGCAGGATGGGATCCAACGTAGGCATCCTTCTTCAAGAAGTAAAGTCTCTCTTTGAGAGGGACGCCAGTTGTTTCCTCGTTTACTATCAAGCCGTGCACATATCTCAGCCACTTAGCTTTGTTTAAGGAGTTGATTTCTTTGACGAACTCGCTCCGTCGCCAGATGAGCTCTGGACGAGAGAAATGTAGAAGGTTCTTTGTCATAACGAACTTTACTTCTAAGAGCTCAGTGTGGTTTTCGCAAGTGATGGTTTCTCTAAGGATTCCAGAGCCATCTCCTACACAGGCTACACAGCGTGTTTTGTACTGGAAGAGCTTGACTTTCGTGGTCTTCGTGCAGTTTGGATTGGGGGATGGGAAGGTACAGCGACCAATGTGCCCACATTTGAAGTGGAACCAGGTTACATCAGCTTTACACATGGCCTCTAACTTTAGATTAGATGGAAGATGTAGGCAGTGGTGATAGTTCTACTATGCAGTTTCTTTCTAGCGGTGGTGAGAATTATGGGGATTACACTTTTGTTTTGGTGGTGTGTTTTATACGCCATTATTGGTCTGTTTACTACTTATCTTAGTTGTGAAGTTCTTGCAGTTCTTTCTATTTTCTTTGGTTAAGAAACATAAAGTACAAAGAGATTGAAACAATAAGCTCTGATTGAGCTTAATCGAAAAGGAAATTCAAGATTGTCACGACAAAGCCATTGTCACTTGTACAATTCGACTTATTTGGAATGGGCTTTGTTTCCCTGGGAAAGTTTTCCTACTGCAATTCTTGTGGCAAAATTGGCATCTGTGTCATGTGTTCAGTTCAGATTCGTGGGAGCATTCTCTGATTGTTCTTGGTACCTGTCAGGCAAATTGTACTCGGTAGGATTACTCGCAGATATATCTTTGGTGTGAGCACTATGGGATTCCACTTACTTTTCTTGAAGGAACTGCAAAGAATCCATATAATCAAATGATCAGTCCAATCCCAAATTGACCAAATCCAAACTGACACAAAGAGGGACGATGTCAGGAGAATGCCCATCACTACTCTATATATATATTTCGGGAGCGGGGTGGTAGAATGAGTCACCCGATCGCGAGCAGCTTTTATCGCCTTCAGGCCTAGGTTAGTGGAACAAGGTAAAGACCTTGTGGGGTCCAAATGAGGATCAGCTGAAAAGATGTTCTACGGCGCATTCATGTAGAAGCATATATATAAGCATATATATGCTGTACGAGTCTACGAGCTCTCCCTTTCTCCAATCAACGTTGTACCCGATGCACAGGTTCGTTAACAAGTTTGGTAAGCTTACAATCTTGGCAGAAGTTCACAGTTACTCGAGTATTGTTGTCGGATACAAATACCAATCAGACAGTTTATCCGTCCACAAATCATTAAGGAGGGTGCGAATCATTCTTTTGGCCCCGTAATATTTTAGCCTCAATAAGCCAAGGTAACATCAAAAGCGGCTGAACTGTCTTCATTCTCTGGTCGCCAGAACAAAAGGTTCTTTCTTGGGAAGCTTAATCACAATCGCAATTATGTCAACACCAGATATCTCACCCGAGTACATGAGGTTTCTCATGGAAGGGCCCGCATTAAGTCCTCCCGACGGTGTGAAATCCAATTTTGTCAATCCATATAGCTTCGGTAAAGGAATGTTCATCGGAGAATTGACACTTTACATCTTGACCACTCTGATTGTAGCTATACGAATATATACCAAGCTTCGCATACTCCGGAAAATGGCATTTCATGACTGTAAGTTGACAATAGTATCCGTACGGAAATTGAAGATAATTACCGAAACTAATTAATGCCAGATGTTTTGCTTCTTGGTTGGGTACATGGCTTCCTATACCTGATTACAGTGGATTTATCGAGTGGGAATTTGCTTACTGATGGTTGGAGATAGTCGCTAAGTCTCGCTATTGTGATTCTAATTCCTTTCGCACCGGAGAACACACTCGGCACACATCAATATGACGTTCAACTAAAGAAGATGCCAGATTTCATCTACGTACGCCCAATACTCCTTTCTCAATCTACTTTCATTCACGATATGCACCTCTTGTCTTTTAACGATTCCCAAACCCACTTCTCAAGATTCTCATGTTGCAAAAAGAACTAACAAGACATCCAGCTTGTCCACATAGCCTCAATTCTCTACGGAATCGCAAATGTCCTCATAAAATCCTCCATCCTCCTCCAATACATGACGATATTTTCGCCTGCCAAAAACGGTTACTTCTACCGCTCTTGTCAGGGTCTCATAGTTCTGAACTTAGTTGTCTACACCGTTCTTCTCTTCGTCGAGCTCTTCACTTGTATTCCGCGAGCCAAGATCTGGAATGTTTTTTTGCCGGGCAAGTGTTTAAATTATCCGATTGGAAGGATTACGTCAGGAGTCATTAACGTGTTGAGTGATTTGATTATTGTGGGGTTGCCGCAGGGGATAATTGTTTGTCCCTTCCACTTTCTTCTCCCGAATTCTGCAGTATTTTGGTTCTAATGTGTCATTTTGGTTTCTGGAGAGCAAGCAGGGAGGATTTGAGAAGAAATGAATGACCTGCTGATAACTGCTGCTCCCCTAGTGGAAACTACAGATGAATTTCCGTCGAAAACTCGGAGTATCTCTCATCTTTGCAATAGGACTTCTGTATATCTCCCTCTCCCTTCCTCTTCATAAACTCTCAACTCATTCCTTCTAGCGCTTGCGTAGCAGGCATTCTACGCCTCACCTTCACCATAATCCTCTCCTACAACGACGATGCAACTTGGTATACATCTCTTATGGCATTCTTCGGTATGACGGAGTTGAGTTTTGGAACCATAACTTCCTGTCTTCCTTCCCTGGCGAAAGCATTTAATTCCTGGAGTCAGACAGGTTTTATGACGCGGATCTATTCTTTACTTAGGATGAGTAGGAGTAGAGGGACGGGTAAGGAGAGTAGTAAACGGAGCCATCCGTTTCAGAAACAGAAGGATAGTGGAAAGAGGGAAGTGAATGATCAGGGGATTGGTAGTGTTGATGGGTTTGTTGGAGCGATCGAGATGAAAGAGAGGAATGAGGGAAAGGTTGGAGCGGGCGGGATGAGGACTGAGTTATAGAGAGGATCAAGTTAGTTCAGAGAGCCTCGTTGACTAGGGGGAGATGAGGGGAGGGATTGTTTTGATAAAGACTTAAGACTAGACTCGGCTAAATTTCCATTCCCTTAGATTTTACCGAGATTTAAAGAGGGCATAATATTGCTTCCTGTTCCTGTGTGAGGTACATTCGCAACAGCTCTCAATGCTAAGCATACTAGGTTAGCAGATTTTACATGTATTTGTGTAATGTCTTCAAGAAGGATTGAAATGTACGCGAGTTATCGTGAATGGAGGCTTTTGCATTCGGGTAGAATGCCATGATATTGAGGTTTTGATTTTATATGAAAGCCTCGCGGCTAATTGACAAAGTCTGAGATTTCCGAATCGCCTACGTATTGTTACATCCAAAATATCGATTCAAACACTCTCTTATATAAAAGCTGACAAAATACTCAAAGGCTCCATTGCCAAATTCTAAAAAAAGATTTCCCCACCCCTTTCAACAAACCTCAAAGGAACCTCCTCTCCTTTTCTCAACTTGGGCGTGGTTTCTAGATCACAATCCCTAATTCTTGCTTGTACTTCATCTGATACTTTCTTATGAAGCTTTGCTCTCTCGGATTTATTCATCTTCCGGACCTCTTCGTCAGTTGCCCACTTCCTAACGTCAAATTCAACGGTGTACCTTTGGAAGATAGATGCCAAGACAGCCGTAGCCTCCACTTGAGCGAATCTTCGACCTGGACAAGCACGCGGTCCCTCAGAGAAGCTAAGAAATGCGCCTTTTTGTGGAGGACGAAGGGACGTGGAAGTTTGGGTCAAGAAGGACGGTGCCGTTAGACCTTCGGGTTCCGGTTCATCTTGTGAACTGTCTAGGGTCGCCTTCTTTGATTCTTCTTCCTCTGCTGGTATTGGTATATCATCAACAGCAGATTCGGAACTAGAAGGTATCCACCTCTCCGGCCAGAACTCATCCAAGTCCCCATCCCCTCTTGATTTCCAATATTTCGGGTTTCTGTTGGCGCCCACGGAGTTCAGGATGACTGACAAGCCCTCGGGAATGACAACATTCCTTCCGTCAACTCTCACAATCTGATCTGCCTCGACTAATTTGGGGATATCCGGTAACGGTGGGAGGAGCCGCAATTGTTCATTAATGACAGCACCGACCAGCGAGTTGTATAATTTAGGCATGTGAACGTGATAATCCCACTGTGAGGATGGAAGAGTTCCTACGATGGTGTCAACTTGGGCTTGCAAAGCGCGTTGATATTCCGGATAAAGCACGAGGTAAAGGGTCGTGAAGTGAATTGTGTTGGCTGTTGTTTCGTGGCCAGCGAAGAGAAAGATGAAGGCATTGCCTATAAGTTCCGACTCGGACAAGTGGAGAACTCCAGAGTTGCTAGGAAGGCCGTTGTTGAGAGGCGGTTTTTCAGAGCCTTCTTCGAGGAGTGAAGAGGCTTGGATCATGGGACGGAGTAGATCCATTGTGCTCTCTTCGTTTGTGACGCCCAGTGAGATTTGCTCCTTGGTCGCTGCTACGAGTTCATAGAAGTATGCTAAACATTCATCGTACGATACAGCTGCTTGTTTTGCATTTTCACTTGGGAGGTGTTCTGTTTTCTTTGTTAGATTTTCCCCTTAGCGAGAAAAGAAAAGGGGAGGCACAGAAAACAGGGTATAAGCTTACTTAAAAGCCAACGTGGGAGAAGAGCGTAGAACATCATGTTTTCCAATACGCTGTTCAACGCACCCTTCAAGCTCAGGGTATGTCCTGTCATCAATTTCCTTCCTCCAAAGCTTCCCATGATATCTTCCTTTAAAAGATCCTCACTCTGATGCGGCCAGACTTGAGGAACTCCGAATCCAGCTTTACAAATGACATGCACACTCAATACTGTCGTCTGCTTCGCTGGCTTTGGTACTCTAAAGAGCCTCCTGTCGCCCTCGACGTCCTCTTTTTGCCAGAACTGCAACATTCCCTCAGCTTGTCTCAGACTCTCCTCAAAAACTAGCTTGTTACTCTTCTCGTTAAAAGACCCTCCTACAATTCTCTTATGTCGCCTCCAATCCTGACCTTCCCAGCTTATGATTGACTTCCCGAAGAGTCCCACGAGTGTGTATTCCTCAACAGGTTTTGGAAAGTCATCACGACGAGTGACAATTTGAGCTGCCAGGGGTGCGTCGCTGGTTTTGAGCTGGCAGACCCAGGGCGAGACGATGAGAAACGTATCGCCGTACTTGTCCTCTGCCCAACGGGGCAGATGCCATGAAAGGTTGCGATCAACAAACCTTTTTTAACATTTTAGTTTGATTTTCTCTAGAAATGAGAAGGATATAGAGGGGTTAGGAATCTTACTTGAGCCATTCCCAGTTCTCTGAGAAAGGGAGCTTTAGAAAAAGAGGTCTGAGCACCTCTGTAATGACTGTCCATGAGGTTCCCCAACCCCAATAAGCTATTGTTGATTAGCAAAACAGATCTTGTATAATACTGACATGAGTTACTGACGGACGACGACATATGGAAAGCCAGTTTTCTTCGCTTTCGCAATGTTGATACTTAAGTCGCGAAGTTTCTTCGCAAGAACGAAGATGAACAAACCCAACGGAATTGATAACAGTGACAGCATTTTCTCTTTCGAATCTTGAAGAGTTATGTTTTTGAAGATGATCGCTCCCTTCTCTTTTTGTATGAGATTAAGGGACCGACTTAGTACGTACACTGAGATGAGTTGGCTCTATAAACCTTAGCTAGACTCGGAAGCTCCTCGGGAGAACTGAAATCTAAAATACGCGGGCTTCCGCGTACTCGGCAAATACTTAGAAGCTTTAAACTAAATTCTAAAAACGATCCATCTGCAACAGCTCAGAATGATATCTGAAAGCTCTTATTCACACTGTTGCGATAGACCCGTGCTATATTGTACTTGTAGTGATAGCTGTGCTATCATCGACCCCCTACCACCTACGCAGAATCTCATGAGAGGCGGGTCGCTTTACAGTGGACGATCTACTTTCGCTTGATCTAAGGTCACGTATTAATTTCATGTCTATCCTAGGAGGGAACTAAGCAGCCTACATAAGTGAAGCTATATGGAATTACGCAATTTATTGCGTTTAGGTCATCCGAGAACCGATGCGAAAAACAACAACCTTCTGCAGAGAGCGGGCAGCTAAGAGTCGCAACCTGTACGTCAAAAGCATACTTTGGCCCCAATTCCTAGCGAAACCAGCTAATCAGATAACAGATCTAGGGAATATAGACTATTCGTATATATGATCTACGTGATAGGCGGCAGCTTTAATTGCCATCCTAACTAATTCCTTTTGACTTCCATGTTGTCTCTTTAGGATACACTCAACTCAGAAACCCAAACTTAGCTCAGAATCTGTTTTGAGAAAAAAAGTCCTTTCCAGTAGTAAGCGATCCCCTCCGAGTTCTTGAACGAGAAGATGTGCATTCAAAGGTCGAATAGAAGAGTCTATTTTTGGCAGAACATTCTTCCTAGACCAAGTCTCAATGTAACCTGTTCTTACTCAGCTCATGATAATCTCAGTTTTGTCACAGATGGTCCTACATTGTATGCCGTTGGTAGGCAACCAACTTGCACGCTGCCACTCTTTTCAATTGCACATGGCAATTCGTTCCAACGTATTAAAAGGATAAGGATATAACACAAGAACTTCTAGCCTGTAATACTGAACTAGTGATTCGTTCGCAGGGCAAGGTTTAAAAGAAGGGATGACGTCTGAACCAAAGGCTATTTAGAAAAGAACTCATCTGAACCTTCTGACGGAAGTACTTCCCAAACTCTCACTGAGTTACCGCTTTGATATCGCATATCAGTATTGAATGCACACAACGCCAGCAATTACCTAGATTGGGTAGTTGTTATGAATTCCGCATTTACGAAATGAATAGGTTCTATAATTTCAACTACAGTACTCTCACATCAAAGGCGACCCATTTAGCACCATTTCATACTCAATATCCAAGAACATAGATCATGCCGAAACTCACAAATCCTGCCTTGTATCGGAAAACTTCTCCGATAGGTATGTTACAGTATTGATGATATCGGATACTAAAGTCACCTCTATCAAACTTTCACTAGACCACGAACTCTCGCTTACTACTGTAAACGCAGAGGGGACTCGTACGCCCCTCGTTTACACCTTGGCGCGTCGTATAAGACAGGAGACACCTCAGAACCAATAATCGCTTGGTTACACCCGCCCTCGAAGTGCGTGAATTGAACCTATAACAAAAGGTACTTTGTAGATTCGTCAAATAAGCCAGAATGGTGGGTCTGAGTAGCGCAGCGAAGCAACAATTGACACTTTACCTGACATCTTATCTCTCGGGTCGTCTCTCCCTAAGGTCAAGTTTCATTTGATGACGTTTTACCCCGCTTCTAACGTGTTTCCTCGAATTGCTTGTAGAGTACTTCCATATCCTTACCACCATCAAGGCCTGAGTTCGCGTCTAAACTTCTCCACGCTATGGAGACAAAGTTATAGATTTCGTCTTGGAATATGCTGCTGTCTCTATTTCTACTATCGGCTGGACAAGACGTTCTCAAATTATGATTAGTTGCAAGAGACCAGTCTCTTTCGCTCTACGTACGCTCTGAGAAGATCTGATACCAGAATTTCGGTTCTACCAAGTTTGAATTGTGTAATCTACCTAGGGTAACTAGAAATCACAAGTCTGACCCACCCTAAGTCGCTCACCTAATCTTCCCATACATTCGAGCCTTTTCGGTATAATATACTCCCCAATTACATGTAATCATACAGTACAAAACAAACTGCAATTCCCAAATCCCTCATCTACCTCAGTACAACACAAACACCCCATCAATCCAGCCACCACAAGGAATATTCCAGAAACAATTGCAAGCGTTAAGGAGACGTCAGAGGAGAGATGCATAGATGCTGTGCCATATTGGAGAGCACGACACATTGCGTACCTCATCTGCAGAGTCCCTTTGGTATCGTGCACCGGTGGTACAGCAACGTGCGGATGGAGCGGAACACGAAGCGGGTGTTTAGTCGCCGAGGATGCGAGGGAGATGGATGGGTGTTTTTGATGTAGAAACTTGGTAGGGAGTATTGATGATTTGGAATAGAAGTATTAAATGGACAAGACTTCCACGTCGCAGCTCCACTTTTCCGGGAATACTCTGATGTCTTGCAACGAAAAACATTCGCTACTTTGTCTATACGCTGATGTTCTATGACATGTAAAAAACGAGGTCGACTCTGTGTCCAGTAGGCAGAAACAACACGGTATAAAAAGGGGGAATGTAGTAGAGTAGTGGGGTTGTAACTCCATTTCGAGCTGAATTCCTTCCGAATTTAATGCCACCTCATCTTCTTCACCAGAAGGCAAAACAGCGAATTACACAGCTCATGGAGTCGGTTGAATCGGATTTTGTCATCATAGATTTGTTGTAAATGCGGATGAAGGCAGAAGAAATAAAACAACACAGAGTGCTGTCTGTAGTAGCTGCTCCACATTAAATGCTATCAGGATGCAGGACGGCAGTCGGTGCTACTGACACCTAAAAACCACGAGAAAGACACGAGAAAGGCAGTGGACCGAATTGTGCTTGAAGATTGACCGCTTGACAGTATAAAAGTTATCCACACTTCAAAGTGTAAATCGTTCCCATGGAAATGAAGCACTGGTTGTGACAATCTCTCGTCACAGTTCCAAGTTTTTCACCGTATGGGCCCCTATCTCACGCTAAGTGCCAACTCATCAGACCGTGTCCGTATTCTAGACATTTTTTCGTATCAAGAATCCAGACATCAAAATCTTCTCTAGTATGATGACAACCCTCGAATAACGGCCTCCGACCTTTGTGATGCTGAACGAAACCCGGTAGATTGAGGTTATATTCATTTTTTGTGGTGTTGTTGATTGTTTGCGTAAGACGGATGATGATCTCGAGAAAAAGACAATTGTACAAGTACAGGATCTCCCATGACGAGCTGTCCAATCAAGGATGGCTGATCCGCCACGATATTCCTTCGATGCGATACTGCAGGGAAAGATCTGGTAGCGAGATGGTAGTGCCTGGGAAGAGCTGTGCTGAGGATGAGGAGGATTATGCGAACAATAAACAAACCAAGTACCCATAAGGCACGTAACAAAGATCTTACGACGAGAAGTAAACAAAGCTTCGCATACGTGGATATGGGACTGGAACACCTAGAGGAACCAAAAAATAATTGTGTTGATGAAGAGGCACGAAAATCCATTATCCCAAACCATTTGTATAATTTAGTTAGTTTTTATTGTACCAGTCTTTCTGGTCTAACGTTGTTTTTCAATGAGGTGTACATACATGGTCGCTTACCCACCCAGCGGGCACCTTCTTTAAAATAACGATCAAAACAATTTTTCTTCAGCTTCGAAGATGCTCTATTGTCCTTATTGTTATCATTGTTGGTTGAAGACAGAAACAACAGGTGAAACAAGCTTCCTGTCTTAGCTGATCCAGGCTGTGGGAGTGGTTGCTGTTCCAACGCCTGACCTCACCAAGGTGCAGCGAACTACCGGGGCCAATTTATTCACCAAGACGCTGCAGATCCCATCGCACTTGTACAAACCATACTCGGGTATATTCGCCATTCTCTGAATAACCTCATGTTCCTTCAATCAATTCAGCTGTTTTTCGCTGGCGGAAAGAGAGAGGATCTTGGTCATTAAGACTGGGACTGAGATTTTTTTGCTGTGGTCTCCACGGTGGTGGTGGTGGTACCGGTAAGTAAGCCCAACTTGTCCATTCTATTCGCTGGGACCTCAGCGACAACACATGTTTCTGAGATAGCTTCCAGTCGTACCTGCACTGCATATCACATTCCAAAGCCCTCAAACCTACCGGAGACTCGTACCTGCTAATTGTTGGAATGTATTCGCTTCATAGACCATGGCCCCTATCAAAGCCGAGACTCCAAACGACAATGACAGCGAAATTTCTCCATCCAAGTCTGAGAAACCCACGACCACCACGCCAACGCCGACGCCTGCGAATAATACCCCGCGACGTGGTTCGACCGCTGTCAAACGTCCTCCCAATGGCAATACTAAACCTTCCAATAATACCAGTACACCTACGCGGAAGGCCACCACATACAATAAGACGAGGAACCCCACCTCCGCTCCTGCGCGCGCAAAGAATGGTACAAAAAAGGCCGAGCCAACATTATTAGCGGACTTCCTGCTTGGGAGACCAAGTCCTGCGAGAGTGAGAAGCAAAAGTGTTCATTCCTTGAAGACCGAAATGCGAGCGGATTTGGTGGGGAAAATACAAACTCCGGCGGGAACGAACGATCGAGTCAAGAATTGGCAGAAAGCGAGCGCGGCAGCAATAGTCATTGATCCCCTGGCAGATGTTGCGAGTCTACCGGATGATATCGGAGGATGGGAAAACGAGGATGATGGGAGTGTCGATGAGGAGGCACGTCTGAGGATTAAATTTCGGGGGGATAAGAAGGGCCATATCAGAGGGAGGAGTAGCGTCTCGCATCCTGCTAACGAAGCTCCGAAGAAGAGAGTTATAAGCGATTCGCAGTGGATGAAGAATAAGAAAAAGACACCCCCAAAACCCTCGGCAATTCCCAAGAACTTTCTACAGGCAACAGCGACGAATCCGCCCTTAGAAAAGAAGATATCAGATTGGGTGAAGAGAACAGAGGCTGGTGCCGAGGCAGCAACCAAACCCAGAGAGAGACCACAGAGTCGAAAGGTTTCCAAGCATGACTTATTGCAAAAGACCCGTTCAGAATGTTCAAGGCCAGGGACCCCGGATAGTGGCATTCGAATAAAACCATTAGCGGCTCGTTCATTTGATGATGGAATTAGAGTGAAGCCTGTGGGAGGCAGCTTGGTGGATGACGGGATCCGGGTAATGCCATTGAAGACAAGGTCAAAGTCCAGAGATGCGGCTCATGATAGCGAAAGAGAGGATGGACCCCGTACCTCCATGTCTAGCTCTCTCTCCAAAGGTAGAAAGTCTGATAGCAAAGAGAACTTAACTCGAACCAAGACTAAGGATTCCAATGCCAACGAAGAAAAACGCGTGGATCCTTCTAAGAACAAAGCAGCCGATGATGGTATCAGGGTTAAGCCCATTCGGAAGAAGGAGAGCAAGATGAAGATTAACCATGGCGAAGTTAAGGAACTCAATACACCTAAGAAAAAGAGTGAAAAGCACTTGGGAACGCCCATGGTTGCTGGTAGTGCACGGAAAGCCAACCGTCAAACTCCAAACCAAAACAATGAAGAGGATGACGACGACAGATTTTCGACGATGACACCAAGCCCACCTGAGGGTCGCAGCAAACGTCGCAAGCAAAAAGGACAGACTCCTCCAGAATCTCTTGCAGATATTCCTTTTGGCAACTCTGCTTTCAGTGCTCTTGACCTGCCCCTAGGTGCTGAAGCTGGTAACACGGTAAAGAGACCTCCGCCTAAGCGAAACCCAAGTTTTGCAGGAGTGCCCAAGGTGTTGAAGAAAGTCTTTCATGAGGGCATGAAAATGGCCCACGACAACGCCGAGCCACCTCGAGGTGGAATAAACCAACCACCAAGTATTGAATCTTGGCTCAAGGGAACGTCAGATCCATTTGTGGAACGACCAACTCCACCCGCTTCTATACTTGATATTCCAGAAACAGAACCTTTGAATCCAAGAAAGCCAAGCAACAAGAAGGATGACCAAACAGAAAAGACGCTTACTGCTGAACGCGAACGCGAACGAAGCGAGAGCAAACCCAAACGAAATGAGCGAAGTACCCCTGATCTGCATGAAAAAACAGCTCCTTTGGAAGTTCGAAAATCTCGTGAGGCTCTTCCCAGCGTGATCACCCCTCCCGCTATGTCGCCTGGTAGTCTGAAACGAACCGGAGCAACTCGCAATACCTCTTCACCTAAAATTGCTAAGAAGTTACCTCTCAAAGATGTATTGATGGAGGCATTTCGAGGCGAATCCACTACATCGCGGCCGAGAAGCATGTCCAACCCATTTGTTGAAATTACTGGACTACGGGAACGGGACATCAACAGCAGTCCGCGCCCTATCGATCGTAGAATAAGCCGTGATTTCGGAGATGACGCTTCATCTATTAACGAGACACCGCGCAAAGCAGGCCACAGAAGGAGCCGTGATTTTAGCGATGACAACTCATCTATCAGCGATACGACACGCAAAGCAGGCCATAGAAGAAGCCGTGATTTTAGCGATGACAACTCGTCTATCAATGATACACCACGTAAAGCGACTCCCCGAGCAGTTGAAAAACATCGCTATGATGAGCCGGAAAAGAAAAAATATGAGGTACCTCACAGGGAAAAGAATCTCGCGCCTAGAAAAAAGATGTCTCCAGTCAATGGTGGACATCGACTGTCAACTATT
Organism: Hymenoscyphus linearis; assembly: GCA_900536425.1. Taxonomy (NCBI): domain Eukaryota; kingdom Fungi; phylum Ascomycota; class Leotiomycetes; order Helotiales; family Helotiaceae; genus Hymenoscyphus; species Hymenoscyphus linearis. Next base: position 111,568 of record UNPR01000154.1, read on the forward strand.
GCTTCCGTCGAAACATTGAGCACATTATCTTCGGCAACAGGAACATCATCCGTGCTGTCAGAATTATCACAAACCACTGTTACTCAACTTACAGCTTCTACTGTGCCAACAGTCTCCAACCTATCGCGCAATAGCCAAAGGGGCAAAGGGGGCAACAAAACAGGCTTGAAAAGGCGCTTGACAAAACACTCCGATCTGGTATCTGTACTATCATTGCCAGATGTTGTTCAACCTGCACGAGGGAGTAGTGTGAGGTCGATGCGAAGTATCCGCTCAAATAGAAATCGCTTAGAAACAGCGACATTGAAGGATCACATGAAGGAACTTGCCAATGACGAAGTCAAGTACGCAATGGAACTGAAGACTCTTGTGGATGGAGTGATCCCGGTCCTGTTGACTTGTGTTTTGTCAAAATCTGAATCTGCCATTGCTGCGGGGCTATTCAATCCCAATTATGATGCCTCAACTGACCCTGCGATAACCAAACCTATCGTCGATATGGGAATTGCTCTTGAGCGATTAAGGACCCTACACAAGCAGATTCCTCTTGTTGATGCCGATTCATTCATTGCATGGGCACAGAGAGCACACAATTCCTATGAAGATTACCTTGTGGCATGGCGTGCCGGATTTCAGGATGTGGTGGTCAATTTGGAGCCCAGTAAAGCCAAAACTAATGAGCAACTCGCAATAGATGGTATTGCTCTAAACAAGGATGGGGATGCAGTTGCGGCCAATGGAGAACGCGCTGATGTCGCTTATTTCTTGAAGAGACCCTTGGTCCGTGTGAAGCTTCTTGCACGAACTACGAAGGTAAAAAGAGATGGCCGAGAAGAGTACCAAATGAAGGCTAACATGCAATTAGGGATTGAATAAAGTTATTGCGTCAGAAAAAAGCAGATTGTTGGAAGAAAAGTACCAAACTTTGAATGAGACGGTTCGCCGCCGATACCAAGAAGAGAGCGCGAGGATTGAAGACGAAAATGCAAATAATACAGATCCTACTCGAGCTCGAGATCCTAGAACATTGGATTTGGTGGAAGGTGTGAAGATCGACCGTACAAGACAAGTTTGTGCCAGAGATGTTTTCTACTTGGATTTACAGCATTCGAGTGGCCAGCGTCTGGACTGTAGGATCGAATTGATTTTGCGCGATAAGCCTAATGATGAAGGGGATGTTCTCATCTGCGAAATGGACGACATGAGGCGCTATCTCCTCTTTCCGCCTATTGCCAAAAGTCTCATTTCAGCTCGGTTGGGAGAAAACCAAGGCCAGGTTGTCATCATGGTCAGAGGCACCAAAGGGCCCACAGAATGGAGCGAAGTGATGCTACTCGATTCAGGAGATGCTGAGGCCGCAAGCGAATGGGTCGAACTTCTGGGTACATACCCAATGCCTCCTCACACGGAGACTATTGTCGACAACACAATGGAGCTCGATTCTTTAGTAGTTGATCTTCCTGGTTACATCGAGAAGAGCGAGTTTTTCATGGCAGGTGGTCTCGGTATAGACGAGGTTCAAGTGCCCATCGGAGAGAGAATTAGACGAGAAGCGGAAGAAAGTACAAGCCCGAAGGAACCTCAACGATATACATCTCACAGATCCACGTCATCTATTGGAACAATTCCCGAATCCATCGCTGAGGAATCAGTTATCAGCGAAGCCATCAAAGATCTCAATGATGCAATGAATAAGGCTGGATCTCTTGTGGCACCAAAACGATCTACCGCATCGAGCTATCACGAACGAAGCAAATCTAGACCAACTACCCCTATTCATGACCATGACAGCGAATCACTTTCTAATCATTCTACTCCCACGCAATCCAAGGAAGATGAGAGAAACGCAATTACAGCAGCTGCTAAAAATCTGGATATTTTTGGACCAAGAGAACTTAACCACAAAATGCCCAAATCTCGTTCTTCTAGCACTTCTTCAAATCCAGAACTCGCTAAGGCGATGGTAGCTTTGAGAGCACCCTCACGACCGAAATCCGCAGATTCGCAACGCAGTAGCATTTCAAGCATTTCAAGCATTTCAAGCGTTTCCAGCGCATCAACTCGAGATGATGGTGCTCCTCCACCTCCTGTTCACAAAGTGCCAACAACTCCAAGCTTGCACAAGAAAAAGCCCAGTCTAGAAGCTCCAATACCACGCTTGAATAACCGACGAACTTCCTCCCCATTGAAGCATGAATACCAGCCTTCAGAGGATACCTCGTCCACTGAATATTCCAGTTCAGAAGAAGAGAGTGGCTCATACTCGGAATCCTCGTCAGACGATGAATTTGACGATGATGAAATTCCCGACGCTATTCCATTATACACAAGAAAGGTTTCCCCGTCAGGATCCATTTATAGCATTCCAAACAACAATCTTCCGCCTTCAAGCTCTACACTCGCTCCATCCAATTCAGCTTCCCAGGGTCCTTACCGAAGTACTCCTGCACAATGCCCACCAGAGCAAATGGCCAAGCATGTAGTGATGAGCCTTTCGTACTGGAATGATAAAGGACAGTGGTTAGATATTTGTCCGGGACCCGTTTCTGTTGTTGTTGGGCCTGGATGGCTTCGTGCATACAAAATGGATGAATCTCATCCGTCTTCTGGATCTGACGGAGAGCCGAATTCATCTAATGACAATGACAATTATGAAGCGGAACTTCCGCTTCCTCTCATAGCACAGGAGCTTACACCAAACGTGGTTCTGTCAAGACATACCCTTGATATTCACGTCCGATCACCACTAATGACTGAATCCACTCTCAAGGTCAAAGGACATACCATTCGTTACCATATGCTCACGCCTACTGCATGTATTCATTATTATCAAGCACTTTATGAATCTTGCAAGAGCAACATGACCTACAATAGACTCGAAGAGGAGAGAAGAGTCAACGCATATGGTACCTATGGAGAAGCGGCACCAACCAATCGTCGCAAGAGTTGGTTTGGCAGAAGAAACAGCTACCGAGCATCAGCACGCGCCCCATCCGAGCAAGCATCCGAACAGGCATCCGAACAAAGTGGCAAATCCTCACAATCAAGACTTTCCGCGCTACGAAGCCGTCTTAGTGGTGGTGGGGGAACCTTCAACATCGCCAAATCCTTCATTGATGTTTCCCAAGGTAGTCGACCTGGCTCAGTAAGTCTCCATTCCTCGGAGTACTCGGGTATCACGCCTCCTCGCACACCTACAAGTATGTTCTCGGGCACCACCAACACAGCGCAATTAACGGACCTCGGCTCCTCGAATATCAAAATCCGTCTCCATCAACAGATCCGTAATCGTTGGTGTGACCAGAAATACGCATACCTCACCGTGACACCGCCTCCGCCGGGACGACGAAGTAACTCGACGCTCCACCAGGGGTTGGAGAAACATATCATTGTTACGAGACGCGAACATGATCATGCGGATGGTCCGGGACAAATCTTGATTGATGAGGTTGTGGGGGCACATTGCTTTGTTATGTTGGGCAATAAGGGGGTTATGGTTTGTATTTGGGATGATATTCAGGATGAAAATGGGGAGGTGGGGATCATTGGGAAGGAGGGGGGGGTTAGTGGACGACAGAGGAAGTATTGTTTTCAGAGTCGGTTTAGTCCGCATGCTAATTGGATCTTTGCGCTGGTTTCTGCGGGGGGTTAGAGTACCTCTGTGGAGATTATAGAAGAGTGGAAGGGGAGAAGGAGAGGGTGGGGAATGGTTGGTTGGTTGGTGGTGGAGGTAATGATGTTATGATTTTATGAATTTTCTTGGTGAGAGCAGCTTGGAGGAGGGGTTTTTTTGAGCGAGATGAGAAGAGTGAAGCATGGAAGGGAGATGAAGAGGTAGCATGGAAGAAGGGAATTAAGGGCGTATCTTGGCGTTTTATTTTTTTTAAACCGATGGAATTGGTTGGATTTGGGCAGGGCAGGATTGGAATTTTGATGATATCAAGGGCTTTCACGTTTGTTGATTGTCATGCACGTATTTAACTCCTTTTTTCCTTGTTTTTGATGTATACTATGTTTTTCTTTTAGCATCGTGGGTGGGGTGTGATATCTTGAGGTGGGGTGTGGGGGAGTGAGTGTATTTAGATGGATGAATGGAATGGAATGGATGATAGTAGGTAGCATGATTCATGGTTTAATGGAGGAGGAATGGTGATGAGGGTGATGGTTTATACAGAATTGGAATTACGAATCAGAATTAGGAATCAGAATAGAAAAGTTATATGATGAAATAGATGAAATTAATGTAAGAATTTTACCTGAAATCTGGCAGTGGAAAGAAAAGAAGACTGTCTGTCTGTCTATTGATTGGCTGAAATTGATTGAATGAAAGGAATGAAGGAATTAATTAATTTTAAGACAGGTTTAAGTGAGTGAGTGGGTGAGTGAGTCTTATCGCCTGTCTTCACCTATTACATGTTTCACTTCTTTCCTGTCTTCACTTCTCGCCTATCGTCACGTCTCCATGTTTCACCTTTTTCTTATACTTACTTTTTAAGTTGCGTAAGAAGTGTACTTCACTTACTCTATGTTTCACTTCTAATATGTTTTACTTCTTACTTATCTTTACTTCTTACCTGTCTTCACTTCTCGCCTATCGTCACGTCTCCATGTTTCACCTTTTTCTTATACTTACTTTTTAAGTTGCGTAAGAAGTGTACTTCACTTACTCTATGTTTCACTTCTAGTATGTTTTACTTCTTACTTATCTTTACTTCTTACCTGTCTTTACTTCTAGCTTGTCTTCACTTGTTTCCTATACTTACTTTAAACTTATCTTCACTTCACATGTCTTCACTTCTCGCTTATCTTTACCTCTTGTCTGTCTTTACCTCTAACCTATCTTTACTCCTTACCTGTCTTCACTTATTGTATATTACACTTCTTACCTATACTCACTTCTTACCTATACTCACTTCTCGCTATACTCACTTCTTGCCTGTCTTGGCTTCTTACCTATCTTTACTTAATATATGTTTCACTTATCGCTAGTGAGTAAGTAAGTAGGTAAGTAATTGAGTAAGTGAGTGAGAAAGGTGAGTAAGTGTAGAGGAAGAGAAAGGTAAGTAAGTGAGTAGCTAAGTAAGTGAGTGTAGAGGAAGAGAGAGAGGGAAGTAATTGACTAAGTGGGTAAGTGAGTAAGTAAGTGAGTAAGTGAGTCTTATCGCCTGTCTTCACCTATTACATGTTTCACTTCTTATTTGTCTTCACTTCTTACCTGTCTTCACTTCTTGTCTATACTCAATTATTACATACTTCACTTCTTACCTATCTTCACTTCTAGCATATTTCACTTCTTACTTGTTTTTACTTCTAGCTTGTCTTCGCCTCTTACATATACTTACCTCTAACTTATTTCTACTTCTAGCTTGTCTTCACTTCTCGCCTATCTTCACTTCTCGTATATCTTCACTTATCGTATGTCTTCACTTATTGCCTATACTTACTTCTCGCCTACACTCACTTCTTGCCTGTCTTCACTTCTTACCTGTCTTCACTTCTTACCTATCTTCACTTATCGCCTATCTTCACTTATTACATATTTCACTTATCGTAAGTAAGTGAGTGAGTGAGTAAGTGAGTCTTATCGCCTGTCTTCACCTATTACATGTTTCACTTCTTACCTGTCTTCACTTCTTTCCTATCTTTACTTCTCGTCTATCTTTACGTCTTATATGTTTTACCGCTTTCCTATACTCACTTCATATATATCTTCACTTCTCGTCTATCTTTACGTCTCCTATGTTTTACTTTTTTCCTACACTTACTTCTTACCTGTCTTCACTTCTCGCCTATACTCACGTCTTACCTATACTCACTTCTTACCTGTCTTAGCTTCTTACCTGTCTTCACTTCTTACCTATCTTCACTTATCGCCTATCTTCACTTATTACATATTTCACTTATCGTAAGTAAGTGAGTGAGTGAGTAAGTGAGTCTTATCGCCTGTCTTCACCTATTACATGTTTCACTTCTTACCTGTCTTCACTTCTTTCCTATCTTTACTTCTCGTCTATCTTTACGTCTTATATGTTTTACCGCTTTCCTATACTCACTTCATATATATCTTCACTTCTCGTCTATCTTTACGTCTCCTATGTTTTACTTTTTTCCTACACTTACTTCTTACCTGTCTTCACTTCTCGCCTATACTCACGTCTTACCTATACTCACTTCTTACCTGTCTTAGCTTCTTACCTGTCTT